>NW_017547261.1:4470207-4852135 GCF_001854935.1 Bemisia tabaci | reverse complement strand
TAATGAGGATAGGTGTTTTGGGTTTATTTCGGAGTAGTCATTATTGGAATATGAATTACATATTTTATTGAAAGAAAACAGAGAACGTGGTCCGACGAGGAGATGTGTTGGCGAACTAGCTAACAAGGGGAAGGGGCTGCTATACGCAGGTGCTTATCAACATTGAAATAGGACTCGCAGTATGAGTCGCCATAAAGCGACGTTGTCAAGATTATGATTAATTCCAGGGTTCAACATGGTAAAATAGGAATTTTCAGGAAAACTTGTGAAAACTTCCCTCCCAATGTTTCAGAAAATTTTCTTCGCTGAAATATGATCTAAATCATCAGAAAATTTCAGATAAAAATATTCAGTATTTGTCTCAAATATTAACATGTTAAGAGGAGAAATTTGGAAACTCTTGGATGTTCATACGGCGTTTTTCCTTAGCACGGCAGTTCTGACAAGAAACTTTTACTTTTTCCGCCCCCTCGTCGCTTCCCAGATGAGGGAACGTAACCATATTCCAAGGTTGCAAATTTCGACTTAAGCCATTCAATTTTTTACAGGAACGTACCTTTGAAATTTTTGTCCAAAAATTCTTTATTTTCGCATGAAATGAAAAGAAAAATCAGTGAAATTTCAGCTAGAGACGTCCGAAAATCTGCTGGTAAAAATGCAATTTGTAAAGAAAAAATTGGCATATATTGAAATGCGGTTACGTTCTTTCGTGGCAGAAACGACAAATTTTTCTCTGCTCCAAGCAAATGAATTTAATTCTATTTATTTCTTATCATGAATCTTGATTGAGGAGGGGAGGAGGGTGTTAGAGGTTTTCTTAAAATATTTTCTTGAAATTCATTGGGGTTATCCTCAGAACTTTAGTGATCCAAATTATTTTGAGGACAATAGTAAGTCGCACTCAAAGGCAATTAAAAAATAAAACTTTTTCGCCCTTGAAATTTTCTTCTTTAGACCTCTCGATTATGGGACAATGGAAAATTTGCACTAAGATTTTTATTGTATCATATGAAAGTGCCTATAGAGCTGATTTCGCATCATTTTTAATAATTTTTTGTTGATATGGGAATTAGAATGAACAATATTTAAAAGTGAGAAAACGCACAGTCTAGCGTCTAGTTATCTGGCGGCATTTCCCATTTATACGCATGTATTTTAGTAGATTAGATGATTTAAGTCATATCTCCTCCAATAATTGCAGGGCCGGATTAAGGGGGTGGCCACATTGGCCGCGGCCCATGGCGGCAAAATGTAGGGGGCGGCAAATTTTGCAATCTTTTTGAATGTATGTATCAGAAGTAGAAAAGTAGGTGGATCCTGGAATCCACTGTCGGCATCGTAACAGCAATGATTCTTTTCTCTCCGTGTTGACCCTGAGGCACCCTGTATACTTGATATGGAAAAATCATGAAATTTCTCACCATTCGGTGACCCTGCTCACCCGCCTTGGACCGGCCACACGCACGGCCTAAACAGGTCACGCTGACTCATCCCGTTAGAACAGCATGCAGGCCTAAACTAACCATATGGATACGCCAGGCCTTTTCCCGGACAGTCGTGAATTTATGATTGGTTTGTATAGGCATGTTAGATGCTGAAAGTTGGAAACAGGGTAGAAAAGCTATATTAATATACTTACAAAACAAATAGAAAGAAAAATGGAGGGTTTTTAGCGAGAGTAATTCCAGAAGAGCTTTGAATTGATTAGATGCAAATTATTCACAAATATGCCTAATATACTGACAAATTTTTATCTATGGATCATGCAGAGTGTTCCCATGAAAATTTTACAACTATTTCGTGTGACACATGCACACATGCACCCTAACATACGAAATAAGTAAACAATAATTAAAAAACGACAATAATATCGGAGCAGCACTAAAAAGTTCATTAGTTGTTTCTATTCAAACCGCTCCAATAACTGCTATCTTTGAAATTTTCACAAAATATTCTGTGAATGAAAACAAATCTGTAAAAATTCCAAGATTCGTTGATCAGTTTTGGACTAAAATAGGGCAAGGAATCTGCGATGTCACTAATCGAGATACATGTTTTACGACTTTACCATCAAAGCAGATCCTGAAAAATCAGGGAGAGGGTACATAGAAAAGGAGGAGACAAATCAATATTTTGAGTATGACACCACATGACACAGTTTGAAAAAAATGATAAGTACTAAATTGTATGATTAGGTCGGCGATGCTCATCGCACATTTTTAGTAGTTCTTGTAGTATTTCAATGATATTTAAACGTATCAGGTCAGACTTTTTTTTTATAGTGTATCCTCCTAGATGTTGAATACCTTTGGAAATAGAAGGTAATTCCATTTATCTGCGAATGAGCCCATCCTTATTTGTTTACTAATTTTATAAAGGTAGATAAAGAAAAGAAAAGAAAATACATTTGTGCAGTCTCCAGGACTATTTGGCCCTACTAAAAAGAGAGACAATTTTTATCCCGGAAAAAAAATTTGCGGAACAGTTACCATAATCTGGTTAAAAACAGCACAACCATCAGACATTATTATAACTTCAACTTAAATTATTGTCACCATAGGGCAATATCTTGATACTTTCTCGATAATTTTGATGAAAGTTACCACACTCACTGATTGTGCCGTTCATTAGCCTGAACATGGTAAATGCTGTATCTATTTCTTTTTCCATGTAAAGTTGTCCAGAATGCGCGAATGACTTTTATCAAAAATCTGACGGAGAGGTTCAAGAGCTAAATTTTCAGTTTCGCGACAATGACACCAAGGTAGCGGTTTCCTGCGAAGGAGGAAGCAGGCAACCCCGCAACACATGGATGCCAATATTGCGGCAGCCCGGCTCTGGAGGCCGCGAGAGCGAGGAAACGCGGAGAGGTAATTCGCAAGCGTGAATACAATAAACGTGCGATTCCGAAACGGAGCTCGTTAAGATGCTCGCATTACGCCGTGGCGAGGGGAGGGCGCGGGGTCTAAGTGGAACAGAAGGGAAAAATCCGAAACAAAAAGGAGAGACAGATCCGGGACGGAGCGGGGAGGGAGAGGGGGAAATCCCCAGGGACCGCTCGAGGGGTCGCGGAGGAGGAGGCGGCGGGGGGAGATTTCTTTGCGAGATAAAGTTGGCTCCCGATACGCGGATCAATATCTCGGCGGCGGACCAATCGGGTGGCGAGGATTCGTGCGCTCCCCGATCCTGGCCAGATCCGTCGGCAGCTCCATCTATTGACAAAATGGCGGCTGTAAATCTTTGTTGGCAATACGGAAACTCCTCCTCTTTCTCGTGCTCGCTCCTTCGCGCTCTCGCGCCGAGCTGGATCTGTGAATCCCAGTTCCAGTCGCGGTCGGGGCCTGCTCTCCCCGTCCGGTTCGCATTGCCGCCGCTACCGCGCGATCCATGCGCTGGCTCAGCCTTCGGTGTTGGGCAACTATGGCAAACTTCTTTATAAATAATCATAGTAACAATATAAAAATATAATAAATATATTGGTGGAAAAAACGCACGGAAAAAAATGGATTGCTGATTCAACAATTAGATTGTTAAAAAGTATGTCCGTCGTGTTTCAAATGTACATTTTACAAAAGTGGAAAGCTAATTTAACCACGGTGGTTAAATTAGCATTCGTTTTATTGTAAAATCTACACTGAAACATGTCGGACACTTTTTTTAACTACAAAATTGTTTAATCAGCAATTTCATTTTTTCCGTGGAATTGAATAAGAACAATGGAGAATTTGCGTGAAAAAAAAAAAAAAAATTCTTGTTGAATCTGAGAGTGTTTAATGAGCTGAGTTTGCAGAGTTTTTTATTTCGGATCTGGGAAATAGTATAAAAACATAGAGTTAAAAGTGAGAAAATGCACTGCCTGATACACATCAATATATTTTTTGTTCTGTTCATTTTATTTATTTAGTTTATTATATTTTTATTTCTCTATTTGGTGGTAAGTTAAAAGGTATGTTACCTGAGAAAACCATGTGTGCAAAACCAAAATGTATACAGCACACATTTCTGAGGTACTACATTACACCAAGAGATTGATGCACATTTTTAGTGTTATGTACATTCATTAAAACGGTTCACATAATTCGATCATTTATGATGCTAAAAACTCGTCAATATTACAGGTTCCGAGTTGAGATTTCCAGCATTTTCCACCTTTAAGCACAAGAGACATAAATCAGAATTATGCAAATTTTTATAACAGTGAGAAAAGCAGACCCAAGACGAGAGGGAAAAGTAATTTCCCCCTCAGAAAATGCGGACATAAAATCAACAAGATTAAAATTTACATACAATTTTCATACAAAGCTTTTAATTTATTTAAGACAGTTGCACACGTGCGTAGCGTTTCCGAATCCTGGAGCGTATTAAAACAATTCTCATGAAACTGAAGTTGAAATCCGGAGGTTTATAAAAATTAGGAGGAGAAACTTTCTCCGACTCGTCTCGTGAGGGAGAAGTAAACAAGCTATTAAAAAGTCTTAAGCCACCGAGGAAAAGTTCTCAAGTCGAGCAGGTTTCCTTATCTTGTTAGGATTTTACCTCCTCCCGCTGTCCTCTCGCCCACTTCATGTTCTAAAACTAACTTTAATTTTGTGTGAACCTCTTGCAAGGCTCCTTTGTTAATAAGAACTAAGAAAAATGATATCCCTTAAATACAGATAGTCCAACTGTTCTCAGCCGAAGTCAAATGTTCCCTTCGGGAGCAATTATCAGACTCATACATTACCTTTTCTACCGATAAAGACTCTTTTTTCAGAAAGTATAAATTACCCCGCGCCAGCCACAGTTTATTATTATTCCGGGATACAGATTAGTTTTCTCCTTCTGTTCTTTTTCCTTCTGATCTGTTACAGCATCTTTTCCTGTGGTTGGCCAAGATTCAAGAGTTGTACACGAATCTTTTCGAGCAAGTCTCTTTGCATTTGTCGCAGGCAATTTGCAAGAGCCGGCAAATTGCATTTTGTTAAAGATAAAAATATAAACATTCAGAAGTAAAAAAAAGAGATTAAAAGTCTTATTGATGATTATGCTTAAAATTCAAAGAGATTTTATTCTGCTCAAATGCGCAGGGCACCATCTGACACACTCGCGAGTGCGTGTAGTAAAATCAGTTGGGTTCGGATAGGCAACTAAACTAACTTCCTGGCAATGCTAAGAGTATCACGTGGATTTGAAGGCGCTCAACGCGGATGTCGTGCTTTTGAAATTCGCTTCACCATTGCAACCTTTACTATTTGATGCGAGTTATTGCAATTTACACACGTGCCGCTTGCAAAGTGCCGACGATTGCTGACTGCCTGCGACATATTTGTTGATTCCATGGAACACATATCGACGACTTAAGGTTAAAAATCCGCAAGTCTTTGCAACGTTAAATACGCAACGTATGAAATATTTAATGACTTTTTTTCTTCAAAAGAAAAGTGACCAAAATACCCAATGGAAATTGTGTGTGAATGTTTTGAAAAAAATTGAGGAGAATTGGGAAAGAAGTGAGAAGGGTCATATTTTCAAAATTTGTATATGGGTGGCCAATTAAGGGACTATTACCTGTCGATAGCAGAAAAATCTAGAAATCGGCCGGGTAAAAAGGTTGGACGAACAGTGGCAAAAAATGAAAGTTTTGGAGGTTTGAGAATACTCATATTCATGCTCATGATTTCACTGCCGCATTATTGTATTGGTCTTGCCATAAAATTTTTGTGGCACACACTTGGTTTCTCACAGATGCTTTACTTTTTGTGCTTTTTTCACTGATCCTCCGTTTCACCTTTCCAACCTCCTTTTTTAATTCAAAATGGGGTCCAAGCCACTATGGCCCGCGAAGCAACAACTCAATAGATAATAATTGTAAGGATGCAGAAAAATTTCCGAAATGTTCATGGCTTCCTGAAAACATCTAAATCCTTCTATTTTACAGAAGTCGGTCAGCAACCTGCAAGTAGTGATTTTAAACATTTCACAGCCGAAAGATTATTGATATCACTCCAAATTAGATCCGATTAGAGTTCCGTGTATAACGCGGCGGGAAGTGTGAATACGTTCTAGAAACATAAAATGGATTACACGCGCAATTTACTCAGATCCTCCTTGAAATATTGCAAGCGATGATCAAGGAACATAAAAGGCACCGTATTATAATTTCTGCGAGCGTATATTAGTCTCGGAAACGCCGAGCGCTTGGCTTGTCGAAGATAAGTGAGCACCGAAAGAGTTAAGCGGGAAAGCCTGCAAGACGGAGTGCCGGTAGACTCTGAAAAACGTTATAGAATGATTGAAAAACAAATTGCGTGGAAAATTCGAGATCCTTCCGCACCATTTTTCCACACTCCATACAGCTGCTCCGCGTCTGGCGTGATTTTGTAAAATATGGTGCGCGGTTCAAATGATATGAACGACACCCGCAATGTAGATTCGCTACACTTTCAGCATCAAAGAAGATTAAACTGGATTCAATGGATTTAAGATATGCTTACTGGGTTGAATCAAGTCAGCTCCCCTGAAAAATTCAGAAAGAACGGTTCCGAGAAATTGATGGTTTAAGGATGCAACTTCATGCCGTGAGAAAGAAGATCCTGATTCTTTTTCATCAAATGTTTTATGAATCTGATCTTTAGGCCGCATGCGGCGCATGCACAAATGAAATAAGTATATAATAGGGGTTACGGCCCCTGGCCGCCACGCGGCCTAGCCCCTGGAATGTACCTCTAATGCTCATCTAGAGGTTACCAAGTCTGTCATTGTCTCAGGAATCACATGGAAATTGACTAAGTATTGATCTCCAGAACGAGCTATGTCACAAAATTAGAATTTATAAATGAAAGTTTACAATTTCATCATTTCTATGGAAAGAATGTAGATCATATTTCAAAAATAAAAGAAAAAGGGAAAGAGGAGAAAGAATCTAAAGGTTCTTAGGATCGCTGAATGGAAAGTAATGCACATGCACCCTTGTAAATATTTCGAGAGCGGTTAAAGATTTTTCCAAAATTCAAAAAGGAAATGCAAAAAAAACCGCAATATTACCGCCTTACATGTAATTGCTACATGGGGTGAAGCACAAAAGTTCTGTACATAAAACAACAGATGAAAACAAGTTCATAAGGGTATGAGGCAATACACAAATTTGAAAATCATTTCATGACAAGAGGGTGGGTTGTTAATACGTGCCGAATTCTGTTAACTTCGGTAGAAATCTAATTCACTTCGGAAGAAAAAATGATACGTGTGGGCTTACACTCCGACTAATTGTTTTTACGCAATTTGTACGTAATTTTATGGAATAAATATGACATCTATGCATTCTAGCTGAAGCGGAAGGCCGAATTCTGATGGGAAGCATTTTGTGGCGATAGGTCACGCTAAAAGGTGAAAAGATACTTGAAGCCATCAGGGGAAGTTACTCTCAATCGGTGGAGAGACCGTAGCATTGAACGATGAAGTTGGTGGCACAAGGCGTGGGGTGATGCGATGCAACTGTATCGCGGCCAATCATTCCGCTTTTGAGGGCCTTCAGAAGGCCACAAAGCTAAGTTGACAAGAGTGCCTTTGCCTCTTAATCCAAGTGATTCGCGCGCGAAAAAATGAAACAAAAAGGAGTCCCTAAGTTCTTCAGTCTCTAAAACTTAACGTCGAAAGCCAGGCTGCAGTGATCGATCTACGTTGTCCCTGCACACGTATGCCATTGCTGTCAAGTCAATTAAGTTTTGAGTGGCAGGAATCCCGGGAAAGCTCAGTAAAACCTAACATTTTGTGGAAGAGTATTCTGCTAAATTAAAAGCTTTCTCAAGAATTTTAAAAAAAATACAATGCTTAATTATTGGCTATTTTGAGTTTCATGTGGAGATGTGAAGCCGCGGTGACGCAAGACGCATATTCATAAAATTAAACCCTTGCTGTTGTATCCTCATGAAGCGAGAAGCTCATATGTGCACAAGTCTTACACGGATTATGAAGACGGGTTTGAATTTCAGACTTTTCCGATGTGCTCAAGCTTATCGTACTGTTTAAGTCATTCTACAATGAGAAACAATTCCCCTTTCCGTTCCGGCAAAATTTGCAACAGATTCATTCAGTCTGGAAATTCTTCCAGTTTCTCTCCGATTCTTACAAAGTAGTTCTTAGAACTGCAAAATGAAATTCCACTGAAGGGCATTTCATTTTGTGGAAAAATCGAATTTTATTTTCTATGAATTTTCAACAATTTTTTAGGGGTTGCGATTGCAACCCGCAACAATTATCCAAGAATTCGATAAAAAAAACTTCGAATTTTCATTGAAGACATTTGTTTAATCAAAATAACAATTTTACTGTTTGTATGCGCTTCATGCATGACTTACAGAGTCCTTTACGGATTTTTTTAAAAATTTCATTTTATGAAGTTTCATGAAAAGTCGCATCTATGATAGTTGTACATCAAAGTATTCTTCCTTGTGCTGAAGTGTCTTTTCTGTCCTATGTATTATACCCAATTCTTTTACGGATACTCACTCCCTAGCTCACGTGCCCTTGGTTCGTGGAGCAGCATTCCTTCGGTCAAAATAGTCGACCACAACAAAAGAAAACACAATAAAATGATGCGTTGCGTAAAAGCATTATACTGAGACAAATGTCAAAACGTGTCAGTGACACCTTTCCAACGGCACGCACGCAGTAGATCCCTCTGAAAGCGAAGCAGATAAGACGCCGAACGGCCGGCCGCCGCGGCGCACATTGGTTCCAGAGCCCGATCTAGGTGGCATTAATTAAAAAAAATGAATTTTGGAAAAATTAAAATTTGACACCATAGATTGATAGTGCATACTCTAGAGAGTACCTTGGCCAAATATCATGAAGAATGGATCACTAATAAGGAAATGATAAGCACCTAGAGGTGAGGCCGCGAGGTACTTTCGAGCGGACTCACACCAGATTTTAGTGTTTACTGTTTGGTCCTATGATTTGAAGTTCATCACTCAGAAATAGATGCAAATGTGAAGTGTCCTGTTATGGTGTATCAAAAATATAAGGCATGTCAAAGGTTTATACGTTTTTACTATCCTACAAAAACGTGTCTATACATCTAGACAAGCCGTTAGACATAGCGTTATTCTCTACTAATTTCAAGCAAATTTTTACAAAAATGGCTCTAGATGAATGTCTTGCGCCGGTTCGCACGCATACAGACCTACTGTAGTAGTTAGTACTAACCCTACACTTGATTTTAGTGCAATAAAATTCTGCGCATACTTGCGTCCCTGGGGGTTAGGGCACTTTGAATGTCCAAAACCGGCTTTCAAGAAATAAAGAATTAACATACTAAGGAGCTCACTGCAGACCTCAGATCCTTGGGAATAAGAATACTGCATTTTTGACAGGTCATGTGGGTTCTCAAATCTTCATAATCGATAGGATGATTGTTTTTTACCTTGTCTATACCTCTAGAGAAGCCCATAGACTTAGCACAGCTCCGGTTTTTTGACTGGAAATTTTACAATTATGGCTCAAAATAAAGGTTATGCGTAGGTTCGCACACGTGCAGACCGACTTTAGTAGTTAGTGCTAACCCTACACTTGATTTCGGAGCAAAAAAATTCTGCGCATACTTGCGTCCCTGGACGTTAGCGCACTTTGAAATTCCAAAACCGGCCTTCGAGAAATGAAGAATTGACATACTGAGGAGCTTACTGCAGACTCTAGATCTTTGAGGATATGAATACTGCATTTTTTGCGAATCACGTGAGTTCTCAAATCCTCACAATCATTGGGATGATTATTTTTCACCTTGTCTATACCTATAGAGAAGCCCATAGACTAAAGACAGTTCCCGTTTTTTGACTGGAAATTTTACAATATGACTCAAAATACAGGTCACGTGGGTTCTTAAATCCTCACAATCGTTTAGATAATTGTTTTTCACCTTGTCTTCACCTTTAGAGAGGCCCATAGACATGGCATTGTTCCACAGGAGAGGAGCTTACTGCACTCCTCGCGCATTATTCCGTGATTGTATGAGTAAATGTCCTCTAACTTAACAACGAATGCTTATTTCTTTCTTTGGTTCATGATTTCTTCGTGTTCTTATTTTCTCAGGTTTGAAAGGCTCTGAAATCATCGCAAGCTCACAACTTCATATATTTTGTTTAAATAGGGCAAAAAAGCAAATGTGACACCTCACTCTTTTTGATGCGTAATAAAATACGAGTATTATACCTATGAATATTTTCCTGCTCTTACAGACAGTAATCATTTTTCTTTCAAAATACTTTATTATTAATTTTGGTTTCTGCTTTCCTTCATTGAGTGAATATACTTCTTGTTCAAGTAGAATATTTTTGTTACATATGTTTAAATTGCCACGTAATATGAATTTAAAAGTATTCTTTAAATTATTTACGGAGATCGAATCTTAATTCATAGTTATTCTGATAACATAATAATTCTGATAGCAAAATTGTACCATTAAATTAAAAAGCTTCAAAATTCATGTTGGTTTTAAAGCGCTGCGAATTAATAAATCAGCGAGCGTTGAGGTTCAAATTAAGTTCTTCTTACGCTGATTTGTCAATACTGTATGAAAACTCGATTAGTGGGATAAACCGTTTTCTTTGGTACTGGAATTGATATTCCTCAGGGAAACCATAAAATTTACCAAGTATATTTTACCCGATAATACTAATTCCTTGTTCACAAAGCTATACAACATTGCTTCCCCCCCCCCATCCAAAAAAATTAGTAATTAGAGGACAAATCCTCGTAGTTTTTGATTGATAAATAAAAAAAAATTGAAAAATATATCAGTCCAGGAACCAAGCCATGGTAAAATATTATTAATGCAGAATTAAGTATGAATTTTCAGGCTAAATGCAAATTTACCACCTTATGCTAACTGATACGGTCAAATTGACTTCAAATTCGTAATTAGCGACCCAAAGAACCTGTAGAAACATATATTACATGTCATCATCAGTGATACTCTAATTAATGCCACCTAGATCGGGTCCTGGAACCAATGTGCGGCGGCCGCACGGAGATGAAAATTCGCGACGCGAACCGGGGCTCAATTTTTCGAGGCTTAAAATGAGCTCCATTGTCCGCGGACACTTTCGGGTCGTAGTTTTAGAACAAATTGCATAGAGTGACTTGGCCCGGGCGGGGGTGTCCCGGAGGAGGGGAAGACATCGACAATGGAATAAGTTTCGAGCATTGATTCCTCCGTGGCGCCTTATCAAGGAGTTGGATCTTAAGTCTTATGAAACATGATGTAAGGAGGTGCCATACGCCCGCCCGTGTATCTCATATGCCAACCAATTCCAGATACTATCTTAATCTCTCGGAGACGCACTCTCGTTCGTATGGACGCAGCCTCCCAAGTCCGAACAATCAATAAACCTCAGGTCTCGGTTGCATTATGTCAAGGAGCGCTGAGCGTGACACGGAGCCCTCGGACCTGCAGATAGGTTTGGCTTCGGCCTCACCATCGGACTCAAAGACAAACTCCGAGGCTCCATTCAAATGCTCATTCATATTCAGGTCAAGTTTATGATTGCTCTCACAAAGACTCCTGTCAATATACAAGCCAACATAATCATAAAGCAATATCCAGCACATCCACGGTGTAAGTCGGCAATCACATAACTCGGTTTGCAACGTTGCAGACTTCCTGTCATACTTTTTTTCTTAAACGGAAAACTGCTCAACGGCGATCCTTTAAAATGGATCACTAGTCAAGGTACGAATTTCAGCATTCTGATACAGGTTTCTCAACCAAAATTTCACGTAGAACACGATACGCACAACGAAAATCACCGAAATCAACTCCTGACGAAGATATTTAATGATTCTTGATGCGTGAATTCAAACCACCCGCTCATGAAAACTCAATGCTCTACGTGATTCACATCGCGCGCTAAATGTTTATCATGACAGTCTCTGCGATGTAAATATCTTCAACTTCAATCTTGATACTTTGGCTCAGCTATAGCAAATTACCAATAGTTTGAACAACACATGGTGGAAAATGAACATTGCTCGATTGAGAAGCTTGCTGAAACCGTTGTAGTGCGCGATTTGACTCACGTAGTGCTTTGAGTTTCTTGTGAGCGGGCAGTTCAAATTCCTCGTAATCAGTGCGAAATAAAAACGTTAATATCTTCGTTAGAAGTTGATTTCGGTAATTTTCGTATTGTGAATCGTGTTCTACGTGAAATTCTGGTTAAGAAACATGTATCAGATTGCTTAAATTCGTACCTTGTCTAGTGGTCCATTGCCGTGATTTTTCTTCTTGGTGCGAAGAAAATTCTGCAAAAACTTCAAGGAATAATGTCAATTTATTCTCCTTTCAAAGAATAACATGGAGGTGGAGATTTTCAGACACTGCAAACGAGATATGTGTTTGCGGCGTAAGTACGCCGTCGACGTGTGAATAGATTTTTTTTTTTTAAATGTGAAAGCTCATCGCGATGCCTTAAACAGAGCGGAATTGCATTCTACCCTCGCATTCCAAAGTTAGACTGAACAGGGCAATTTTAATAAATTTTGGGACCCTCTTAAAGATCTTCTTTTCACGAGTAACGGTTTCCCCTACAAAGGGCTCCCTAAGATTTAAAGGGAATGGCCGCGGAAAGGTCATTTTGGAGGGACGTATGACAAAGCGGAAATCGGGATATTTTCTTTTTTCTTTTTTTCTAATAAATTAGATCACTAGATCTTACGTGCTTCACGGATTTACGATTTAAATATACTTCTTCTTTTGTAACATTTTGCGAGAAATAAGATGATACCACTGGGTTTCTCTTAAACCCTTGAGCTCAAAAAAGCTCCATATTGGCGATCCCTCACGCTAAGCTGAGAGGTCACCTTCCTACCTAATCCAACTCTCCATGCACAGACACGGGGCAAATAAATAAGCAGAGCTGTTTTGGTTCCAACCTCGGAGTTGCAAAACAAAGTGGCAACCCTGCAATATGCCAATAACCCAGCTCCTTGTCTAAGCATGAAGAGTTTGACTGCATATAGAGGTGGACTATCAGTGTAACGTGGGAGATGCTCTTCACTTTCAAGAGTTTTGAGAACTTTCTTGGAGCTTGATAGCCCATTTCAGAAAAAAAGTAGTACCTGGACCTGGAGTGTGTGAAAGCTCTATCATGAGGGATAATGTCCTAATATAGTGCAGCTGTATGCACTTTAACCGCCATATGACACCGAGGAAAAAGATTAGTAGCATTTGCCATTCCTTCACCCTGTATTTCACACAGCGTCGATTCAGAGTCAATTCTGTTAGAAGAAAGGTAAACGTTACTATATACTGGTGCAGGTAACCATTCCTCTGGCAGAATCGACTTGAATTCACGCTGTGTAAAATACAGCGTGAATAAATGGTAAATTCTACCAATGTCTTTTCTCGGTATAATTTTGGAACGTGCCAATAAATTTATTCCTTCCAAAGAAAAATCGATTGATATTTTATCAGTTTTGTCTCGATTGAAATGATCATGCCTGCATAAGTGCGATGCACTTTTGTCCTCCTAACTCTCATTATCAATTGAGCAGCACTTAGACTAGTATAGGCTCTAAAAGTAAATTGTCATCTGAAATTAAAAACTGAGGCAAAACTGGGAGTCTACGGTCTTTTCCTTATCAACAAAAAAATTGTCAAAGAAAGATAGAAATATCTATAAATATGTTCCACCTCTGGTTAAAAATGAACTTTAAACTTAAAGCGTATCTTCTTTAATATGTCGCCTTACTCGTAACAGAAGTGTATTCGATGTAAGATGATCGGATTTTTGTTACTAGTACCCTACGTCTCGTTTCACCTCTTCGGCAACTCTATGCCTGAGCACGTCTATTTGGGTCAAATGTTTTCTCATCGGAGGAAATCGATTCCGCGAAGAAGAGCAAAGGGCTCCAAACTTGCAACAGATCCAAATGAATTAATCCCTTTCTATTTCGCGAGAGAATAAAAGCAACTAGATTAATACAGGCTCAGAGCCGAGTCCAGGTTGAAAGGAGTAAAATAAAGGCCCACGAAAGTGTTACAATATCGAAAAAACGTTTCTGTCAAACAAGTGGAAATGAGAGCTATTTTGACGTGTTATTTGTCTGTCGCATGCGTGGGCGGAGGCGTGGGGAGGGGGAGGGGGGTGGGGGTTGGCGCCTGAGAAATACCCAGGACTCGCGCTGCAATTTGATCCTTTCAGCGGGGCAACAATAGGGCCTGTGTACAGGTTGTCATCACCTTCGATTTCTGCCACCGTAAAACAGATACTCGCCATTGTTTCCCCGGCTAAACCGCACCGGGATCGGGAGCAGCATTATGGAGACGTTGGCGCGCGGAGCCTCTTGGACCCTCGTCAGACAGGTTTAAAATCGCCTTTCTCCTCGGCATTGACTCGCTGATCCGACGAGAAAAGGCCGGACCCATCTCACTTCTGGCAGCGCTAATTTTCGCATTCCTCTCATGCGCCATTGAGTTTTACGCAATTTGTGTCTCTACTCTCGCATCGGACGCCCACTCGAGTAAAATTGCATCCATCAGTTCGAACACGATCCAACTTAGAAATTTTTAAAATTTCTTAATAATGGTGATTGGGGTCAGAAATTTGCCAGCCAGGGGGAAAGCCAACTAAATGTTTAGATGCTGCAAAATTTCCTTCGGGGAGGGAGGAGGGATAAAATGTTTGGCAAAAACGGCGCCGAAATAATCAAACGATCCTTTTTACCGAGGAGCAAACTTTGCAAAAAGATTAATATTAAAACCGCTCTAATGCGTCAATTCAACTTACAATTATGACACTTTAAGATTTTCAATTGAAACATGAATGTATGTACGCATATATTATTCAGAATGAGTGTATGTATTACCTACTTTTACAACGCAATAGGGCACTCTGCGACACCTGTAACCGCCAGTGGAATCTACCGGAGTAGAAATTTTCTAGAAGCTGGTATCCCGTCATCTCTCTTACGATGCCATCCTTCCATCTCCCCCGACATTGCTGCCGTGACAGCGAAGAGAGCAGTAAGCACATTTCTGTATGAGCCGTGACAAACACATGTTTTAATGTATGTCGAGGCTCATCCCAGCAGGCACTTACTGCTCTCTTCGCTATCACGGCAGCTTTGGGCAAACTTTGGTTCAATCGAAATTTTAATGACATTATTTTACCAAGACACTTACGGAAGAAATACCATTGATATGTGAAAAACCAAGGGATGACACCAAAACAAGGATCTCGAACTCACACAACTCTTGATATTACTACTCGTGCTTTATGGATATGCTTGAAGTATCATCAAAATTGAAGGGAAAATGTGACACTTGGTCTTAGCTTCGACATTGTGCTGCGCTTAAAAGGACGACTTTTTCTATCAAAACGAGACAACTATCTCTGACTTCTGGGCAAACTTTATATTAGTTTTTCTCAATTTCACAATACGCACACTACACACACGAGAAAATACCTTTGAGTTATGAAATATCAAGTGATAATACAACAGAACAGAGAACAAGGCTCTCGAACTCACACGGCTCTTTGATACCACTATTCGTGCTTTATGGATGTGCTTGAAGTATCACCGAAATTGAAGGTGAAATGAGGCACCTGGTCTTGAGTCCGACTGCGTGCCGCGCTAAAGGACAATCCTTTTCCATTAAAACGAAACAACCATCCTTAACATCCGAGCATTACGACAAAACTGCAAAACTCACAATGCGACGTTGCAGATTTCCTGTCGTATTTTTACCCCCCCCCCAGAAGATGACCAACCGTGACAGACACAGTCCATAATCATTTGGTGTTTTTATGCGGTTTTGAGATAGCGGAGATTTTTTCTCACCGGATTTTCCACCCATAAAGGGTTCTAAAATGAAAATTCAAATTATGTCCCTACAAATTATGGAATACCCTACCCTCCTACCCCCAAAATCGAAACAAAAAATTAATTTCTCACGCTTTTTCGCCGAGAACTCGAAAACCGTTGAAATTCTGGGTATTGGATGGGGGTGGGTATTAGGAAGTTAATTTGGATTTTCGAATCTAGAACCCTCCGGATGAGAAATCAAATAAGGAAAAAGCTCCGCTCTTGAAACCACCTAAAAACACCAAATTACTTGACTAAGTCTGCTACGGTTAACCATCTTCCGAGAAATGAAATTACAAGTATAAATCTGCAACATCGCAAAGTAAATCGCGTGTTTTTGCATTTTTCAGTAGATATGCTTGGATATTGAAGATGATTGTTTCGTTTAATTAGAAAAAGGTCGTTCCTGTAAGCGCGGCACGAAGTCGGAATCAAGATCAGATGTCTCATTTCGCCTTCAATTTTGATGATACTTCAAGCACATCCATAAAGCACGAATAGTGGTATCGAAGCGCCGTGTGAGTTCGAGAGCCTTGTTCTGTTGTCAGCTATTGATGTCTCACTCCTCAAGGATATTTTTTTATGCAAGTGTCTCGGTTCGATAGTGTCTTGAAATTGAGGAAAACTAAAATGAAGTTTGCCTGGACCTCAGTTTTTTTTTTATAAAAAGAGGACGTTCCTAACTTCTGGTTTTTTTGCAAGCCTTAATAGTTTATTTCTATCATTTTTCACATGTGAGTTTTAGGCAAAATATTCTTTAAAATATCAACGCGGGGTTCTGCAGAGTTTTAAAAAAGTCTCAGCATGAAAAACCGAATTATTTTTCGTTCAGACCCCGATTCGATCTTTCACAAGTGCCGAGCAACTCAAAAAACTAAAATTATGAAAAATCAAATTATGGAGAATCACAGAAATGAGCAATATTCCAATACCAGTGTTTTTTCTCGCGTTAATCCTTAACATTGTATAGATATTGTCAATATCACTCAGGCATTACCCCCCACAAATTCGGTCGTACAACGGAGCAATTACAATTATGATTAGACAATCACAAGAGATGAAAGTAAGCGTTTATCGGAAATAATTCAAACTATGATCATATAATTAAAGCCTTTACATCCCCCGCCTGCAATATTCCGTCTGCAGTAACAGTGGCTCAATAAATCGAGCAAATGAAACAAATCAGTGACACATCTACGTGTTGGTGAACATCAAAACACAACAAATATGCTCAAGTGCGCTAAAATCTATTTGCGCTGTGCGATCTTAATTAATACTCTATTCAAACGAACCCGGCAGTGGATGTTTAACAAACGGCGGCTTTTATCTTGACGCTTGTTATTATTGATTCGAGGGCTAAAATGAGGTACCTGTGATATTTTCAGAGCCCCTTCCCCCTCCCGAACAAATGAACCCGAACACGGCGACAAAGCCACCTTGCCTCCACCCCGTTTGACTCTTGGAGCAGTCGCTCCATTATCGGGTCTTTTGTGATTAATGAACAACAGTTATTAATTGATTAGCCTTGTTTTTGATAGTGTGGCACGGTGACTCTGACACTTTGCTGATTACACATTTCATTAGCTCCGGGAAAAATCTAAATTTGCATCTCGTTAATCCACTCGACTAGACCTCGCTGCTGCTGCTGCTACGCGAATCAGGTGGAAAGAGTATAATAGACCTATATTAAAAATGAGGACTCATGGGCCATGGTCTACATCAAACCTTTCCTGGAGCGAAAAGGTTACCTTCCAGGCCTACTCGAACATCTCAATGAGCGCATCAGGAAGTCTGAAATTCGTTCCACATTTTCACATTCATTTTCACAATCTGCGTTAAAAAGATGCTTACTACTTCTCGGCCAAATCGGCCTGAACAGGCGGCTGCATCCTCAAGTATCTCTAGGGTGATGGAAGGTCTTCCTAGAAAATTAAAACTGATATTATTCAATACCCCAGGAAAACTTTTGGGGGTGGGGGGGTAAAAGTAAAACACGTCGGAAAAACATAGCTTATCGACGAATTGACGTAAAAAGATGATCTTGGTGTCAAAATTTCAAAAGGAGGAAGAGCTTTCAGTACATGAAATTAGTAATTTTTCAAATTTGGACCTCCTGTTGGGGGAATTATACCAAGTCTTCCATTTGTAAAATTTTGTTTCCGCAAAAAAATCGATTTTCGAGGTGAAATTTAGCAACGACAAAGTGTAGTTACGTTCTTTCGTGAGGAGAACGCCAAATCTAGCCTTATCAGTGACGCCAGACGAATCAGTCATAACACCAGGCATAACAGCATCACGCATCAGCGGGCTGATTGTTGAAATTGGAAGACAATGCGATAAAGAAAAAAGACGAAAAAGGATATGGAGGGATCCTATTGGTGGAAGCGGGTGGCTACAATCGACAAATGAGGTAGGCAATAGACTAACGAACGGCAACTCACGAGAGACCCTTTAGTTAGTCCATCATTTTCTCCCTTAGTCTTCTATGCGAACCATTCAAATTAACCAATGCTGCCGTGCTACGGAAGAACGCCGTATGAACATTCAAGAGTTGCCAAATTTCCTTCAAAAAATGTTTATTTTTGAGGAAAGTTATGAACATTTTCCCGAGAAATTTTCAAGAACTCTAGGTATAATTGAAAACAAAATTATCTGAAAAATTGGAAGAAAAGTATTTACAAATTTTTCCGAAAATTCGTGATTTACCGGAGGAAATTTGGCAACGCCTGATGGTTCATACGGCGTTCTTCCTTAGCACTGCAGAATAGGATCGCTCCATAAATTTCAACAATCAGCGCGCACGCATATAACATGTAACAACTACCACGTCTCCCACAACGTGAAGCATCCCTCTGATCCAGTTATCATTCCTTTGTTTCATTAATTTCATCTGAATGATCCGCCTATGCACCCAATAAAACCTGTCGGTTTCACCGGTCGAAGCAGCCGAGTTATCCCAGCCGAAGCGCACGAGCTGCGACTATTTTCGATGGCGTCGTCGCTCCGATCCGACCGGCGTCGGTTGCAACGGAATGACAAATTTTCCGGAGGATAGACGACAAAGAACCAGAGCTTCACTACTGCAACTGACAGGCCCAGCGAGGGCAGGCGCAGCATCCGACGCCTCGACGTTGCCGAGTCTCAAATAACTGATTGCATTTTTGTAGTCTTACCGAAAGGACCAGCAACGTCAACATTTCCAAATTCAAGCTTCTTTCGAAATTCGATTCATCTGATTTAACTGATTCGGTTATATAAAGAACAAAAGCGAGGGCCATGGAAAATCAGTCACGGTGTCAAAATCGACATTATTACACACAAAATAGCCATCAGGGCCGGATTAAAGGGGTGGCAAAAATTTGCAATTTTTTAGAGTGTAGATATAAAAAAATATTGGATTTATACAAACAAAATTACAAACGAGAAAAGGCGACAAAATCTGTCATTTCCTGAAAGTAAGGTAATTTCTAATTTTGTCGTCTCTTAGAGATACAAGAGACAGCACCCTCAATAAGTCGAGTTACGAGAGAAATCAAACACGCAATTTGGCCTAGAACGGCGCGACTTGGAGAGAAATGATAACGAGGACTTGAGATGAAAAGGAGAAGCCCTCGGCGCGGCGATTGGCATGTAACACATATTAGCGCCTACAAGACTGCTCGAATACTTCACGCATTGCATCAAACACAGTGCGGTCATTGCGGTCAGCGTGAAACGGATAGCGCCTACAAGAATGCATGAATACTTCACGCATTGCGCCGAACACAGTGCGTTCAACAGCGGTCGTCGGCGTGAAACTCATAGCGCCTACAAAACTGTCGGAATACTTCACGCATTGTGCCAAACACGGTGCTGTCTGCGCGGCGCGCGGCGGCGGAAGTTAAAATCATTGAACCACATTTATGTTTGTTCTTTCATAATTTTTTCGTTCATTTCTTATGAATGGAAGGCCTTGTCCACACAGAGATAGGTTTACGGAACGTAACTTTCGCGCAAAGTTCCGAGAAATTTTGCTAGTAGTGTTGACAGGGCTTTCCCAAAAAATGTGTTCAACACGAATAAATGCGTCTTATGCACCCCTCCCCCGTCGGCACGTTCATTTGATGGTTTTTATCGAGTTACAAAACGAATGAGGAGGGGGCGGCAAGTAGGTGAATCCAGCCCTGATAGCCATAACCACTTTACAAGTTCACATCTTCTCTCGAGAGAACTGCACGTACTGCTTTCCTGAGTAAAAATGTGCTCTCATCCGCAGGAAAAATGAGCATGGGATTGTTGAATAATATGGGCATTTCAAATTAATTATGATAGTAACCCAATTAATTGTAGTAGTACCCAAACAAATTAGGTTACTGACCCAAATGATGCGGTACTACGACAATCAATCGGAAATGTCCATATCATCCAACTAATTGGGGTAGTACCAGAATTTTAGTGGACGGCCCTAAACATTTTTTTCCTCGTGACAGCCAATTTCTAACCTTATGACTCGTTTGTTGTAAGTTCAAAATGTAACCTTTTTGGCCTTGCTTTCCCCGCAAAAGAGTGTGGACACAACGCTATTTTACCACCTTGATTCAAAATGTAACCACGCAAGCCTACAGAACAGCATGTCTTGCTGGCGCTACCTTGCCTAACATTAAAATAATGACAATATTTCCTCTACCCTAGGGTAGTGAGAGTAATAATCCCTTTCATGCAATTGAAGATCAAAGTCGGCTCTCAACCAACCAATGGATTTCTAAAGATTCTTTCGGATGATTATTTACAATTTTATGGTGAACGGAAAAATAATTTAATAAAATTTCCCGCTCATACGCTGCTACTCCCACTCCTAAAAATTGCATTTTTACACTCTCTACAGCACGGCAATTTTTTCCATGCGTAATCTGTATAAGAATGTGCCTTTTTCCACCCAATCGGGCAACAATGCGCGAAATTTAGGTACTGAACTCGGCGCTCGGTTATCGGTCGTGTCCATCTTCTTCAACCACAGATCGTAGATAATTCTATACAGATTACCAGCTGCTTCTCTGCTGTCTGTACCACTGTGCCCCGTTACTCGGGTTATGCTACCCTGCAGTACGCCTGTCCCTGTCCGAGCCTACCTTCTTTCTCACATCACGGGGCTCAGTTCAAGAATAATCCCATTGATCATCACTATGAGGGTCAGTGGCGTGGCGTTCTTTGCGATATATCGATTGTTATGCCAATTAAACCTATGGAAAAAGATCGATAAACAGGGTGTTCGCAGCGAACAACTTAAGAACCGATTCTTTACCATAGGTTTAAATGACAGAGGAAGCGATACATCGCAATACACGCCACGCCACTGATGAGCGTCGGCGTATAATTTTACCAGTCCTTGTCAAATCTTTCAAAATTGGACCTCTGATGATGCATTTACACGTTTCCAAACGCGTTATCACGCCTTCTTCAATTAATAACGTAAAATGAGTGTTACATGTTCCAAGAAAAAAAAAGTTTTAAAGTTTATCGCTTAAAATTAGCAGTACTGGCCCAATCTTTTGGATGATACGGGCATTTCGAATTAATTGTAGTCTGCCTTGCTACCAAAAAACGCCGTATGAAAATTCGAGAGTTGCCACATTTCCTTCGATGTAATGTTTATTTTCTAGGAAAGTTATGAATATTTTTCCTCATAATTTGCAGAATCTTTAGGTGAAATTGCGAACAAAATTATCTGAAAAATTGGGAGGAAAATATTCATAAGTTTACCAGGAAATTCGCGTTTTAGCAAAGGAAATTTGACAACGCCTGAAGGTTCAGACGGCGTTTTTCCTTAGCACGGCAGAAGTAGTGCCTCAACATTTGGGTTAGTCAGCTAATTTATTTTGGTACTACCACAATTAGTTGGAAATGCACGTATCACCAAACAACCCCAAACTCTTTTTTTCCGTGTCCACTAAATATAATATCTACTTCAGCAAGAACCAAAACATACCAAAGAAGAACAGGATTTGTGTCTCATTCCTGCTTTTGAGCATTCACTGTTTCTCACCTGCGTCTCTCTTACGTAGAACCAACAAATAAAACATTCACTTTAATTTCCCCATGTAAATTTGCCACCCCTACATTGGCATCTGCCTCGGTTGCCTGTCCTGTAGATCTCAGTCAGATTCCTCATATCAAAGCTTCCCTTCCCAGAAAGTGATGAATGAATTAGAGGGATCCATGACGCCACACTTTCACTGATTTTTCTTCTCCACTCTGCGTCTGCGTAGGGGCGGGTTAATTACTTAACAACCGATAACTATCGGGCCGCCGCTCCGCTAACTTAATTGCGTCGCATAGTAACTCGCGACTTCAATCACAACGTTGAATCACTATCAAATGATCTTGTTCGAGATATCTCTATCTTAGCAATGATATTTATCGATCCTGCATAGCGATTTATCGACCCGCCACTCGTTTAACGTAAGAGACCACGCGAAGCAGGCGGCTTCCTCTCATCTTCCACGGGGAGCGTGCGTGCGGTCCCAAGCAGCTTCCAGTGTGGCTCCCCGCCCCCGCACTCTTCGCATAGCTGTCAAATTTGTGTCATCCTTCCGCATTCCCCTCATTGATGTGATAAGATTTCCCCTACTAAATTAATTGCAGGCTTAAAATTGCGCGGAGAGCGGGATTCCAAGTAAAAATACGCTAATCAACTTTGCCGTGCTATAAGCAATAACGCCGTAAATCCATCAAGATATTCCCTCGTTTTTTGGAACTTCATACTTTATAAAATAAAGACTGTTTTACATATGCACCTCAAATTTTGAGGATAAGTTCTTGATAGTATTTGCAAAAGAGGTCTGTAAAAACATCGTCCCAAGGTACACAAGTTTCTCTGCTATGATACATTGTCCCCAAAAAATTTAAAATAGCGTTTGCGGCATTTTTGCGTTGCGCGGCAGAACGGCTCATTTCGTCAATGTTTTCGGTCAAGCAACCTGAACCGAAGCTCTGTTTGGGTAACTAAAAATATCATTGTGCTAAATTAAACTTGATGCGATTTTACGGACAGGAATATTGTATTTACCACCACTTTTTTTTCCACATACCCCTAGAAATCCTAAGTCGGGTTCAAATTGACCCGGCAATCTTTTCTGGGAAAATCTTAGGGATGGTATTTACGAGATTTATAAATGGGTATGGAAATAAATCCTAAAAAAGAATCATGACATCATATTTGAAGAAGAAAAAAAAATCGAGTGCCATCACAGCCGAAGATAGGATAAACGTAATCGGGCCTCTACATTTAACTTATCTCCCGAGTTTATCTGAGCGATGCCTCATTGGCAGCATAGAGCGGGGCATTGCGAGTGAACGCCTCGAGCCAGCGCGCCTTCAATTTTGCACACGCAACACGGACATCCATCAAGTACGAATAGTTGTATCTCTGCGCCGTCTCAACGCAAGTCCAATTCCTTGCCTTATTTCCATATTGTGAGTGTTTACATTTGTCTTATATTTGCAGGGGTGCTTTAAGGGCTACGTAAGCAACACAGCCGATGATAGGAGAGACGTAATTCGGACTCGTTGTTCAACTTTTCTCCCGAATCGGTGTGACACCTCATTGGGAACATATAGCGGAGCATTGCAAGTTCACACCTCGCGCTAACTCGCCTTCAATTTAGCAGACGCAACACGGACATCCATCAAGTACGAATAGTTGTATCTCTGCGACGTCTCAACGCAAGACCTTGTCCTTGCTTTATTTCCGTATTGTGAGTGTTTCCGTTTGTCTTATTTGCAGTGGTGCTTTAAGGACTACGTAAGCAACACAACCGATGATAGGAGAGACGTAATTCGGACTCGTTGTTTAACTTTTCTCCCGAATCGGTGTGACACCTCATTGGGAACATATAGCGGAGCATTGCAAGTTCACACCTCGCGCCAACCCGCCTTCAATTTAGCAGACGCAACACGGACATCCATCAAGTACGAATAGTTGTATCCCCGCGCCGTCATCTAAGAGCGTCTTTTCTTTCCCATATTGCGCGAAACAATTGATGTAGGATTTGAACCTCGTTCTACAAGAAGTTTGAGTAGAATTCAAGGGAGCACAATATGCTTTAGTGGAAAATTTGTGACCATGTCTGATTATCCACCATAAGCAAGTCCGGTGGTTCACGGGATGAAAAATTTGCTTCCATCAAAGAGAATACGTCACGTTGAACACGAGCGAGAACATGATGAACCGGGGCTGGCGATTGATTCGGGGGTGGCAGAGAGGAAGGGGGCTCGGCGATTTATCAGAGCGAAATCGCAGTCACAACGCGACACCGGGTACGAACTTTGGAAATCCGATCTGGAGCGGCACGGCCGGGGATCGATGTGCGGGGCGCTCGATTATGGTTTTTCTTGATGGCCGAGACACGTGCTCTCTTACGCCAGGCCACCGCGATGCGCCCCCGGGATAACGAACACCGCCGAATACGAAAAACCAAACATGTCTCTCCTCTCATGAGCCCCCGCTCGGTAAGAGCTCAAGCGTATCCAGGGCTCATCAACAAATTGACATTTTCCCCGTTTGAAAATCTGGGTTGGAATAGACACGGGCGGAGGGGTGAGTTCGTCACTACTCGGGCTCGGGAGGACTTCAATCTTATCAGATCCGTGTAATAGAAAGTATTTTCTTTTGTGTTTAAAATGTGTTGCAGGCATTGCCCCGGCGGAGCGCCCTTGAGTATGCAAGTGTGTGAGGTTCTTTTAGGTTTGGTTAGTTAACAGCTACCGTGAAACCGTCCCGGTGTCCTCCCTGCTTTAATGCGACGCCTTTGATCTTCGGTTTGTCACGGCAGCATGTTCCGTGTCAGCCGAAGCGAGGGCCGCGAAATGGAGATACTGTGTTATTTGTTGTTCAATCAACCAGGTTTAAAGCAAAAGTTGCCGTACTAGCCTCACATCATATAGTATGTTGGGAGGAACCGTCAGGAATATTGAAACTGAGCTTCCTGAAGTTTAAATACTTTTTATTGGTGACCTTTCACCAGGGCCGGATTTACATTTTTCGCGCCCTAGGCTAAACTTAGGGTGGCGCCCTTAAAAGTAGGCGCTCTGGTGGGGGGGGGTCCCCCAGACGCCCCCCCTTTCTAGATCAGAAGGAGGATGTTAGGTGTCAGGAAAATGTTCAAATTCACCTTTAAAAAAACACGATTTTAAACGGTTTTGAGGTACGTTTACGTTTGCAAGTTGGTTTTGGAAAATAAAAAGTAACAGAAGACTCGTTAAATTAAAAAAAAAATAAATTCTCAAAGATTCTGCGCCCCTCAGAATGTTGCGCCCTAGGCTACAGCCTATGTAGCCTATTGGTAAATCCGGCCCTGCCTTTCACTGATATATACTCCGATGCACACTGTAGTCAAATGACGACTTGATTACAGTGTGTACATGTGTATCTATCTCTCCCTTTTTCCCTGGGACAAATCTTACTTGCGAAGCTGGGAAAAAGATCGAGTTCATCAATACCAATCACAGTGACAAGTGCATAGTGCTAAGTCCTTGTGGATCCCTAACAGCGACTCAGAGAGAAGAAGAGGAAACATTGTTGTTAAGTTTAACGGGGAAAAAGCCCAGGGGTTTCATTCTTGCGATTCGAACTTGAGGTGAATCCCATGAAACGTCCTGCGGAGGCGACGCCTAAGAGTTTATACAATAGATATGAAAGCTGAAACTTTGTGAAAAGCCCCTTATAACCAAGGCGGATAAAGAATGGTGGTCGCATTTCGATTTTGGCTGCCATCTTGAAGCGATGTGACGTCAGGAGGGTACTGGTTTTGCCGTGCAATCCAAGGTTGAGCCGACCCCCCCGGCCTCGGCCGGCCCATGTACCCGATACAGTGTGACGTCCAGAGGGTACGAAATGCGACCACCATTCTTAATCCGCCTTGCCTTATAACAGTGGATATTCTTGAAAGGCAACACGGTTTCTCCTCCATTTAAATGTAAGTAAAACAATCGATTCTTGGCGAGGCAGCTTGCCTCACCTAAAATCGATATTTTTAATAGATTTAAATTGAGGTAAAACAGTGTTGCCAAATTTCAAGAATCGCCACTGCCTCATGAGAAACTAAAAAAAAAATTAAAATCACTTTCTATCAGAAACTATAGTGTTGGTGTGAGTTAATTTCAGTATTTTTCGTTGCGCAAATCATTTTGCACGTGAAATCGTAAAGAGGAAGCACACTGAAAAAAAAAAATCTCGGTGAATTTACTAAGAAAAGGGTAAAAGTACCAAGAATTCAGGGTTCTATTTGATCCCAGTTTTTTCTTGGTAAAATTACCATTTATGGAATTGATAATTTTACCGAGATATCTCGGTAAAATTATCGACTTTCTCGGTAGTTTTACTAGACCCCGGTAAAAACGCCAATATTTTTTATCAACTGTGGAAGAATTACCGAGAATAAATGGCATAGTTACCGGGAATTGATTATACCAATAAAAGTGGTATTCTTCCCTGAAAAAAAACAGTAAAAATACCGGTTTTAAGGTAAGCTTACCAGCCTGTCTTGGTAAAATTACCAATAATTTGTAAGAAAAAGTGAGATGGTAAAAGTACCAACGGACCTTGGTAAAAACGCCGAGAATTTTTTTTCAGTGGATAAGTCAGAATGATTAAATTCGGACGTTCCCCAGTGGTCCATCGGCTATCAACGTTAAACATAATATACTCTTTCAGTGATTCCAACTCTAATGCTTAAATGCCGAGGATGGGGAAGGGGCATGTTGATGCGTAAGTTTAAAAAGGCATTTAAATGCGGGGCCAAACCACACAGAACGTGGTGGCGACCTCGGGCACGCGTGCAACCACGCGGACGCGGCACGGCGTATCCTTTTGAGAACAAACTAGTCTCAAATTTGTACCAGATCATTAAACGGAAATCATGGATTGTTCCGACGATACTCCTATAGCCCGCACCCTCAAAGCCCGCGGCCAAGGGATGAGGTGCCACGCGCCAATGATGACACGTTCCGCGTGTTCCAGTTGACTCTTCTGCCGCATCGCGCGTCCTCTCTTCCCGTCGTGTAGATTCAGGGAAATTCCCAGTCCATGAGTGGTTTGACTTTGCAATGAATCAGTTGATCTGGAATTTAAACCAGTAGAAAAGGATCGTATATCGATAGACGCATAATAATCGCTCCTTTACTATAGCTGCAAATGGAAAGATATCAATTGCTGACGATTCACGCTTCTCCACAATGGAAATCCCTAGTCAAATGGGTGTGTATTTGCAATGAATCGGTTGATCTGAAATTCAAACCAATAGAAAAGGAGCGTTATCTTATTATATTAAATTGAAACCCCCCCCCCAAAAAAAAAAAAAAATCGTAGCAACCGAATATTCAACCATGTCTTTTCTATACATGTATTAATCAATAGTTATTGTAATATAATGTACCCATTGTATATACCCCTCCCATTAGCCCCTATCTCAGGAGCAAACTCCATATTAATAGCCCTAGATCTGAGTCCTTAGTCTCAAGTCTAGATTTAAATATAATGTAAATATTCCAATTCCTGTGGAAGGAGAATAATTAATTAAAATTAAAAAAAAAAGAATATTTTCGTACCAACCGAATATTCAACCACATAGTAGGTACCACATACTACTTGACAAGGACCAAAAATACATAAAGCAGCGCCGTGAGAGAATTTTTCCGCTCGGAGGTAAGTCCTGCTCTAAATATAATCGCTTTCTCTACGTCATCATTGTTCTAGAGTCTCCAAAGTCTAGTTATTCAAATTCACGTTTCCATCCGAGCACGATGACGGTCCTGCGCCTTGCACCCCAAACCCCACGCAGAGGCACACTCAATGAAAAGGTGGAGTGGACAGATAGGGAGGGGGCAAAGAGGGAGAGAGAGAGAGAAAGAGCCAGTGATAAAAATCAGGAACAGGAGAGCAGCTGATGAACAACCGAATCCGATGAGATGGACCGATACGATTTTTTCCCGATCCAAAACATGCGTAATCTCTGACACCCATCTCATTTTTTCCTTTCTTCCTTTCAAATTTTCTGCTCCTACTTTTAACCCTTTCCGATTCGGATTCGCCTGACCCCCAGCTTGTGCCCCCTCCGCCGTGCCCTATTGTGTCGCGCGGCCGCGTCTTCATATTTTATTCAATTATTTTCGTGTTTATTAAAATTATGACGTCCCGCCCTTTTCATTTGCTTACGTGCTCCTCTTAATTGTTTGTTTGCTGCCCTGCGCGATTCATGCAGGTAAACACATTATTTAAATTGAATTCCTCGGATCGACTTTTTTATTCTCGTAATCGCCCTTAATGATCTCATTTGCGATTGCTTCGCTCTCGAATCTCAGTCCTTCTCTCCGCCTCCGTGTTGACTAAATAATTCAATTAAGAACAAAATAATAAACAAACTCGGGCTTATGAAAGCTTCGAATAATTGATGTTTGATCTGAATTCTTGCGCGTAATAATTTTCGTGTGGATCCCAACACGGAAAAAAAGTGTTAGGGGTTATCCTCTAAAATTGTGGCACTACCCCAATGTGTTGGATGATATGGACGTTTCCAATTAATTGTGGTAGTATCGCAACATTTTGGTTAGTAACCTAATTTATTTGGGTACTACCACAATTGGGTATGTCCATCATCCAAGAGCCCCGTGTTCTTCTTTTCCGCGAACAGGTGAAGATCCCAATCACCTATTGCTAACGCACAAAATAAAAATGCTAACAGCACAAATCCATACTGATAAGATGTATTTCGAAAACTATATAGCTCTTGGTGTGCCTGGAATTATGCAATTAGTAATTCACAGACAATCACATACCAGTATATAGTAATTCTTACACAACCACACCAATGGCATCACTTCGAAAAAGAGGGGAAATGTTATCAGAAAATAGTCCTATATCAGCAAGTACCTTGTTTTTTGCGTGTTCAAACATTTGTTTCCATTCATTTGCATCGGTTTGTAACGAAGAAAACTTTTTCTGCTGCAGGCTGTGACAGGTGTGTTTATTTTTCGTTGTTACTCCTACCTCTTGAAAGGAGACACCCAGATATTCTTACATCAGACGTATTTTAATTTTTTCGAACGTGTGTGTAAATTTAATACAAGTGATTCCTCTTCCTGCAAATCATCATGGTAATTTTAAAATATTGATTATCGCTGGTTCATAAAATATCCGTCAGGCACCGAAAAAAAAGTGAAGTTGACTTAATATTCTGAATGTAAAAAAAGGGTGCGAGAACTTACAAAATGTTGAATTAACCGATACAGCAGTTACTTTAGCAATGTCAAGATGTAAAACTAACTCCTGTAGCGGGTAACTCAGAATTTTGTGAGTTCTCGCACACTTGTTATACACTCAGAATGTTGAATCAACTTCACTTTTTTTCGGGGTTGCTTTTCAGGACACCTCAATAAATGAAACTCAGCAGCAACTCAGGTTCATAGATTAGCAATGACCTCAGATTAGATTGACTGATCTTCGAAAAAAGAAATCGATTGAGATGTCTCATTGGATTGCGATTCATCACGAATTCCGTGTCAGTTGTGGGTCCTCAACCTGGATGGGAGCCCTGCACTATGCCCTGCCTCAGAGCTGGATGGCCGAAGATGGCGCCTACAGGACGGAATTCGGCCCAGAATTATGACGTGTGGCAAAGAAGAATGAGGGAGCCTCTTCCTCTCCTGTCGCATGTCGGACAGATTGAAAACCCAATTTGTCTCAAATTATTCGACGTGAAGCTGATTGTGTGCCGTAGCCGGCCCTCCTTTCCAACGTTGTCGCACTTTTTCAAGGTCCAACTCGAAAAGACTCACACGAATAATTGGTATGCAGTTTTGATATTGCTAAAACTTTGAGGATACTTTTGCAAAATGCAAATAAGCTTTATACATAGTTTCAGAATTCAAAATGGAAGAATCAAATCAGTTCAAAGTACATTTGGATACTAAATTGCTGGTATGCCACCCTCAATGGAAAGCTTCGGTTTACAAACCGTATTTAGTGCAGTCAATGTTATTACGGGTAAAAGTTCAAAATGGTGTTTGAAATAAATCGAAACATACCTGTAAAAATTACCCACTATTTTCTGAAACTAATCAGTTTTAATTAAAATAGATTATTATTTGATATCTTCTTTTTTTTTAAAAAAAAGAAAAATTTGGCAATATTATATTAATTTTGATTATCTTACGGCATTTTACAATGCAACCCTCACAAAATGGTGCTTATTTGGAGAATGAAAACTTAAAATCTGGTGCGCCCCATCCGATTTTGCTAAGATTGTCCACGGTGCCTCTTATCTTACCACAGAAGAGCCTAAATTTTGATCCTACCTTAATGACAAGCATTGTTACTCTAATTTTACAAAATTTTCGTCAAATGAGAGAAAAATTTGCAAAATCTTAGAAAACACCTGATGGCGCTTACCAGATATTTATCAAAAGTCCCACTCTTCATTTGAAACTAAAAATCGGAGAATTTTTCATTTTGTGATCAACTCCTGGCAACGTTTCAAGATCCGGAGTGTGAGGAACGGACAACGGTTATCAGTGCTGGAGCTTGGTGATGTGATGGCGCGCGGTCGATCATTATCTGATTGTTAGTTATGAGCGATTGTCATTTACATATGCGGCATGACAACTTCATCTTTTATGCGTGTGCCCTTCCTGGAGTTCCGTCTTTTGTCGCCGGGAGTCTGGATGGACCTCTGAGTGTTGGGTCAGGAGACGAGGTCTCATGCCCTGCTCTCCATCTATTTATGCCTGGTTTGAACTTTGCCTTTTGTGTATGAAGAGAGAAAATGTGCTCGTGTTCTTAGAAAAGTGTCAAGCGTACATGCGCGCACAGATTTTCTCGACGGGCGGATTTATGGAGTAGATAGACGTATGATAGACAAAGAGAAAATGGAGCAATCCTATTGATTGAAATGCGTGGTTGAAATGGACAAAGGAGGAAGACGACGGACTGACCATTAACCAACAGCAACCCCAGAGAGATCCCATAGTTAGTCCATCACTTTATCCCATAGAGTCTGTGATAACCACCAAACCACCCGTTTCAACTAATAGGATAGCTTCATAATCCGTTAGTCTCCTTTGCCTTTCACTTTGTCTGTCCAAGTGCATGTCCAATGTGCATCTAGGATTTGCGTGAGACATAGTTCCTTTTAGCATAAATACGTCCAATTGATCTGAACTACACATTATTTTAACTGGCCCTGCGACTGAGATATCACATAAACCTGGAGGAGAATTGTGAAATGAGCTCTCAAATTTTGACCAGTGCATAAACGTCGGTTTTTGACGTTACAAATATTCCCGTGGAACCTTACATTTTGAAAAACTGGTCTCGAGGAAGGTAATCAAGATAAACCAACCCTGTCAAAAAAGAAAACAAATATATTGCCTCGAAGGTGAAAAACAAAGGAGGAGTAGAATTTCAAATTGGACGAAAGAAATCATGGTGCGTTACGCGGATGAAGCTTCTCCTTAAAAAATTAGGTAGTGGCATACACAAATCAAGTGATGTAAATGATAGAGACTGCACTGCCTTTACTTCGCGAGCTGCTGTTTTCTCGCGTCTGACGTAAAACTTTTTTTGGCGTCACAATTTCAAATTTTCCAAGGAGGGCTTCAACTATTTGGGAACGTTTTCACATGAAAGTAAACCTATTCAAAGGATGGTATACATTGAAGTCCACATTCTACCCTTTTGACCCTCAGTGAGAGACACCTCTTGATACAGTGTTCATGCGTGAGCAAGTGTGTGCTTAAAAGGGTTGTGCGTTTACAATCGCGCGACAGCAGCGGCGCAAACTTTGACTCGGTCGCGTCAAAATAAAAAATAACGATGCGCTACGTTAACGTCAATTTGATTGCAATCACAACTCTTATCGTTTTTGTCCTCCACTCAGAAACAGTTGTGTCCCAGAGACGCCTGCTGCCGATGGATCCTCCATTGCCAAACCACCCCGAAATATTTGAGGCGTAAAAGTCGTTTGCATTCGGGACATCTTCGCGAAAGAGCCTGCAATTATTCAAATGTTGTTCTTTTCTAAGAACTTCGATTGTCTGCAGATGAAATTGGGAACTTTATTTTAGTCAAATTTTAGGCCCTCAGCTTTAAGGGCCCTTTTCCACACTTGGAATCTTCAAAATAGAAAATTTTGGATTTTATGAAGGAATGTGCTTTATTATTTGCCTGGTTACACCTAAGTGCAACGCAAAATTGGACGGCTTATGATTCAAAGTATATTTTTATCCTATCTTTCTTTCTAGCTTTTTGTCTTATGTATTATTTAGATTTAAGATTCGGTCAAAGTTATGTGCGTTTTTTTTAATTTTCTTTTTTTTAAATTTGTGCATCTTTTTCTCTAACGTGAATATCTTCACGAAAACCTATGTCTAAATCATCAGGGAATAATAAATTAGGGAAATTCACTTGGGACAATTTTGCACGTGTCATGCTCATCATTTGCAGAAACAGATCTGAAACCTTCGTGTTATCGGTGCAGTTTGGCATGCATGCATGGCTGGACCAATAGAGCGCGCTCATACTCAAGTCGTCCCGTTTCAAAGAACTACGACAGGGAAGCTTCTGAATAGGTGCGACGACAAATATGGCCCCCAATCACGGGAAACGTCTCACGGATTTTTGAGTTCTCAAGGGGTTGAAAATACTCCGATGTTCCATGCAGATACATCGACCGATAACGCGACCTAGACTGCCGTACTAAGGAAAAACGCCGTATGAACCTTCAGACGTTGCCAAATTTCCTCTGATAAATCGCGAATTTCCTGGTAAACTTATGAAAAGTTTCCTCCCAATTTTTCAGGTAATTTTCTTCGCAGTTTCACCTAAAGATTCTGAAAATTTAAAGGCAAAATATTCATAACTTCCCTCGAAAATAAACATTTTATCGAAGGAAATTTGGCAACTCTCAAATGTTCATACGGCGTTCTTCCTTAGCACGGCAGTAGACTTTGTCAAAAGCCCCGGCCTCTGTCCTTCGAGCCCTCCTCCTCGAGACATTTTTCGTCAGCTTTGTTTTTGCCCACGCAGATGTATTCGACAACAATGATTCTCCATAAAATTTATTTGTGAGTGAGAATAATTGTAAGTAGGTTTCGCGTCCGCCCGATCGCCACCTTCAGCTTTCTCACAGTGACTTCAATAAACCGCGTATACAAACGTGATCATTCGGCCATACTGCCGTGTTAAGGAAGAACGCCGTATGAGCCTTCAAACGTTGCCAAGTTTCCTTCGATAAAAACCGAATGTATTAAGAAAATTCTGAATGTTTTTTCCAAAAATTTTCAGAAAATTTTTCACGCAATTTAATCTAAAATATCTGAAAATTTCAAGGGAAAATTTGCATGAATGTCGTCAAAAATACATGTTTTATCATAGGAGACTTGACAACTCTCGAATGCTCATATGGCGTTCTTCCTTAGCAAGGCAGCATAGCTGAACAGGAAGGTTTCAACCCACATATTTAGAGATCGCGCGGAGTTCAGGCGAAGCTACTCCATTATTGGGTGGTGTCGCGACTGAAATCAGGATTAATTTTGGCTATTTCTTAGAAGTTGGACCGTCTGTGTAAACTGGACTTTTTTTGGGGACTCTTAATGAAAAATGAAGTTGGTAAGCCTTAAAATGTTGGAAGAAGTATAATGAGAGTTTTACCGATCTATCGTCAATCAAATCAAGTATCGTTGATCTGTCTTTTGCTATAATCTCTCGCAATTTTTTTGTTCATTACCTCTCGGACTTCCAACCGAAAAAAAACAAATAAATATAAATAATCCACGCAGTGTGTCCTGTTTCAGCTTATATTCTGTTTTCTGAGTTGATATCCAACGGATGAGTAATTCCACGTTAAAACGTGTCTTATATGTCCAGATTATCTTACGGTTTCTTATGAAGTATAATATTTAGTTAGCAACAATAAGGGATGCAAAGTACCCTTTACAGTGAGCCTTCTGAAAGATGCAATTTTAATTTATTTGGTTTCCATCTTCTTCCTCCTGAACTGGTCCATTTGAATATTGAAGGCTGATCTGAAGATTTTGAAGAGGGTGTGGCCTACGTAGTGAGTACACATTTTCTGCGCACGAATTAAAGTAAAAACGCATTTCTTAGCCGTAAGTTTTCCCTTTAATAGCACAGTGTGTTTGTGAGAACAGGCAAAAGATGTTTGGTGAATTACTTCTATTAAGGTTTCGGGGCATTATTTCAGGCCTTGTCCCGACGGGAAATTTCATGGAATTGGTCCCAAGTTTGAATCGCAGGAATGAAACTTCTGGGCTTTTTCTCTGTTCAACGAAACAACAACATTTCCTCTTGCCTCTCTCTGTGTCGCTCTCGAGACTCTACTTGGTACTCTGATTAGCAATGCTTAACTTGATATTTTTACCAACTTCGCAAATGAGATTTTTCCCGTGAAATGTCTCCTGGAGACAAGGTCTTAAAGGACACATTTTCCTCACTCAATAAAATCTCGGCCCCTGAGCAGAGGAGTCTTTCAGGCTTCGGCATAATTCAATCGCTAATGATCAGAAGTGCTGCCCTCGATATCAGATAGCTTTGGTAAAAGGATGCGTTAGGGAGGTGTCCCGGCCGAAAGCCTCTACGCACGCTTTCCAGGAAAGGTCGTCGAAGAGTAAAAGTTTGAGAGGAAGAAAGGTCCGTCGGAGTTGGGACTCCAGACAGGCGACAGGTGCTTGGATCGTTCCTACAAGAATTTAATTGATTCCGGGTCCTGCAAAATGCGTAAAGATTTTCGGATCCCGGGCTCGACGGGTCGGGAGAGGGGTGGCTGGGGTAGAGACAGAGGCCTACGGCTGAAAAATCCATTAGTCCCGATCAGTGTTCTAGCCGAGGTGTTACGCATCCATCTTTCGAGCTGTGGCCCTTCGATCGGGTGTCTGAGATGGACAGCTCCCCATCATCGTTGCCTTCCTTAGTTTAAATTCGCCATCTTCACGTAGCCTCTTATGGATGAGTCGAAGAGTTCTCGAGTAGACCTGGTATGGTTGTTGGATGGTGGGTGCTGCACGCTGATCCACCAAATGGATTACAAAACACCTGAGGATCGGAGAATCGTGGTTGCGTCTCTATCCCGATCCGAATATTGCCGGTGGTGTGGCGTGCTTTGCGATTAATCGATTAATTTGCCACCCAGACCTATGGAAAATAACCGATTATCAGCGTGTTTGCAGCAAACACTTGATAATCGATTCTTTACCATAGCTTCAAATGGGACATTATCGATAGGAGATGATTCATACCTTGCCTTTGCCTCCTTCCCGCTCGACGCACAGTGCAGCGAATCAATGTGTGAAGCTTGACATGATGAGAAACTCAACAATCTCATATTTTTGCTATTAAAAAACTGAGAGGTTAAGGTTGTAGTTCCGTTGGTTGTTTTTTCGTGAAACTTCCCGTCAGACACACCTCTCAAAATTTATATTGTGACAAAATAAACATGAAAATTAGAAGTTTCAATAAAAAGATTCATGTTTGACTTCTCCCAAATCCGTCTCATTGTGCGACGGCGAGCCATGTCCACGTTAACGAGTGTCTAATCGCACACGGCGCCCGAGAAGTAAAACCGTTCCGTTTAAAATTACTTGCTCTTACCAGGAAAAAATGATACCATGCTCAGGAAAAAACGCCACATTATTAACCCATCAAAAGTTTGTCAAAATTTCGAAACTGTAAGTTTAGTAACATTTGGGAAGAAGGCAGGAACCTTGGAAACTCAAATCGCCTTACTTGAGGCATATAAAAATGATTTGAAAGTCATTTTTAGGGACTGATGATTAAAATCACACAAAGCTGATCGTTGTTCACCAAGTGTCATCCCCGTAATAAAATTTAAGTAATTAACTCGTAAAGTACTTGAGGATGGTTGTTTTACAATACTTAAGAAGGATTTTCTTTCAATAAATGACGTATAATGTCACATTTAGTCAATTTTAGGAGAACCAGAGAGGGTATCATACGTAATCGGTCCGGACCCTTTTATAAAAAATCAATTTCTCTTGTGATGTACAGAAAGAGTCTGTTTGCCTGATTAACTATTCTCTCGAAAGAGTTAATCTTACATCAGAAAAAATACGTATGACTTTAATGTGTGCGCACACACTCATGAGCGATGAAGCACGAAATGCAACACCTCACAAGCACCTTGTTTCTAATTAGCCTTCTTACACCCTCTCAACGCGTTGGAGGAACGCAGGTAAGATGTGAGTGTTTCTTAATTCACTTAACACAAATGGACGTATTTCTGCCAAACCGAACTATGTGCATTAAGACCTGAGCCCTGAGACCCATCGGAATATATGCATCACAGGGCTCACGTCATAATGCGCATGGTTCAGTTTGGTAGAAATCCGTCCAAATATGACGTGATGCCCGCCCATCGTTGGCTGCCGAGCCGACCCGTTTGAGGTCTCTGTCTTTCGTCTTGATCTGCAGCACCACAGAAGGCGTTAGCATGGCTCATTTGGACCGCTTTCATTAGCAGAAAAGAACCAACCCACATAAAGTTGAAACTGAGAAAAATAGAATTGAAGTTTTATTCCTGCATAAGGTTTAATGTAGAAAATAAACTTTAACCCCGCTTTTCACAAACTAATTTCTGTTTTTCGCTTTTCAGTTTGTGGTAGGCGCAAATATACGGCTGATGAAGCTCAAAAACATTCTTAACTCAATTTTTTCGAAAGTGTGTGTTGGTTCCTTTCTGACAAACTCGGTCCATTTGTCCAGCACACTTGCACCTAATCAGCCCGCAATATATGCAAATTTCCCTCTTTCAAAAGCTCATAGTCTGAGACATTTTGTTTTACATTTGAAATCTCTTCTCCTATATCACTCCTTGAATCATTTCAATTTTCTTTCTTCATTAAAAAAGTGTTCTCAGAAAAACTGCATTGCTCATTGTTCCCGATTCTGAAAATAGAGAGAATAACCATCTTCTAAAAAATCACGATTCTATGTGTAAAATTTGTTGTAAATAATGGGCCGCCAGAAAAAGTAGAACTTAAAGTGATAAAATGACTAAGTGATGCAACATATTTCCTTTTAAAAATTTCACGAAAGGCCCTCAATTTTTGCAGTAGGCAAACCAAGCTCCCACGTGATCAAATAGTGGTATCATCTCACGTATGAAAGTCACACAACGGAAAGTCTGAAAATCAACTTCTGAACAAATTTTAAGTACGACAATTAACATCGGTCCAATTACAACAAAAATACAAATGACATCATTTGTATGATCTAGCCGCCATTTTTTCTGTGTGAAAAATAGTTATTAAAATCTCGCTCAGGCGCTAAATGCCGAAACTCTTGTAATTTAAATCGTTCTTTATGTACGATTTTGAAGAGAAAACATGCGGAATTTTTATCTAGTTCAGATCTCTTCTGGTGGCCTCTTGTCTCAAAATCGTTTCATTTTACGAAAAATATTCCTCGTTATTCTTTCACTAATATCTTCATATCTTCATAACTTTTCCTTAAAAAAAAAAAAAAAAAAAAAAAAAAAAAAANAATGATAAAAAAAAAAAAAAAACAACAACTTCAAAATTATGTGAAGCAGTAGTAGCAAACATTCCTCGACGATCCACGCCACGGAGAGTTAGATAAGGTCTGCACTCACTAGTATTTTCCACAACCTCCTCCAAAACTCCAAAAACTTAAATGAAATAAAATAATCCTCTCTGACACAAAAAGAAGAAGGAACTTACGCACGCTTGCTTATAAGAGGGGGCTTTTTTCAGCTAGGAAGAGAATCTCATACCCCAGAAAAAAGAAAAGAAGAGATAAGAAAGTATATAAATTACGGAGGGAGAGATTTCACACAAGTTCGACAGGGCCCCGTAAAAAGAGGCTCCACTGTTCATGAACGGCCAACGACAGAGGGAGGGTGGAACAAAATTGGGGGAGGGGGGGGGCGAATCGGGTCCTAACTCGGAGACCCGTGGTACGGCGCGCGGGTTCCAAACTCGATGATTGATCATGGGGTGGACGTGCTAGTGTCAAAATCTGCAGATCAACCAATTCGTTGTTTCCCAGACGAAAGGACGTAACAAAATTCCAAAGTTGTAAAATGTACTCTTTTTCTACACAAACACAATATATGTCCATGATTTTCCTGTATTTTTAAAACAAACTTTTGAAATTTTTCCATAAAAAATTCTCAAGTTTTTTCGAAAAAGCACGGATTTCAAGCGAAAAATTTTTCAACGCTGAAAGAAGGTCACGCGCTTTTGTGTGGGAAACCACAAATTGAGAGGAGTCACCAATTTCATCTTTCTGCCAGACCGTGGGCTCATTACTAGCATTTATAGGTCGCAGCTTTTCAACACGTATAGTTCCTCATGGTGAAATACAGTTACAATGAAGTGTGCTGGGTTTGATCCTAAATCTCAGTGCTGTGCTTGAATCTTCAAGAAACCAAGAGGCCAGAGGATTAGATCAGAGAAAATAGAACAGATCCGTAACAAAGAAAAAAAAAGAATATTATTGGTGGCTTAAAGCAAAAAAACTGACATTTAACTGTAAATGTCGATCTTACAATATCATCTCGGAATATGTTTGAGCAGAAAAGACACATTTTCCATTTCCAGTATTTTTAGATAGATAATTCTGGAGAATTATTTAACTTTGCACCATGGTTTACATTATTGCGTTTCAGTGTGATAAAAATTGAAAGGAAAAAACTGCTCATCCTCGTGCAATTTTACATAATTTTTGCCTGAAGTAAAATCATCATGATAACACACGATGTAGCGGTTGGATACAGTGATTAGCAAGTACCTGTTCATTCTAGTGCCTTTTTCCCCCTCTCAAATCAGTGGCGTGGCATGCTTTGCGATAGATCGATTTTTCCCCCATTTGAAGGTATGGTAAAGAATCGATTATTAACGTGTTCGCGGCGAACACCCCATTTATCAATCCTTATCCATAGGTTTAAATGGTAGATCAATCGATACATCGCAAAGCACACCACGCCACAGTCTTGAATCCACCTACGGTTCGATTGTTGAATCGATATCGAATAACCTTGATCGATAAAAGGCATTGCTAAGATAGGGACTTATCGATTGGGGTCATTCGATAACGATTCAACGATCGACCCGCTGATGTTTTATCACGTCGCCGCTCGTGGTTTTGTTGCGCACTTTCGGTGTCGCAGGTTACTAAATAGACCGCTTTGGAAAGTAGGGTCCGTCCCTTAAACTGTCGTCATTTCTATTGTGTGACTCAAACTTGGAGAAAAGGCAAACTGCACCAATTCGTGTTCCGCACAGTGGATCGAGTCAGTAGGCGAGACATCGAGCAAAATTGAGAAACTTTGAACGCTCGTAACTCCTTTTTTACAACACTCTGAGTACCCGAAAGTGGTTTCATTGGTTTCATCGTGAAATTTCCTTCCAGAACCACTCCTTATAATTTAAAATGTGACGAAATAAACATCAAAATTTCCAGTGTTAGTAGAAAATTCTGTCTGACCTCTCTGATTGACTCGACCCACCGTGTGCCGCCCAGACGCCTCCGCTGTCTACCGCGAAATCCGTCTGGCTAACGGCGCCTACATTCTAATATAATTCCATTTTTATGGCTTTTTTGGCTTTTTCCACCCGACGTTTATCAATCGTGAGCCCTCCTCACTGTGAGGTGGTCTCAAGCTGAGCAAACGTCGACCACACTGGTTGTGAATGAAGTTTCATTGTGCGGCTCCTTTTCACGTACATTCGCCGTCCTTTTGTGTCACCTGAAGTAGATAACTATGGATAAAGTTGTGTCTGTAGTCTTGTCTGAACGGCTTCATAATTAAATCAGTAAGTTCGAAAACACACCAACTCGGGTTTTTTTTCGATTTTCACTTTTTTACGGTTTAGTAACACTTATGTATAGACGCATCTGCACGCAAAAGGTTTCGATATTGCAATCGGAAGTGCTCAAAACAGTGACGGGAAAAGGGAAAAATCGAAGTATTTCATTGGAAATACCAATTTTTTGCCATTTCAAGCGAAACGGGTGACCATCCGATTTTGCGGTTTTCTTTTTCCGGTTCAGTATACCTTGCACCAAAAAGTTATATAAATATTCAAGCGTTATTCAGGTCGAAAAATATACATTATACTGGGCAGACTATGAAAAATCAGTATCTAAAAGTCCGTGAGAGCGAAAACACCCCAACTCGGAAATTTTTAAACGCTTGATTCTCTGTCATCAAACATGGTGTATCGATTTCAACTTGGTGCTTTACAAAGTCTCTAAGTACTTGTCCTTTGGCACCAAAAAGGTTTTTCTTAAACTAACTTCTTCGCCCGCTGCGCAGTTTTAGGTGTTTCCTGAACAATTTTTTTTCCGAGTTGGTGTGTTTTCGAACTCATTGATTCAATTAGCCTGCAGTATTTCCTCAAACCAACGAAAAACTGTCCGGAAAAGAGTGATTTCTAGTGTAATTTTTTTTGTTGTAAAATAGCAGAAGCGGAGGTGAAACCTCCCGAGGCGAATGGAGTGCTTTAATAAAGCGAGGATGAACGATTAGACCAAGTTTATCAAAGAGGATCCAACCCATATTGAGTTGAAACCGAGAGAAAGAGTTTTGAAGTTTTATTCCTCCATCAGACTCAATGTAGAAAATAAACTTTAACTCCTCTTTTTACAAAATATTTTTTTTTTTTCGACTTAAAGGTTTTAGCAGGAGAAAATATACGACTAGTGGAACTCAAAAAGTTCGACTCAACTCAAATATTTCGAAAATGTGGGTTGATTCATTTCTGATGAACTCGGTCCTAATCTGTAATCCTCGATACCCATCAGCCTTTGCCGATGGCCCCTCGAATAAAGTTAGAGTCCGAAAAGGTAGTTATACTAAGCTTTCAAATTACCCTTTATTATACTCGCACATACGTAAAGGCTGTTTCTACAGAGCTCATCGGCGCTCTGCAACTCCGACCCGTCATGGTACTCTATTCTCCCATTGGCTTCTTCGGAGTTGGCACTCCTTCATTACATTTAAAACACCCTGTCGCCATCCTTCCACTGGGCGTCGCGTCCCCTTGGTCTCCTCTCAGGATGAACCGAATCCAGCATCTTTTCTGGCAGCCTTTTTGCCTGTTAACATGACCATATCAAACTAGCTATTGGGTCATGACGTCGAACACGATGTCATTTTCGACCTCCATGACCAGACGCATTCTATGATTGCGGACCCGATCTCTTCCAGAAATTCCTGCAGGCGTCCCGTTGACCCTATGCATACATTTAAAAGTTTCATCTATAGGCAAGGATCGATTGAATCCGAACTTTTCCAGAGTGTTTCCATAAGTTTTAATGGAAGAAAGTTGTCTTCGTTATCTTCCCCTTCAACCTCAAACAACGATGGTTGTCTTGTAAGCATCCGATCTGAGTGTGAATGTTGGTAACGTCTACATATGCACATATATACATTTAAAAAATTTAAAGTTAAAATTTGAGTAAATTTAGTTAATTTTTAGTTAAAAAATGTATTTTTTACTCTAATCATAATTTTTGGAACTTCTTGGCTTTGTTTTCCCCGTGAAATGGCGTGGACCCAGCACCATTCCTCCACCTCGTTACATACAGTTCGGGCCATTTCTTAGTGTGTTTTTTCTCTCACTCGGTTAGGAGTTAATATAATGCGCAAATCCTGTTCTACGTGAAATTTTGAAGTGGAGGTATAGGTAAATTAAGTTAATTTTTAGTTGAAAAATGTATCTTTTACTCTAATTATAATTCTTGGAAATTCTTGGCTTTGTTTTCCCCGCGAAATGGCGTGGGCCCAGCACAATTCCTCTACCTTGTTACATACACACACTGGGAAAAAAACATTGGATCTAGAGTCTAGACTCTTGAAAACATCGACAAGAAATAGTACTCTTGATTCAATCAGAATCTAGCTTAAATCAAGAACCAAGCCTCTTAATTTAAGCGGATATTGTTTTGATTCAAGCAAAAATCCGATTGAATCAAGAGTATTTTTTCTTGTCAATGTTTTCAAGAGTCTGGACTCTAGGTCCAATCTGTTTTTTGTACATGTAAATGGCTTTATAGCACTCCCTCGTGCTCCACGAAACCTATGTCTACGTCTGTTTCGTGTGGAAAGGGTTCGGGCATTTCCACGAAACTTTTGAGAGCCCCTGAAATGCTGGGTTTTACCGACTGGCGACTTGGACGGTCAACCGTTGGAATTCGGCGATTTACCCCGAATCTCCACCGCGGCGGTGCGTTTTCGGGGGTTCGGCACTCTCAACGTTGTGACGGACCGCCGCCATATTTGTTTACGTGCTGATCGATTATAGTATAATAATCCAAAATTAATTTAATCGTTTCAGTAATTCAGTCGTTCCATTTTAGCCTCAATAAGCTAAGCTCACCGTTACGCGAACGTAAGTATTTGTTTACTTTTTGCAACTGTTTCACTCCACTTGTACATTGTACCAATGTCTTCATGGAGTGGGTTTTCCACCGGAATTTACGTATAAAAGGCTCCAAACGTCTCTGATTACCTAATTGGTATGAATATCTAGTATTCTCAAATTTAAATGTAGTAGCGCTGCTTGATTTTGTAACTTTTAACTTCGAAGTTGTTTGTGATACCTCTTCGTTGATGCATCAAAGGTAACACCAGCCTCTTGCCGTAATGTGTCAATATTTGCGAAAGACGTCGAACATCCAACAAATTCCATTGCTCTCAGCAGTATAAACCATTATTTCAGTATTTTCCAGACCAAGTGCAAATAACTGAGAGGATAAATGCATAAATATCTCTTAACGTTTGCTGCCTGTTGGGCTGATTGTTTTATTTGTGTTGGGGTCAGAACAAAGCTGAATCAATGGCTTTTCTAGTTCAGAGGTAAGGAATTTATCTCAAGAGAATCATTTGATTCTGTTGTGCAGCCTCTCATAACACAGCCAGACCTAAAGTCCACATGCTTCTTTTAAGGTCAGAAAGGTCTTAAAAGAAGTCAATATAAGTGAAAATTTTTTTTCGGGCCCTCAGCTACTTTATCTGCAAAGTGAAATCTACATTTTAACCATTCATGCTAGATATTCCAGAGAAATTGGTCAGTGATGAGTCTAAGTGTGTAGACTCTGATGGAAAATCCACCGGACAATGACGCTGGTGTTTTGAAGACAGTTACAAAAAAAAACAAATGTTTGCAAATGCGTAACAGACAAGTATCGAAATCTGAAGTCTACCATAAACGTACGACTTAACGTAGATTTGAAAGATTAGATTGAATGACTAAATGTAGCTGAGCCATTTCAGCTGAACCCGGGAAATCTAACTGGAGAGGTCTTGTGCCTGCGGGGAGGGAGTTGGGCGCTGCTGACACACTTCACAGTGAAATTGACCAAAATTGTCCCAGAAAAATGTTAGTACTCTCACTGAATAAGGGGGAGGGGACAATCCCTATTTGCCTAATGTGTGAGAATTTTCACCCTCATGATAAATTTTAATTTGAAAAAATATGTTTCTCCTAGAGGCCCAACCCCTTTCTTGCTAGCACCATTTACATTTTTAAAGCAGCCTCAGTCTTGATAGCCTGCTGAATGGGTTCCATAATGAACAGAGATGCAAAATTGCATGCAATTTCATATAAGGTAAAATTTCATGAAAGTATAACTTCTGCAATAGGCTCAGTAGTCCGTGAAATGCGTAGAATCAGAAAATCTCAATATTTAACAAAATAAGAGTCAAACTCTTAATTTTATTATAAGATAATTTTATGGGTGGTGTACACTCCTCCTAAGAAATCTGTGTACTTTCATATCATGTTAGATTTCATTTTACATCCCTGATAAGTGATGACAAAAAATCTCTGAAAAGAAGGAATGAATGCTGAAGATCCTCAGGGATGGTCGCTCAAGACTCATTCTTCTGGCTGCTACTTTTTCTCTCCTAGAATGCATTGACAAACGGCGACATTGCAGCTTGTGTCTTAACGGGAGAAAACTTCCTTCATTCGACTATCAGGAACTAATATTAACTTGATAAAAATATTTAAATGTAAATTTTAATTAAGTACGTGGTTGCTTCAAGTCCGCTTAAAGTGTGGATCTTGCCCGCGATCCATAAATTCAAAACACCCGCGCAATATGCGCCGCCATCTTAGTTGTTTACATGAAAACGTTGAGGTGCTCGATCCCCGAACATGCACCGCCGCGGTGGAGATTCGGGGTAAATCGCCGAATTCCAACGGTTGACCGTCCAAGTCGCCAGTCGGAAAGATTCCTGAAATGCTTAGCAGTACTTACAAAGGTACATCCTCGGTTTGGCATGTGGGATCGTTATTTAACGAAAGTGGGGCCATTAGTGAGGCAAAGCCTGACGCGCGCTCGTCCGCGAGCGACTCACTGTCCGTCCGTCCGTTCGTCCGTGGATCTGTCTGTCAATTAGCGGAGACCAGCAGTCAGTGAAAGATGCTCCAGCGGATAGATCAACGAGGGAAGGAGATACAATTAAGATAACTGGCATTATAATCATGCTCAAATTCGGTCATAACAAAAACAATTCATTCTGTGATCTCCATCGACAGCCAGCCACATGACCCGGCTGACCCGCTCTGGGAGGATCAAGACCCGCTGTCCGGCACTCTCTACCTGTACTCCCGCAAGCTCGCAGGAACGCCGTATGAGCCTTCCGATGTTGCCAAATTTTCCCAATTTTGAAAAACCGTTTCTCAGAAAACTTACCATATTCTTCCTTTGATTTTTCAAATTATTTTTCCCCGCTCTTCGATCTAAATTATCTGAAAATTTCAAGGAACAATATTCAAAGCTCACCTGATGAATAAATATTTTTTCAGGGGAAACTTGGCAACATTCGGATGTAAATGTGGCGTTTTTTACTAACATGGACAGTGTAGTCCGTGTTCAAGTGCTAGTCAGCCTCTGACGCCCCGTCCGCCGTCGGGCGCTGGATCCATGCTGCTTACTCCATGTTCCATCTCGGATCCTTGACGCACTCTTTCATTTCCAAGCATGAACTTCACCTTCATATCAGTCGTTAATCGATCCGTCATTAATTTCAATCGTTTTAATCATCCACTCCTATCTCCCCGTCCATCTTCGATCGCTTATTTGTTTTAATCACGCCATTATCCGATAGTTTTACGCCTATTTTCTTGCTTTGTGTTACTTTACTTTCAAACTACATTTCAAGTTTGTACCTCCCTCTACTTTATTTCCGTAGCGAAATAATCCCCAGGAAATATGCCATGCGGTGGAGCTGTAGAGCTCAGGCAAAACCGCATCGAGCTATCAATACTTACGTCTACAAATTGTTAGCGCTAGTATCGTGGATCTTGTGCTAGAACGGATTAGGGATTTGGTAGGGCTACAGCTTAGGCGGTTGTACTGTGCCCTCATGCAATCGAACTGTCGCTACTCCCATGAAAAGTTTTAGAACTTATTTTTAGACAGCTCCTGCAATTTTTCGTTTTTCCGTTCTGAATTTTTTTAAAAAAAACGAAGAATTTGGAGTTTTTTCATTGAATATTTATAGAATTAGACATTGATTAGGCAGTTTTTTTAAACCACTTTGTACGGTAAGCTATTGCAATTGACGCTTCTATATAATGCACAATTCTTTAATAATCCCCGCATACATACATTTCATTTCATAATCCAGTTACTGGATTAAGGGGGTGGCCACATGGGCCGCGGCCCATGGCGGCAAATCTAAGGGGCGGCAAAAATTTACAATTTTTTAGAGTGTAGATATAAAAAAATATTGAATTTATACAAACAAAATTACAAACGAGAAAGGGCAACAAAATCTATCATTTCCTGAGAGTAAGGTAATTTCTAGTTTTGTCGTCTCTTACTGATACAAGAGGCAGCATCCTCCATAAGTCGAGTTACGAGAGAAATCAAACACGCAATTAGGCCTAGAACGGCGCGACTTAGAGAGAAATGATAACGAGGACTTGAGATGAAAAGGAGAAGCCCTCGGCGCGGCGATTGGCATGTAACACACATTTTAACACCTACAAGACTGCACGAATACTTCACGCATTGCATCAAACACAGAGCGTTCATTGCGGTCAGCGTGAAACGGAAAGCGCCTACAAGAATGCATGAATACTTCACGCATTTCGCCAAACACAGTGCGGTCTGCGTGAAACGCAGCGCCTACAAGACTGCGTGAATACGTCACGCATTGCGTCAAACACAGTGCGGTCTGCGCGGCGCGGCGGCGGAAGTTAAAATCATTGAACCACATTTATGTTTGTTCTGTCATAATTTTTTCGTCCATTTCTTATGAATGGAAGGCCTTGCCCACACAGAGATAGGTTTACGGAACTTAACTTTCGCGCAAAGTTCCATTAACTTTTGCTAGTAGTGTTGACAGGGCTTTATCAAAAAATGTGTTCAACACGAATAAATGTGTCTTATGCACCCCTCCCCCACTGGCACGTTCATTTGATGGTTTTTATCGAGTTTCAAAACGAATGAGGAGGGAGCGGCAAAATATAGGCGGCCCATGGGCGGCAAGTAGGTGAATCCGGTCCTGGTCCAGTAGGAAGAAATTTTTACGACGCATGTCTAGTCATTTAAAAAAAAGAAAGAAAAACAACTACACAAATTTGGTCACAAGCATGGTCTTGGTGGTAATATAACTGCTACCTTCCATAGAATTGTTCAATACTTTATTCGGATACGTAAGCATTCAGTATATCACAACGCAAATACAGAATGCTGTGCATCATCGCAGGTGCACAAAATGAGGAAGGTTGAGAAAAGGGTAACAAGGAGTTACGAGTGTTAGGAGGATCTGACAAACATAGCGGAACACTTTCCCTGAAAGGAAAGAAAAGAGGTCAAATTCACGGAGTTTTTGTTCCTCAAGTTTCTTGTTGAGAGTTCAAAGGGCTCAAACTTATGTTCCATTCACGCATCCTTTGAGCAAGTTAAAGAAAGGCAATCGAAACAGATGAAACTGTAAGTAACTGGGAAGGCACTCAACCCTAGCTGGAGTAGAATTTCAAGAGCTGTACCTGAGATTTGAAAAGGTAACACAATTCTATTGCCCGGGCGGGTGTGAATTGAAGGGTTTGGAGGACAAGGCGCATAAGTGCAGTTTTTGCTATTTCGAGAAATACGTGTTTGAAGTTTCGTAATTACATGGATCCTTACAGTGTAAAGAAAGTTTAAACTGACTTTTTGATGCTTAAAAATTGGCATTTTGGAACGAATTTTTCACAAAGTATGCATTTAGACTAATTTTACCTGAAATCAGTAATATCTCACTTTTTCAAAAACTACTCTTACGCGCCTTGTCCTCCAAGCCCCACAATTGTTACTTGATTTAAACGAGGATCAAGTTAAGTATATGATTTTGTTAGGTCGGCTCCACCTTTCTTTACTCCAATAACTACCACCGTCACACAAAATAATTAGGATTTGAATAAAATAGTGTCATCGGCATCAATTGATGTGCGTTTAAACTTTAAAACGTGGAATTAGGTCAAGTTTTATTCATTTTTCTGCGCTAGTTCTCGTACACTAATTACACAGTTATGCCGGAGTTTGTGGCGCACAAATAATTCCATATAGTTTTCTGCCTTTTCATTACCGGGATGATTTTCTTAGTGAATGGTCATCAAGACCCGCGTTTTTTTAATGAATAATCTCAAAAGTTTTTGAGATATCTGAATCGGAGATTTCTCATATAGTTATTCATTATTAATAATTAATAAATATGTATAAATAGAGTCGTAAATGGCACTATTATTTTAGGAGAAAACGCAGTATTACTCTGAAGGGCAAGGATGAAGCTTTGATTGTCTCAGTGTTAAATTGAAGCAGTAAAATTAAAAAACCTACCTGTTTTAATTTATTTTACGCGGGACGATATTTTAATAAATCCTAAGTGATTTTAATTTAATCAACGGGATGATTACTGTTTTCCATTTTCATGCGACAAATAAGGGAGAAAGGTCGTGGACTTTTTAAATAATACCATGTACCTATAGACACAATCCTTCATTTACTATCACAGTTTTAGTCTGCAATTTTTGTGAATTCCTCGTTGCGTTTATTCCGGCCACCGTCAGGCAAAGTCATGTTAAAATGATCGGTGAGAGGGCTAAAAACAAAAGATGGACCCATTTTAGTAAGATAGGAGTCGCTAATATTAAAGAAAAATTAAATTATAAATTAATTATAATTATCCATGAATGATTAAATAATAATTAAGGCGGTAGAATCTATCGGAATTTTTGGAATTTTTTGGCCTTGCTTACCCGAAGAATCGTGTGGACCCAGCATTACTCCACCACCTTGTTGTACAGTTCGGGCCACATTTTTAGTGGATTTTTCTTGTAATAATGGAGTAAGGAAGCTTTTGAGTTTTCACGTTTTAGCAGCTCCCATTTTATTTAAAATAATATTACCTGCTGCACCTCAGCATGCCCCTTATTTTATGGCGCGAAGCACAGCATACCCGAGTCTTCCACCAATATGTAAATAGCCTTCCTAAGCTAAATTCTGTTAGTTCGAGTGTATCTTAATCCTTGTCAATCGATGGGAACATGTTTACGATGCAGAGCTTGGTTGAGCTAGCACTGTCATCGGAACTCGTTGCGGAGAACTCCAATATAAAATCCAATTTCACGATGATAGATCTCTGACGGCTGCTGGAGCCGCAACGCAAAAATAAGCGCGTGCACCGGTTAAAAGCTGAAAGCCAGGAGATCAGCGGGAATTATAATGCATAAATATAATCCAATTATATGTAAATCTGTCGAACTGGTACTCGAACAATCGTGACTCAATAAAAATCGAATCGATGAAATTAATGGGCATGCAACACTCGATTTATCGCAGGTATTGAGAGCACAATTTTATCTGATTAGTTACGTGCGGAGCTAGTATGCGCTTTATCGTCAACCATTGTCTTGCACCCGCACCCCCTCCGCCCCCATCGCTGCCATACAGTGCTGAAAAATCGAAACTCTTTCCCCCGTTTGAAACAATATAAAATATGCACATTATATCGCAAAACCTGGCATTTTAGCTCCGCTTGAGCCCATACATTTGCCCCGCTAACTTACCGGGCACCAATTTGCAGCACAAGCTAACTCCGAGTTCAGATCTTCGGGAACTGTTCTCGAGGTGTTTCAGAATCTACTGTTTTCAGCGCGCTGAATGCTCAGCCTCAATCTTGATCGGTAGATTAACTTCACCGTGCGCGCAGCACACGGCTGGAAGGGTAACATATGATAATCACCAATAACGCCTTTTGTGGTATACATTTTCTCTCTACTCGCTCTTCTCTCCTTCTTTATTTTGCTAATTCCCCATTTTTCGATATGCTCGATCATTTTAAACCTCTACGATTTTGATTCGTGATAAATTAAGCCATTTAACATCCAATTGAGATTAGTTCATAAATGAAAAACACTAGAAATAATGAATGAATCATTGTACTTTTATATGATCTAAAATGAGTGGTGGATTAATAATAAATAATAAAAAAACATCTAATTGAGAACATCAAAGTCACGATACAAACGAACGAAGAGATAAGACGTCCTACGCGTCAGGCAGAGACAAGTAACAATAAACGTTCACAAAATATTTATATGAAGCATTAGAATTATGAAGATTGTATTTATACAACGCCGCAATATTTAAGAGAGGAAAATTGGAAGTCGTCGCTAAAACAAATGGAGAAAAAACGTAAGTGACGTTCAATCGGCGCGGCGCTTTGATTCCTTTTAAATAGGAGGCGCTTTGTGTTTGAGCAAAGTGATGCTGGAATTTTAGCAGCTTGGTGGCGAATGTGGAGGTACTTGGGGGAGAGGACTTTTTATGGCATAACCGGAGGACGTAAGTTACTATGAAATACGACTTTTACACTCTCTTAGATTAAATTAACATGATAAACTTTTTATTCAGCCCCGTGATTTACTGTCTCAACTTCTTTCAACAACTAATTACACAAAATAACTTTCAGCTTTAATTATCTCTCTCTTCTCCGCGATTCTCTCGTCCTCCTCCTCTCGTCTGCTTATCTTTCGTCTTGCTCCTTCTCCATGCTCTCCGCCTTTTTTCTTTGGCCTTTTCCGATTATATGCAGTGCCTTTTATCCAGTTTCCAGTTGATTGCTCTCGCGGTACTCAATCACAAACTACAATCTCAATCATCTGCTTCTTTCCTGTGTATGCTTCCGGGAATTATATTTTTAACGTCTTTGATCCCTTAAAATAATATTCCAACTGGTATCTTTCGTGCATAACTTTCATCTAAGGAAATATTTTCTTACAATTTTCGAGAGACGACGTTTCACACAAACGTTTAAATTATAATTTGTATTTGAAATATCATAAACTACTAAGATTTTGTACGATGTTTTACAAAATTAAAAATGTGGGGATCTCATTACTTTACTCACACGAAAAAAAGAAGTTGAATGTAAGCATCGGTCTACCTGTTTTTATACTCAAATCGACTTTTCGGTGAAACTAACCAGAATCCCGTCAGTATTTACCATACTTTGGTACGTAGGATGCAAAAGTGTGATAAATCCTGCCAGAACTTAGTTAACCGGAATCTGCAGTCAGAATACAATTTTATTCTTTATACACATAAAGGTTTTTCTTAGAGAGATTCCCAAAATAACATCGTTTCTAAAATTGTGTTGGAGACCATGGCAAAACTGAGTGCCTTAAGAGAAATAGCGCAGAGGTAAAAGAGGAATTGGTCCAGCCTTCAGTTCTTATTGCATCCTATAATTCCTGCTTAATTTTGACTGAGCCTTTATTTATTGAGATTCATATACAACAAGCTGCGGTGCAGCTACACCTCAAGTTCAGGTATAGCTCCAATAAAATGTTTGTCAGCAGGTCACATGATGACACACGAGAACATCAAAATTCAATTCTAATTTAACTTCAGCCTTACTATCTTAGGTCATATAAGGCTTGCTGTACTTGTGAGGGAATTAAGGAACAGGTAAAACCTATTATGGGTTGTCTTGAAAATAACACCTGTACAGAAGTTATGAACACCTGAAACATAAGAATAAGTCGAGGAAATAAGAGGAGGAGAATTAATGAAGATAAAAGATAAAAAGCAAGACAAAAGGAACAGATTGAAAGAGAAAAGAAAAAGGAGGAGAAGAAAGATGAATAAGAAGAAGAGGAAGAGGCAGAATGATAAAAAGAATAATACATTAGTTTTATATAGTCTTGTTGTACCTACACACAAAATTGTATACTCCCATCCTTCTTAATTTGTTTCTTATTCTTCCTATCTCGCTTCATCTCCTTTTTCCTCGTTTCTCTTTTCTATTCTCTTGATATTTTCCCTTTACTTTTATTTCTTCTTCTGCTTCCCCCTTTCCTTTTTTTCCCCTCCTTCCAACTTTCGTTGCTTTCTGACATTCGTCGCTCTTTTCACGTGAAGGCGTGTCTCCATTTCCAAGAGAGACCTAGAAGACGTAGGCTCATACGGAGAACAGGGCTCACGTAGAGATGGGGGCACGTCCTTACGTCGAAGGAGCGACGATACCTCAGGAATCCTACGATCCGAGTCTGTCAGACACGGTGAAAAGAAGAAAAACGAGAAGGGGAGGGCCAGGAAGAAAGCAGGATAGAGATTGACTCATCTTAGATTTGACAGCAAATAATATATCTCCATTGAAAAAATGAGACAGTAATATCCAAGGATAATATCTGGCTCACATTCTAATTACACATACATTAGGGACAGTGGCATGGCGTGCTTTGCGATACATCGATTGATCGGTCATTTAAACCTATGGAAAAGTATCGATAAACAGGGTGTTCGCAGCGAACACCTTAAAAATCGATTTTTTACCATAGCTTCAAATGGGGAAATATCGATAGGTCGCAAAGTAAGCCACGCTACTGATTAGGGAGGAGGGTGCGAAAATCGGAGCCTCGCCCTGCTGAGAAGCAAACAAGCTAGAATAAGGAGCTTATCACCCGGAAAAAGAGCGCCGGGGAGGAAGGGGTGGCTGGAGGAGTTCGACTGAGGATCGGGCGGGGGGGNGAGGGGGGGGAGGAGGGGGAGTATTAGCGGATTGTCGTGTGCGGGTGATGCTTTGGGTTTGATTTCCGTTTATCCTTTATTAAATCTGTCATCAAGTCAGAGCGCGAGGGGAGGGGGAGCCGAAATCAAATCTGGAGTCCTCGTCGGCGTGGTGGTCGCGTAATGTGATTTAATCTCGCATTTAAGATGAAAACTTAAGGTTAAACGGTGTCCCGCGGGACCTGCGACGCTGAAACGGATCTCCCGACGGGGGTCCTCGCGTCGCGTCCCTCGCGCCGCTCCTGCCAATTGACCGTCACTCCCTGCGGGATTGGGCACCGCGCACCGCAATTTATTATCCATTCGTAAATAATTTTGACACCGGATTGCTCCAAGCCGACATTTGGATCTCTCTACATTACTCTCTTTTTTGTGTCGTTTGACTTTGCAGCGCTGCACGAATTGAATGGTGTATGATCGAAGGACAAAAGAGCTCTTTTTGAGATCCAGCATCGTTAAATAGTTTTTTTAAACCGCAGAAAAGGAAACATACACACACTTACAATCCTGCGCGACGCTAGTTGTGGGGCAATTGTATGCGTGTGCAGGGTGGCATAACACGTAAGAAAGAAATGAAGGATTGGAAATTTCAGTGAAATATTTCATGAAATTTCACGAGACTGTGAAATATTTCATATTTTTCAGGGGCTAGAGTATGCAATCCGCACTCAAACATACAAAAATAGAAGAAAGTCACAATTTTTATATTATACGAGAAATGAAAAAGAGGCGATATTTTTCAATATCTTTCATAAATTTCTGATATTTCATGAAATATTTCGCGAGAAATTTCAAGTTTTTATTTTTCATGAAATTTTGCCACCCTTCGCGTGTGTTGTTATAACTGACCTAACCTAACCAACAATTTTTATGGCCTTATAATTCCTTTTTCTGACAAATTTTCGATTGTGATCCCACAACTATAGGGAAGCCACACAACCAGGAGCACCCTTACACGCATACCCGCCGTTACGAGGACTCGTGCTTGAACCCACATTAAGGCCCGACAACCGTAGGTCATACGATCCCATACTCACAGAAAGAAATCGGCATAGATTAAGATTTTTTCAGACCGTGATAATTTCCAACTGTCCCAACAAATTCAATTTCCAAGTTTCAAAGCAGACTTCAAAGCAGACTTTCAAAGATGACAGACTCAGATGTTTTGTAGGTATAAATGCATTTTTTACTTGACGGGGAAATCTGGTGCAAAACGAATCGATAAATATTAATAATCTGCCTTTATCTTTATCTTTTTCTTCCTTTTTTTCTATCACAAAAATAACTTTGGCTACCGCATGGCGGACATTCCCACCGTCGGGGGGAGGTAATTGATACTTATTAAAAAGGAAAGGAATTTTTCAATGTACTAATGTGATAAAATTCAATTATGTCGTTGGAATCCTAAAGACACCCCCTTTCGTTGGTCAAAAATTTCATACCGCATACAAAAAATCAAGTTGCAGGGGGTGAAAGAGAAATTCATCCGTAGGTCCGGAATGGCGTTGAATCGAGGAAGTAGAATTGAAAGCATCCGAGCCTGCACGAAGAAAATTCACGTGAATCTCCGACGGAGGGAGAAACGGAGATTTTAATGGGGAAAGCGCGGCGGAGGGGCGGAAGATTCATTTATAGGCAATTTGAATGCACCGGGAGAGCCAATGTTTCGCCGCGATTCAAACTGGAGTTATGAAATTAGAAAAGAAAAATAAGGAGAAAAATAAGCGTGGAAAAGATGCGGAGGGAAAGAGGGGCGAGCCTCATTGCGGGTCGAGAGGAAGAGTTATGCGTCGGGGATGGGGGGGGGAGGATGCCGGAAAGGGGGATGCTCCGAGTGGGGCACGGTGGCACAGTACCTCGGTTTGGGGGAGAAATAATGGATGTTCCGTTTTGAAATTCAAACTGATAAAATGAGCTCCGAGAAGAGGAAGAGACGAGCGATCGAGAGAACGCGACGGAGGGGAAACGGGGAGGCAGAAGGGGGGGGCGATGGTTCACAGGGGAGAGATGCTACGGGAGTACGGGACGCTCGCCGTTAAATTGTCACTTGTGCCAAAATATATTCAAACAATCCTCCAATGCGGCTGGAAAATTCTCATTTTTAAGTCACGCTCGGCAACCGAGCTGCCGGTGTAACCATGGCAACCTACTCCCGCTGAAAAACTCCGTGATCCAACCTCCTGATAACATTAAATGAATAAACGCAGCCCGACAAGAAAAAAGGAAGAAAAAATTGTGATTTTTCTCTTTTTATATTTTGTATTCATTTTTTTTTCCTTTTTTCGAAGGAGCAAAGGAAGAGCAGAAAGGGGGAAAAAATAAATAAACGCGGCGAGAGAGTTGTTTTGAGATTTTTCCACCGTTTTTTATTTTGCGCTCCGCGGCCTGGGTTTTCCTGCTTTTCCGAGGGCGCCGCGGCGCAGCGTTCAGCGTCGGGGGGCTCCGCTCGAGGTTCATACATCAAAAGTTTTAAGTTAAATTTATTGCCCCGAGATAGCGCGCTATGAAAATCTCGCCCTCTCATCTGTTCACGCGGAGTCTCTTTTCTCTTTTCACAGATACTTTCTTCCAATTCTGCTTTTTTTTGTCCCTCTTTTACATTTTCCTCCGCCCCCGCCTCCCTCTGGCAAGGAATGAGATTTTTTGTGCTCACGATTTTTTTTCCCTCGAGGAGATATGCATAAATTTCTCTTGTGCTTTCATATTTTCGTATACATGTATATGTAAGTCTTGTTTTGTGTTATTTTTGTGTCTGATAAGGCAGTTATATTTTTTTGCGGCCACCGCTCGCCGTTTTCTACGAAACCTTTGTGACGGCCGAGCAATTTATTGAAATCCACCGACATCATCTTTTTGAGGGTGAATAAAAGGAAATATATCCGAGCGAACGTGATCAGATTTCGTAATTATGTTTGTGGTGTTGTGCATTAATAGATAGCAGAAAAAGTAATTAAAACGGAGGGAAAATGGGAACAAAGAGAATAAAAAGAGACGATTCCAAATAAACAGCCTGACATATCGCTAAAAACATCGTCTTATGTGCAGAAAACTATAGGTTAAAAGGATGCATTATATCGGTGAGCTTTCAGTGGAAGAAAGTTTTTTATAAGTTTAAAATGGCCCCAAGAAACTACATCTGGATATACATCCTGATAGAAAGAAGAAGAAAAATATTCAGTTATTTCAATGACAGTTTTGAAGAGAAGCAACTGAATTTTAGCACCTACATATGGATTATATAGGGAAAACGGATGTATGAATGAGGTACTTATTGCACTTGAAATTAATATTTGAAATGAATATACAGTAGACTCTGGATTATCCGGATTAATTGGTGCCGGGCCCGATCCGGATGAAAAAGAAATCCGGAAAATAATAGTAAACACAAATACCACCAACCAACACACAGTATTCTTATTATGTATACATCATGTATATACCAACACGAATTTAAAAGGTTAACGCCAAACTGAACGACTCAATGGTGATTGTGAATGGTAGCCGACAACGATAAATTACAATGCAACCATTAAAGCGCGCAATGCGTGAAGTATTCATGCAGTCTTGTAGCCGCTAATGTGCGTTTTAGGCTAACTAACCGACTGCCCTGCGTTTGGCGTAATGCGAGAAGTATTTATGCAATCTAGTAGGCGCTAATGCGTTCCACGCCGACCTCACTGTTTGGCGCAATGCGTGAAGTATTCCTTCAGCCTTGCAGGCGCCAATAAGCCTTGCGACCGCTTCTCCGCGGATCCGTTCACTTATCGGAATGCGTACGTAGTTACAGAGTTGCAAAATAGATCCGGATAATCCAGAGTCCGGATAATACGAAACCGGATAATCCAGGGTCTACTGTATCAAGCATTTCAAATTAATGTCTCATTATTAGCATCATCTTTATAAGCACTTTTCTTTCCTCATAGAATATTATTTCAATGACACCTACTAGAGAGACGATATATGAAACGGCAATTTCTAGTGGAGCAACAAATGTTAAAATTAAGGTATTTCTGCCTAGGCATTGAAGACGACATGCATTTTACAGTGAATCTGAGCATCCTCAAGATGACAGTCTGGAGTTGTTTTGTCATAACAGATTAAAGGTGCACTTAAACAGCGGTGTGGACCCATGGCTTCATAAATCCTCAAAATTATAAAAAGAAGAAGGGACAAGGCACAAAAGATGAACAGAGCATGAATAAAATGTCTTAATTCACAAGTCAATAGTCTCCTGAAAAGAGGCACGTTAATATCGGTAAAAGTGACAATGTTTCGATACAACAGCATAAAACTCCTCCGGACAATACTGGCGCAGTGGGGTTCCGTTGCATTGCTTAAAAAGGCGAATCTTCGTACTACAGGCCTAAACGTTGCCAAGTCTTGTCTAAAAAAGTAGTTACTTGGGATTTGATTTGGATTTTTAATATAAATTTTGATATTCGTATCTATCCGTTTTCTAATTATTCAGAATTTTGCTGTTTAGCGCGTAAGGAATGAATCTTAAAAATATCAAGGGTTTTCTTCCAATACCAGTTAAAACTTAGTGACAATCATGAGCCGATTCCAAACATCTATACAGAGGGCCGAACGCATCCTAGCATAATTAACAGCTTTATTTGATGAGTGGTCGATAACACCATATGATTTGAAAAGAAAGATCTCCTCTTCATTTTGATAGCAACGCGTGGGGATGAAAATTGATGGAGTGCGGAAAGAAGCTGAAAAATTAAAAAAAATTATCCCCCGTCTCCACCCTGGCCATGCCTAATTTTACTGTAATAAGCAAAAGAGAGGTAACTCGGAAGTCACACTCATCTACTTTATGTACCTTTGCTCTCTTCACGTTTATGTTAAATCCTCTACTTTCGTTTCTGAAGAAGGTGGTAAAATAGTGCTGGGTCCACACTATTTTGCAGGGCAAAGAAGGCCAAAAGGATCAAAAATTTTAATTACAATAAAACAATTTGAGCTCTGATGAGTATACCAGTACAAGACTGAGGAGGGAGAGTGTTCAGCTCAAGCAGTTTGCATTGCAAGCAATGTAATGCAATTTCCAATTAAAATTTTCGGACCTTTTGGCCTTCTTCTCCCCGTAAAACAGTGCGGACCCAGGACTACTCTACCACCTTGCTTACAGTCTGGGCTATGTCTCTTGGTTTCTTAGTATCTTAGTTTCTTAGCTTTTTTTTCTCGCTTACTCTCCTTCGTGTACCCATCCCTATATACTTCTGCCTTTTTCTTCTTCTTCAAGACAGGCGACACTTTTTATTTCCACAATATTTAGCCACTCGAGTAAGGGAACAAAGAGGGGGGACGGGGAGGGGGTTGCCACGGCTCCTAAAGGCCCTTACACGCGCCGCTTTCGCATTGTTAACTAGCCGACGACGACAGTGACGGAAACAAGAAGAAAAACGGACGAGTCACCTGTTTGATCCTCCTTAACTCGCCTCTATTAAAGCACCCAAGAAAGACGGGGGTCCGGCCAGGGGGGCAACAATCCATTGGGAAGGAGGCATGCGCATGTGACATTGTGGTCACTACCGAGCCCATTGTCCCGAGTCTCGTTGTCGTCCGACATGTTAGCAGGAGTGAAAACGAAATTATAGGTGGCTCCTCGCTGGGGCCCTCGCGGCGCGCGGGGCCCTGTTCACGAACGAAAATAAACAAGCTGGGCCCCAATAAGCAAAGATGACGCGGGGATCTCCCAGATTAAACGCTGTAAACGGCCGTAAAATATTTTCAACGGCGACGCGCCGCGCGGTCGTGGCCCATGTTAACGGGGTCTCCGTATGCACTGCGCGCAGCCTTATTTGGATGCGACTTCGAGGAAATCTCAAAACACAGAAAAAAACGGTGATAAATGCCCCCGAACGCGGTCATAAACAACCCGGATGGGACACGAATCCACGGTAGGGCCTCGAGGAATATCGACGTAAAAATGGGTGACCACAATCAAAAACCATAATAGACGAGCCTATTGAATAGCTCCTGGCGTCCACGAGGCGCAACCGTGTCTTCGGGCGGTATCACTCGGGCCGAATTGAGTTGTCTCCCACCGTGAAAACAGACAAACACGGCACTTGTCCGGAGGTGTTTATGAAGTAACCGGTGAGTTATGGGCCCCTTCGCTATATGAGGGCCTCCTCGGATAGGCCTCTGCGACAATGATTTTATTGGGGCTCCTAACTGTCCTGGGCCCCGAACGACCCCCGGGTCGCCTTTTGATTCCCGAGGAAGTCACTGGCAGAATTCATACACCGAAAAGCTATCCTTATTAACTGCACTACACTTAGAAAAATTAAAAGTTAGTTTAGGAAAGGCTTAGAAACCTCTTCAGTGAAAACTAGGGGTCCGCAGACCAACCCCAGGGATCTGTGTCATTAGACTAATGAGGGTTTTTTTTTGGGGGGGGGGATAAGGGTAACATTTTATTAGCGAGTCACAATTTGGATTGTTATAACACGGGTGGGAGTGGATAGCGACCCCACCCAAAAGGAACGATCTGTATTTACAATTATTCCAATGGTTAGTGGGATGGCAAAGCCACCATCACGCCTCCCTCTAATTGATCTATTAACTACCTTTTCTTTACTTATCTTCTCATATTCCTCATATTTAAGGGTTTTTTTTTTGCTTTACTCTAAAAGCTATCCCATTCTTTACTTATCTTTTCATATTTCTTATATATAGGATTTTATTTTTATTTTTTTCTAAGCTTAAGTACTTCTTACCTTGAGGACACTACATTGGGATCCTGACGGTATAACTGCCGGAGGAAGGAAATCTCGTATAACTTCCTCTGGGCACCTTAGTTATCAAAGAAAAAGCATGAGATGAAACTAACGGGATGTAATATTGAAAATACAGGTAATAATAAAGATTCACTAACGTACTCTTAATTTTCGTACTCTAAAGTTACTTTTTTGTAATTTAAATGAAGCAGCCCATTCTATTTGGAAGGAAATAGTTTTAAATACAGTGGCAGACGGAAAGTTAATGTGTACAGTGGCAGTTAAGAAAATGTATTTGAAGTAAATGTTAACAATTTAATGGGTGATCCAAACAATTTCTTATTTACATAGAACGAAATGCCACAAATCTGCGAAATGTTGTTTGAGGTGCAGCTTCTCGCATTAAATTTTCCTTCATTTGAGATGGTAGGCAATATGCGCTCACGAGAGTTTGAATAGTGGTATCAGAATCTTTGGTCTTGTTTAAACGTATTATACCAGTGCTTTCACCCTTCCTCCTACATTTTGGGCCACCAAACGTCCATGATTTTTCTTACGTGAAATGATCATCACAACAGCAGTAGCAAAAGCGTACTAACAGATTGTCATATCAATTCTCGGTGCCTTGTTTCCATTAATTCTCTAGCGCTTGACCTTTGAACTCTTTGACATCCACAAGCTTGACGCAAAAAAAAATCCTTTAGAGCTTAGGCATCACTTGATGGTGTCACACATACAAATAAGAATTCATAACAATCATTTGATGAAAAATGAGGAGCAACAGCAGGGTCAAGTATCGCCCAGGTCGTCGTTGAAGCCGAGATTTCAATAAAGCTTCACACCTTATTCACCCCCAATCGATTTTTTCCGAGCTGCGACCACCCACGGAATAGTGACAGTAAAATTGGCCCCACTCACGCATGATAACCCGCACCCCCTCCCCCCTCTCGACCCACTCCTCGGACAGAAATCCCAGACGGCCACATAATTTCGACCGGGTCACCATTTCAAGGCGGCCAATTATGAAAAGAGAGACAGGTTGTTGCGCAAAAGCGACGCAATGGCCGGGGCCGCATTGTTTTTACAATCCGAGACTGGAGAAGGACGCGTAATCGTAAAATAAGGGTTGTGATTTAGTGATCACAGGGGGTGGTAAAGTCGGATTGTGTCGCGCAGCGGGTAGCGGCCCAATTGTTGGGGACACCAGCCACCACGACTCGTATTGGTTTTAGGGCTTTCGACACCTGTTGGCTTTGAGTTATGAATCAGCTCAAATATGCTCAAAATTGACCTTCCTCTCCCTCTCGCCCACCCCTGCGGAGGACAGACTGTCCTCCCGACTCCATCCTTCTGTCCTTCTGTCGCTCATGCGGTCTTAAATCTAAGTCCGTGGGTATGATGTGTCTATCTGCCCTCCGATAATAATGGCCCTAAAATCTGGGACAATGTCGGTCTAGCATCATCTTGATCCGAGATTAGATAGACTCCGAGATTCAGAATCTTGTTTAACTTTTATGAAAGATAACAATTAATCAAGCTTTAGTGTAAATAAATATTCGAGTAACCTGAATACAAATTGTGGGTATTCTTACACCGAAGGATCTTGCCTTGTTGAAGACCATTGGGGGCTGTTAAAATCACCACCGAAGCAGGCGTGTGTGTACATATCTGAATGCATGTTCCTTTTATGCGACTATAGGTTAAAACTTCTAAAACAGCAGCCCGCGACAATGATTATATCTAGGCGATATCTGGTGATATTTCTCCTCTGTTTTTGATATTTTATGCGACTTTGAGCATCAGTAGAGTTTCTTGCGCCATGCAATCATTCCTACCCCTGGAGTTCTTTCATATAAATTAGCCAAGGTTACGTTAATTCCGCGGGGAGCGAAGTTGAATAGTTTCTTTTAAAGTTTGTAATATGACCGAATTTATCCGATTCTCAAGTCGCTACTCTTTTATACGGAGGGTAAAGAAATCATCCATCAAAGAAATGTAAATGAACACATTGTTCCTAAAAAATATCTTACCTTATCTTTTCAAATTGTCATTGGTGAATATTTGATTTTATTTCTGTTCTTTAAATTTTCGATACAAAAATTTATCTCCATGAGCCGTAGTTGTAGAGCACGCAATATTTGGTTTTAACTCGTTTGTACATCGATTATATAGAGTCAAATACGTCCAATTTTGAGCGTTTGGTTGGTAAATGAGAATAATCCATGCAGAGTGTGCAAACATTTCAAAATCATGAGTTGAAAAACGCAATTCAGAAATACAGAGCGTTGCGGCGTGCTGCCGGCGCGAAGTATGCACTAGCGCCTACAAACCTAAATGGATACTTCAAGCATTGCGCAATGCGTGAAGTATCCCTATGTAGGTTATATGCGCGTTTCGCGCTGGCAACACGCCGCGCCGTGCCACGGCGCTTCATGCGACTATTTCAAAACAGAGGTGCTGCACAGTATCATGCGAAATTGAAAGCGCTCCAACATATTAAGAATGACAGGCATCTCTTAAGAGCACAGAACTTTTCTCGCAAAATAAATCAAGATACTACAGCACAAAAATAGAGGGAAGTCCAAAAATTCATCAAGTCCAAGCATCCATATTTTGTATCGTTTAGCAAAATTTTTGGATTTCATTAGAGGAAAAAGTGACTCGATTTAGGCAAAAACATTCTTGAGTATGCCGTCAAGAAGATTTTATTTTGAACAAGAATAAAATCGTTGAATGGAAGCGGGTTTCTGTTTGATGTAAGTGACTTATCTTTTTATATAAGCATCTTTTCTTCTTTAAACAAGCATTATTTTCTTTATTGACTCAAAAGGAAATCTTCTCTGCGGTAAATTTGAGCATATTTCTGTTTGAATAAAGTCACTTTTTCATCTAGTGAAACTAAAAAATCATGATAAACGTTATTGAGTACATATACTAGGACTTAGTAAGTTTTATGACTACCGCTCTCTTTTTTTCGTCATCACTAGATTTAATTTGGTAGGAAACTTCGTGCTTTTGATGCCATCAATCATGATACATTGAGGTGCCGTCAATCTTGTATGATACTGCGCAACACCTCTGTGGTGAAATAGTTGCTCGAAGCGCCGCGGAGTTATCGTATACAGGAATGATTCATGAGTCTTTAGCTGGGGCAAATCAAACGGTTTATCCGATTCAGGTTTAACAAGATGGGATTTCCTAGAAAGATAATTAAGTCCTGTTGCACTAAAGAGGTGTAGAGAGTTTTGGTAGATTTTCCCTTATGGAATTGACATTCCCCCATTTTTACAAAAAATCTCAATCATGTATTTTTCTCTGTTGAACCAAACAAACAGGAAAAAATAAGCAAGCCCTCATTTTTATAAGACATTACACATTTTCGTCCAAAATCTTTGTGAGCAATTATCGTTTGTATTTACATGTGGACCGATTAACTTTGGGTCTCAATTGGTGAGTGCACCAAAACTCCCCTGCCGAAAAAACGCGAGGGACGTAAACTACTGGAAAAGCAGGTGTCCGGACAAAAAATCGTTGACGAAATGTCCTATAACACTTTTGTTATCTAATATTGGAGAAGACCACCGATAAATGTGCGAGATATCGCGCTTTGAAAAATTCGGTTTATGACGTCATACACCGCGCTGGTGACACCATTGGTTTCTTCCACCTCACTTTCATCCGAATTTAACGCAGTGTGACCACTGAAAATGTTTGTCTCCCTGACAAATAAGAGCAAGAAGGAAGAAACCAGAGGTGTCCCTACCGCGGTGGATGACGTCATTAAACAAACTTATCAAAGCGCAATATTACACGTAGAGAGTTGCAGTTTGGACAGACTTTATTATATTAGCTGATCCACAATAATCAAACATCAAAACACGATTCTGTGACCGGCGCACTTGACTAATTGTATTCTTTTATTTTGTCTTGCATTTCACCCTCCCTTCATCGCTATTTGTTGGTTAGAGGAAGCAAGTTTCCCAGCGCAAATCAGAGATAACGCCATAAAATGATGGAAGAAAAAATGAAGGCGAAGACTCTCGTTTTTGAATGGTACACTGAAAAAGAATTCTCGGCGTTTTTACCAAGGTCCGTTGGTACCTTTACCATCTCACTTTTTTTACCAATTATTGATAATTTCACCAAGACAGACTGGTAAGCTTACCTAAAAACCGGTATTTTTACTGGTTTTTTCAGGTAAGAATACCACTTTTATTGGTAATCAATTCCCGGTAACTTTGCCATTTTATCTCGGTAATTCTACCACAGTCGATAAAAAACATTGGCGTTTTTACCAAGGCCCAGTAAAATTACCGAGAAAGTTCAATAATTTCACCGAGATTTTTCGGTAAAATTACCAATTCCATAAATGGTAATTTTAGAACTGAAGAAAAAACTGGGATCAAATAGAACACTGAATTCTTGGTAATTTTACCCTTTTCTTAGTTAGTACACCGAGATTTTTTTTCAGTGCGAAGACCCTAGTTTTTGAATGGTAAACTTTCGGTGTGTCGAAGGTTGTCCACGGCTTGAGACAGGGAGCGAGCGGACGAGAGAGACAGAGAGAGACAAGGGACTATTTTACATTATGTCGCGTGGGAAATCGGGAGTAACATATTACGGTACGCCCCACACATTGTTGTCCCCGGGGGGCGACCCGGGGAGTCGCACACATTTATAATGCTGCCATTAGAGATGCTACCAGTAAACAAGAGGTAGGTAAAAAATTAAAACTGAGATGACGGAAATTCTCCGGAGTGTGCAGGAGGTCAGACACGAGTTGAGTGACTCGGGCCCGCCAGACTATTGAGATGTCCTCGATTTATTGACGGGACGGGACCCCCGAGTAGCCGGTGATTGTGAGCATCGCTCCGAACTGATCGTTCCTGTTCGCCTATCAGAATTTGTCATGATTCTTGTCCTCCGTTCAGTGCAATACGATCGCAAACGGGGCTTCCGACATACTTACGTGGAGACTTAGGTTGTAATGTCCTCACACGGCGGGTGCCCGATTCGGGAAGTAATTAAAATGTCGCTTTGATTCAGAAAAGTTTTCACTTTCTTGCTCTCTCGCAGTTAGAGAAAGTATTCTCGTCGTAAAAAAAATAATATCAAATACTAAAATAAAAAAGTTGAAATTGTATCATTTCTAGGCGTTTTAAAGGGGCCTGGAGTAAAAAAAAGAAACCTTACTTGAACAAATTTAAGTCTGTTCGCCTGGCGTCCCTTTTCTATGTACAGTCATACCTCAAAATCAATGTTTTTTTTTGGAGGGGGTTGGTTACACGCAGCCTTTATTATTATTTAGATTTTTTCATGTCACATCAAAAAGGATTCTTTGACAAAACCTTTTAGTGTATTATTTTCCGGATGAAATTTTTGAAGGAGAACAAATATATGTCGTTCCTTGAAGTTTGCAGAGTTTTCTCTGCTTACAGAGTAAAAATCAAGGAAGTTTTCAAGAGTTGACGTTGAGTGGTTTTATCATTTAAAAAGTAAAGTTTGACAGGAAGTCTGCAACGTCGCAAACCGAGGCACGTGGTTTGGTAGCTTCATCGTCGATTTGTGGTTCAGCTTTTTCATAATGTTGCAACACAATTTTTTTCTCGCGATTCTCCGAGCAAATGAGCGGTTTTAGCGGTCGTAAATTAGGAGGTCTATTAGTGTTTTCTATTCAACAAAGTGATGACAGAGCTATCTGTGCTAGAGGGGATGATGAGAGAGATGGGGCAAGAACGGGGAGTATCGGAGAGGATGATAGAAAGAGAGATGAACTGTAGCAAGTTATTAGAATATCCGCTCCGTTCCCATGATAATAATTTCAGAAGCGGCCTGATGCGGCGGCGCGAGGACAATATTTAAAACGATTGAGCGGCTCTTTATGAATGTGCATCTGGGTGTTTTAAAAAGCTATTATCGCGTTTTGATATAAGAGTAAAACAAGGCAATGAAAAATATGTTCGACTTCGCCCCGCGTGGCGACCGTATTGCCGCGGGTGACTCCTGCGCCTTGACTCCTATGCAATTCCCGAAGCGCCCATCCCGAGGGAGAGGGTGCTGGTACGCACGCACGGCGAAACGGGTGCAGCGCGAGGGGTAATCGAATCAAAAGAGGGGTGGTTCATCCTAATGAAGTTTGGGATATGGTTCATGGCACCTCCACCCTTGAAATCCTTATCGTTTAGTAACAGTTGAGATATCCACCGATTTCCCCCGCCTGGATATCTCTCCGCCTTTGTGTCGCCGTCTCGTGTAAATAAGCTCCAGCTAAACCTGGCCCAACTTTCCCCCGCCCCTTAACCCTCCTCTGTCTCATCGGGGTCTGTTCACACCCTCACCGATCCTCCGTGCGGTTCTTATTATAAATTTATTTGCCACCTCACTTCACTTCTTGATCCACCGACGGCTCCGTCGCCCAGTAGAGTACTGACATGCTAAGGAAAAACGCCGTATGAGCCTTTAAACATTGCCAAACTCCCTTTGATAAATCACAAATTTCCGAGATTTAGGAGAATTTCAGAATTGCTTGAATTTCAAGAATTTCTTGTTCTTAATGTTATCTGAAGTGTCTGAAAAACTCAATGAAAAATATTTATAATTTTCCTCTGGAAAATTTTCTTGGTGGGAGGAAATTTGGCAAAAATCGAATGTTCATACTGCGTTTTTCCTTTAGCACAGCAGAGTACCATCCGAGTGTCTTTCAATCTTAGGGATTTTCACAGCACCGCCCATTCATACATTGACGCAATTGCGTCGATTTAAATCGAGTTTTTGCATGAAGACGTAAGTCCACTGGTATGTTTCAAAATTGCCACAGTTGATGCATTTTTGTATGGATGAGCTATCAAGAAAATTTACCAAAAATTTTAACGCGATTTCGTTGAGTGTAAGGAAAAAAATTCCCATTTTTTCCATCTTTGCTCAATTAAATATCCATCAAAAATAATAATTTATCAGGAATTTTAAAATGTTGCATTAAGTGCACGTCTTTATGCAAAAAATTGATGAAGTTACCATCTTATCGTGAATTTTAATCCTTTTTTTTTCAAATTCAGGACTCCTTCACATAGAAGAAATAATCGTTGCGCTGACATTGCTCTTGTAGATTACAGGTTTTCCTCCTTTTCAATTCGTAGAATGTCATCTTTGTGTTAAATTTTTCTTCGATCTCTACAATGGTGCAATGCTGCATTGTTACCGAGACTGAAATAAATGTATTGTTTAACATTGCAAAAAACGTCTCGGGAAGTATTTACCTGACCTGGATTTCAATGCGATCGTTGTAGTAGTGGCGATTTCTGAACGCATTGCCACTAGTAAACTAGAATTCTAGAGGCAGCTTGAAATCAAAAAGCGCACACTGGAAAAAAAAAAACACATCGGATGTAGAGTCCAGACTCTTAAAAACATTGACAAGAAAAAATACTCTTGATTCAATCGGATTTTTGCTTGAATCAAAACGAAATCCGCTTAAATTAAGAGGCTTGGTTCTTGCTTTAAGCTAGATTCTGATTGAATCAAGAGTACTTTTTCTTGTCGATGTTTCTAAGAGTCTGGACTCTGGATCCAATGTGTTTTTTTCCCAGTGCACCCTTTCGGCCGAGCGCATTTTAAAACATATTAATACAGAGTGCAGGAAGGGGAAAAAGAAGAAAAATCGAAGGATGCTCAATTTTTATTACCATTATTGACCCTCATGTAAAATAGAAGATTATCGAATTGACCGACAATCCTCTCTTGTCCACCGGGATGTTTCCCACCATTCGTATGACACTCGTCAATTTTTAACGATGTGAAGCAGCTCCATAAAGTTTCTTCGGGGGAAAACAGCGATTCCGTTTTAGCACGGTGGCGAACTCCAAGTCATAACATTAACAAGCGTGAAAACTAGCGACTCGTAAGCGGCGGAGAGAGCGCAATTACAGGCGGGAAAATTTGGCCGGCGCAATTAGAAGACCATTAGCGTTATGATTTATATAGAACAAACAAAACGGCGAAGATTCGGATTGGCCGACGGGATCGAAGAAAGGAGGCGCGGCGGGGATGCGCGAGCGGAGATAAAAGCGACGGAGTGTGGCAGTTTTATTGGGCACTTTGTATGTTAATATCCGCCCGGCCGAAGCGGGGCCCCTCAACGATGACACCTTGTCGAATCGGGACACTATAAATACACTGCTCTCTATTCTATTCTCGTTAGTTCTAATTGCTTTTTAATACGGCCGCAGGAGCGCGCTTGCGGTCCACGATCTGCAATACCTATGCTCCAAATTTTCGAGGCGGAGGGCGCATCGAATTCGCCGTCGCCTACTGCCCCCTCCCCTCCCCCCGCGCGAGCCGCCGCCGGCTCCCGCCCCCTCCGATACGCTCGTAAAATTTTCGTATTCGTCGTTATCGAAACCTTCAACGCACGCCTCCTCAATTAAAATTGAAAAATATCTAGCCACTCTTTTTATGATTTTTGCCGCTGAGAGAGTTTATGAGAGGATGACGATCGAGAATTTGCAGAAGTCTGGACTGAATTAACTGATCTCGAGGATAAGAGCCGTCCCTAAAATACGTAACCCTCCAGGTAGGAGGGGGGTTGAGGTGAGCGTTGCGCCATTTTGTTTTTACGTGTTAACAGATAGGGACCTAAGGGGGAGGGGAGGGGGGTCAAAAATGCCTAAAAAGAGAGTCACGTCATTTAGGTACGGCCCTATATCCTTGGTTCATAGATTGAACAATTACTGGAGGAGATGTGACAAAATGATCTAATCCTCTAAAATACATGTACTTAAATGGGACATGTCACCGGATGACGTCACTATGTGGTGGATTTTTTCACTCTTAAATCCAATTTCATTCTTTTTCGCAGATCAGGAAGCAGTCATATAACACCCTGCGAAATCAGCTCTTTAAGCACTCTCACAATTAGATGAAACAATAAAAAATTTGCGTACACATTCTCCATGATATCAATGGTCAAAATGCGAAACTACGTACCTCCAACATTTCCGCTTCTCTTCAATTTTTTCGAAGAAAAACAAGTCAACTTCATAGCTTTAATTTTACAGCGCGGTTATTGTAGTGTTTTTGAATTCTTGCAACTTAATCTCGTTTTAAAAAAATACTTAATGTATGTACAATATTAAAATGTACACAATTATTTTTCCTGAAGATTAACAATTTTTGGTGGGAAGCAATAACTATTTCCTACTCTCGGTGAATTTTTCAGAAAATTATGAAGAAGCAACATTTTTACAGTACTGCAACGCGCTGGCTCCCTTTTGCTTAATGCGATCAAAATATCCCGCTCCCGTTTAAAAAATGGCAATTTTCAAATATTACGAGGTACCCTTGTAACCACGTTCAAAGGTGACACCTCGTTCCAATGCACGATAGGGTATGTATCGCACTTGAAATTAGTGTAAGCGCAAGCATAGGTTTCATTCTCTCAGATGGTTTTCGAAAGGCAATTTAGAACTCGAAACGATAAGAACACTCACGCACGCTTTGACACAATTGAGCCTTGATCTCGGGATGAAAAGGTCGGATCCTTGGGCCTCCTCGACGAAGCATCTCTGTGTCAAGCTGGAGAGTCACTTAGCATCTACAGGCGCTATCGGTATGTCGCGCGAGGAAGTCAGCAACGGAACAATGCCGAGCGCTTAGCCGCTTCAATCCCAACTTGAGCCGCGCATTACCCCACATCCACTCTCCGGCCGAACAATGGTCCTCAAATTCGATTGATGAAATGTCAGGAGAAAATGGCCGATGAGAAGGGAGTGGAAAAGTAAAAAAGCGCCCGATTAAATGCCCTTTGTTTTTTCTCGAGTGTTTTTTCAGCGGCGCTCGAATTTCCGGATGCGTGGGGCCCGGAACACGCGCCTTTGCAGGCACTTCATCTCCGCCGAGTCTGTCGGCGCCGTTGCAGTTCACCCCCGGTTTTTCCGGCTCCGGGGCCCGTTTTCGCCCTGACAGGCAACCGGGGCGCAGCGATTGAGCTGTTATCTCGTTGCTAGAATGGCGACAATCAATTGTCTGTTGATACGTCCTTGCGGCTACCACCAGACCGCACACGCGAGCACCCCCTACCCCTCTCGTCCCTTTGAGAGGGCCACCGTTGTGTGGGCACACGCATGTCTCGCGCACTTCCTCTCAGCTAATCAGAGCCCTTGATTTCCTTACAGCTTCTATCCCTTCTCTCGTGCAACACTGATATCCACCCTGGAAATGCTCCGTAAATCAAATCGGCCTTGAGACAAGTTATGAATTAAAATTAAAGCACCGTCACCTTCCGCCCAAAGTATCGCAAGTATCACGTTTCAAAATCTTCGCCGTTATTTTAATTTTTTACAGGGGAAGTGACGGTTGAATCTGTTTGAAAATTTCACCGAATTGTATCGGCAGCACGAAGTAATTTCAGTGAAATTTTTGGACAGCTTCGTCAAACGATTTCTTTGTAAAAAAAATAAAATGGCGGCAAATTTTTTGAAACGTATCATGGCGCTTGTGATACTTTGACCGGGAGGTAAGAAAATTTGCTATTCAAATTTTCACGAGAAACTTGCTTATCATGACGGCGACGGGAAGTCTGAAAGTCAGCCCCTAAAAAAGGCATATGGGACGTATTCTTAGTCGTTCTTTAGGCAGCTCCTCTCCTTAAGAAGACCCATATCGATGGTGAAACTACGAAACCACATATCTCGGTTTGCGACGTTCCGGATTTCCTGTAATACTTAATTTTTTAAATGGAGAACTATTCAACATCAATTTTTGAACACATCCGTCATTTTTCTATTCTCTGCAAGGCAATTTCTGAGAAAACTTCAAGAAGTGATGTTGAATTGTTCTCCATTAAAAAAATAAAACAGGACCGGAGACTTTTGAACACCGTCGATATGGATTTCGTAATGGTTAAATGGGGTACATTGAAGATCTTTAACATAGTATCATAAGAAGGACTCTTCACAGGCACACCAACCGAGGATTCAGCAGTTATCTATGATACGAAATTAAAGCCACAAATTCAACCCCCAGTATTAAAACTACTTGATACACTTACCTCTTACCAATGAAAATATAAAACACGATTAAAAAGTCTATATGATGTCAACATCAAGAAAGAGATCCAAATGCCTAACAATGGATGGAATTCAAAGTCTTCTTTATAGCGTGGAATGATAGTTTTCTTTAAACAGCATTACAGCAGGCCTAGTTCAGGAACACGCTATTGATCTTACTTGAAAAAGAACATACTAACCTCACGCAGAGCGGGACAGAGGTACCTTAATGCGCCTGAATGGACCGATTTTTCTTACATGCTATGACAGTTGCATCTCATTGATTTGAAGGAGTAGAGTGATTCTAATCGAATTAGTAAATACATACGGCTCAAAGATATACATATGCTGCTCACTCAGACGGATAAAAGCACCGAGTAATATGAAAATATCGCAGCTGCAAAAGACTACAATTCTGCCATTCTGATCACGTATCAAAATCACAACCAAAATGAATACGATCATTTTAATTGATCTGCTCGAGCACGTCTGCCACTTTGGGGAGGGAGGAGGGGAATCTTAAGCAGCCCTATGAAGCTCGAGGAAGGTTCGTTGAACCAATTAGAAATCGACGGTGAAACTACTATAGACAATGTGGCTCGGTTCGCGACGTTGTAGACTTCCTGTCAAATTTTATCTTTGAAATGGAAAACTACTCAAGGTAAATTCTTTATCGAAATCTTTCCCTTCTTTTTCCTCTCTATGCAAAGAAAACTCTGAGAAAATTTCAAGTAATGATACTGATTAGTTTTCCCTTAAAAATAAATAAATAAATAAATAAATAAATAAATAAATAAATAAATAAATAGATAAATAATCCGGGAGCGGAGATTTTCGAACACCGCAAACGAAGTACGCGGTCGGGTAATTGTACCGTCAAAATGGACGCTCCAGTGTCCTAACTCTCCCTATTCTGCCGTGCTAAAGAAGAACGCCGTATGAACATTCGAGACTCGCCAAATTTCCTTCGATAAAATGTTTATTTTTCAGGAAAGCTATGAATATATTTCCTTTAAATTTTCAGAATCTTCAGTCGAGATTGCGAACGAAATTATCTGAGAAATTGGGAGGAAAATATTTATAAGTTTCGGAGTCTCGGTCTCGCAATAACAGCGTAGCGACGGCTCGTTTTTGTTTTTAATTTATTTTCCGGTTGAAAATGAAATTGTAACTATTTTGAAACGTTCCAGGTTTTGTTTATTCTTTGTTCTTTATTTGCAGCATTTTCCCCAAATTAAGTTGTTCTTTTATTATGTGTATTTTGGCTGATCAAAATGTTTCTCAGTTTTTATAAGTTTACCAGGTAATTCGCGTTTTATCGGAAATTTGGCAACCCCTGAAGGTTCATGCGGCGTTTATCCTTAGCACAGCAGTACCATGCTTCAGCATGGTTGAGATAGGGACACAGAAGCATTAAAACCCACCAATTTTTAAAGTGCAAAAGTTCTTGCTCAGCGCGCGCGCGTCTACAAAAGAAAATCATGTCGTAAAAGTAAATCAATACCCGCGAGTGTGACTCGGACCGGCCATTTAAATAAAAACAAAAGGCTCAGTTAGTAACGTAGTCAATAAAAATTTTGAATAGGCGCTAAATTACTAGTTTTTCTCTGTGACTTGTGAGAGGTGTTGAGACACCCTCTCGCGTTTCAACTCTTCGGCCTCTGGTACACCCCCGGCAAGCGGAACAAGAGGTCAAGTTACGGGATGTTTTCATAAAGCGCGATTGCCAAATATCCAATTTCAAGACGGGGCGAGCGGCGAGCGGCGGGGTGAAATGGCAACCCCGATCATAAATTGGGGACTCATTCGTTATCATAATCGTGCGATGCAAATCGGACAATCGCACGGCAATCGGATTTCAAGTAGCACGCGCCGCGACGCGACGGCGGGGTGGGGGAGGGGGTTTAGGAAAGGGGAGGAGGGGAAAGGGGTGGCGTAGGGTAGGGCGGGCGCGTTCAACGCTGGAATCAGCCCCGTTTAAAGTCCGTGATTTATGTTGCAGCTCCTGGGTGTTGGCTTTGGCGCGCTTTCCCGAAACTTTAATTCTCTTAATGTATTCTCTCTGCGGAGGCACTTTCATTTTTTATTTCCCGCAAACGGTGTTCGAAAATGTGCTCGGGCTACGCTCGTTTTGGTCGAACAACCTTTTTCTCTTGTTTCGTGGCTAACTCTTCTCCCCGCACCATCATGCTCCCTTGTCCTGTTTTTTTTTTTAAAAAAAGAAGAATATCATGAAAATAAAATGCTCTGGCAGGATTGCTATCAAAGGCGGTTGGGCGTCGCGAAGCGCAAGGACGCGCTATAAGAGCGACTTGTTACTTAGTTAGTTAGATCATGAAAATATTTTGAACGACCTTTTCTTTGATGATATTATAAGTGCTCTTTGGATGTGTCCAATTTTAAAGGTTTTGCATCCAAGTATACAAAATAAAATTGCCATTACGACAATATCTGCTTTGAAATATCCAACGCAGAATTTGTCCTTTGAGAAAAGCACTCCCAATGAATTTTTCCCATTGTTTACTATGTCCAAAGAACGAAGATTCTTCTGAGTATTTAGTAATCTAAAGGTTGAAGATGTCGAAAAAGTTCACGAGCAAGAGTAGAAATGAGGACTTTAGAGAGCCATCGTCTCGAAAATCAGTAGTTAAGCAAAAGGGTGCAGCAGAGAGATGAGCGTTAACAGACAGGGAAAATGAAAATCGTGGATATTCATCCTTTAGAATCTTTCCACATAACTATCCTTGACATTTGGGAAATTTATCTTAGTTTTCCTCAATTTCACGAGACTGTCGAATCGACACACTTTCGTGAAAAATACCCTCGAGGTATAAAAAATCAAGTGATTACAACAGAATAAGGCTCTCAAACTCACACGGCTCTTTGATACCACTATTCGGGCTTTATGAATGTGCTTGAGGTATCATCAAAATTGAAGGCGAAATGAAACCTTTGGTCTTAACTCCTTCTTCCTGCCTCGCTTAAGACATCCTTTTTCCATTCAAACGATACAGCTACCCCCGATATCCGAGTGCATCTATGGCAAAACTGCAAAACCACGCAACTTACTTTGCGACGTTGCAGTTTTCCTGTCGTATTTTTTTCTCCGAAAGATGACTAACCGTGACAGTCACAGTACAGTCATTTGGTGTTTTTATGCGGCTCTGACAGCGGAGCTTTTTTCACACCGGATCCTAAATCTTTTGCTCTCCTATTTACAAAGTACGGGTCACTCCCTCCTCACCTCCCCCCCCCCTTATTGCATGAAAGGCAGAAAATCGACTGTTTCCTAGCGGTTTTGACTGATAACTCTGGATTACAGAGTTATCAGTCAAAAGCGGTTCCAGGGTCTGGAACCGTTGATACTCTGAGTATTTTTTAGGTGGTAATTACGTGAAAAGAGATACAATTTGAGTTATTTTCAATCCAACCCAAAATTTTTCGAATGAAAAACGCGCCCACAACAGGTTTCACAAAAAATAAACCAAAATTGTCAACAGTGGTTTTTACAATTTTTTACTTGTATTTTATTCAAGCAATTTTAGAAGGCAAGTTCACCCGTCCGTACGAAAGTAAACTTAAATTCCTACATTTTTTATTATCAGCCTTTTCTGGAAGGCGTAATTAGGCGGAGCCACGGCGATGCCAAATTCACGATCTCGGGTGGCGTATATGGTCATAGTCTAGGAGTTTACTGATCTTTAATTATTTCGTTAGAATTCCCAGACTGTGCACTGATCCTGCTAAATGCAGGCATAATTGCAACAGATATTCCTCATTGTGTAATTAGAAGATGTTTCAACCTGTAATAATGTATTGAAAAATAATTATCAATATCAGTCGTATTTAGGATCGTAAGTTGGAATTTTTTAGCCAACGTACGTTGAAAATCAGCATAAAGCTGAAAGTCTCAATACAGAGGGAAAAAGCTCATATGAGCACAATTTTCCCTCAAAGAGATACGCTGTTTGATTTAACACTAGTAACCTCTCTGAGCTTGGTAGCAGTAAATTCAGGAGGCTGCTCTGCGCTAAGGATGGGTCCAATTAGACCCGAAACGTGTCTGTAGTTGCCTTCATGATTGGTCGTGATTAGTGTTGCACCAATCAGCGTATCTCTTTGAGGGAAAATTGTGCTTTCATGAGATTTTTCCCTCTGTATTAAGACTTTCAGCTTTATGCCGATTTTTAACGCACATTGGCTACAAAATTCCAACTTACTGCCTTACGACTCGTGCGTCTATGGCAAGCAATCAGTTTGTGATATTTCGAATCGATCAAACGATTACTTTACAGTTTTATATGTATTTTGATTATTGTCTCATCAAGTCGATTACTGCTTAATTAAGACAACAGTTAATCATCCATTCTCAGAAAACCACACAGTGAATGAGTTTGAATTTTCATTTGTGCTATAATTTAGTTTGTTTTCAATATTACGACCGGATTTTTCAGGATGACTGAGACTGAATAATAAAAAGTTTTTGTTCTATTAATCAAAAAGTCTCATTATTCAGCACTTTATGGCCCAAAGATACAACTAACTACTTGCTTTGAATAAATAAAAAAAAAAAGAAGTCTGTTACTTGAATGCGAAAACAAATATGAATTCGTTTCTTGAGAGTAGATGATGCGCCTTCAAAACAAGAGACAGGCAATTGTCTTCGCTTCCAAGACAGCAGACTACCTGAGCCAAGCACTCGGAGAATAATGAAGGCGTTTCGGGATTGTCATAGTTATTATTTATCTTGTTTATTTCAGAGCTAATTAATTTTTGTCATCATTCTTATTGTTAAATGCCAAATTGTTGGGTTGTCAATAATATATAACATGATTATGAAACAACAACAAAAATGATTTATAAACAATAATTTTAGGTTGACCGAGTTGCCCCTTATTTGCTGCAATATGGTTTTAATGTGTCCCGTGTGTCAATGGAAAGGAACGAGAGTGATTCCAATAGTTAAAAATAACCATGATCTATTCTCGAAACATTTTCCGGACAACAAACTGCAAATCGTCATTCGGGTTGTTTTGAGATTTTCGAGCCTTTTGATCTCTGGTACCAATAATTTGATTTATAATTTAGCGAACCAAGGTCCCTTTTGCCGAAAAGGTCACTTATTCAGAACCCTAAAACGATCACATGTGAGCGTGAAACAACGGCGTTGCAAAATGAGCCGAAATAATAAACCCGTGATCCGACCGTGCGGACCTGTCAAAAAGTCAAAAGCTAATCTGAATTAAGTGGGCGAAATCATTGGATTTTCGGGTTTCCCAGCGGATGACTCCACAAGTGAAGGGATTATTGAGGAGTAGCGAGCGGCGAGGAAAATGTAAAAAGCAAAGGGACACGGTTCCGCGACCACGCGCGAGGACTCATGAAGGGACTCATGAAGAGACTTATGATAATTATAAGCTGCAAAACAAATAGCGCGATCAATCATGTTTCTCCGCGGAAAGTGGACCGGGTTCGCCGAATCGGTGGTGGCGCCGGGAGGGCGAGGGGGTTGGGCGAGGGGTGAAGGGTGGACCCGCCGCTGCTTGTTTTTTAAGACCCGTGTGAAAGCAGCCAAAGGGACGCCCATCTATTACGAAGGGACGCCCACTAATGACACGCAGAATCTGAAAAGTGCGAAAGTTACACGGCCTTCGACCAGTGTTGTCGAATCAATCAATGCTTGAACGTGAAAAAAAATATGTTTTAAATATTGAAATAATAATAATAATTTTTATCTCTTTGACCCCCCAAATTTGTATTTCGTTGTCACATTACATTCTAGATATGTGCTAGGCCAGATTTTTATGATTTTTGCGGCTATTAGCAGATACCTCTAAATGAACCTTTTTTCTTTCCCTCTTTATCTCTTTGAATTTTTATAATTTTGGTCCAGGCTTTTAAAAATATTGGGGTGCAATTGTGAAATGTTTTATATAATATTAAATTGCATTCATGTATAGTTATATGCTGTTAAAAAGCTGATAGTTCATTTCAATACTAATCTTAGTTTATATGTCTTATTCAGTGTGAATTGCAATGACGTAAAGTTCAAATCACTCCACCTAAATGAATTTATTGTTGTGAATTCACTCTTCTCTGTTAAGAGGGCCCCCTCCTCCTGCAGTGCACTCTTTTTACTTTTCCATACTTCCCTTGAGCGTAGTGTTTTTCACTATTGTCTGGAGTCATTTACTACTTTTATGCATCACTCCTGTCTTAACTTCAATCCGAGTAAACGGTTTGCCTTCAATGTTTGGGGTAGGCAACACAGGCTCCCATGTGGTCGAATAGTGGTATCATCCTCTATCTAGGAGTTATGACAGTCTCTGAAAGCGTATTGTTGCAGACACGAAAACATAAGAACAAAATGAAGAGAAAGCGGTGAAAAAGAGGAAGAAGAATAAGAATGAGAAACAGAGATAAAGATAAGGAAGAGGGAAAATAGAGGACGAAGAATCAGGAGAGAGAAAAAATAAGAAGAAAAGTGATAAGAAATAGAGGAAAAGAGAAGCAAGAGTAAAGAACAGAGAAAAGAAAAAGAGAAAAATCAAGAAGAAATAGAAAAGAGGGAGAAGAAAAGAGAATGAAAAAGTGACCAGCAGGGAAGAAGAAGAATGAGTATAAGTAGAAAAAGTAGAAGGAGTGGGGAGGAGAAAGAGGAGGAGGAAAAAGAGGAGAAGAAGTTAAGAGAAGAGATATATAGAGGAAGAAGAAGGAGAAAAAAGGTATAAGAATATCAGGGAAAGAAGAGAATGATTTGAGAGAGAAGAGGGATATAAGTAGATGAAGAAAATGAAAAAATGATAAAAATAACTTTTGAACGAATTGAGATGAAGACCTAAGATTTTTTACAATGCTCCTGCGTCAAATTAAAGTACTTTTTGGATCTTCCAAAATTTTCCTCCATTTTGATAGAAACTCAGGACCAATTTTTTTTTCTTCTCCTTCTTTTTTTTCTTTTTTCTCTCTCTCTAACAGCAACCCCCACATTTTCACACAATGTTGGATAGATAATGGCAAAAAAAAAGAAATTGCCGGAATGACTCACAGAGCGTGGCTGCGAAGCGGTAACTTTACTCACTGTCAGTTTGCCTTCAGTTTTTAGTTTAGGCTACCCGAGAACCCACGTGGTCGAATGGTAGTTCCCTTCATACATGTAACGATTGCTCGAGGGCAGAACGCAGGAAAATTCACCAAACGTCAAACCAGGACGTTGGCGCGGCGTGGAGCTGTAACTTCATCTTGTATTTTTTATTTTTTGGTGAGGTACTTCTCTGTTTATCACTCTAAAATCGCTCTATAGGAAACTTAATATTCGTAAATTGCTGTTTTGTGTATCGACGTATTAATATGATAGAGAAAAAATTAACACATAGAAAAATAAATAAAAAAGTGAATTTAAATATATAATTAAAATTGATTCAGGTAAAATTAGTATTTATAGTGTAAACAGAGCTAGGCCCCTGATTTTCCCTTGCTTGGGCCTGCGGGCCTGGTTCTTCCGTGCAAGTAGTAATTTTCGCCCGAAATGAGTTTCAGAGAGGCTCCAGTGTTTTTGTTTGTCACTTTATACGCCTTTATTTTTTCTTATTTTTTACCTGTGTTACCGGGTGGCGAGTTGGCGATAGTCACCCGGGCCAGCTTGTCCCTGATGTCATAATTTTGTTTTCTATAACAGAGCACTATTATCCACTTTTTCATATGGTATCGTAATCTCATCAATTTTTCCCCCACAAAGTCAATAAAAAAAAAACGGGGAAAGTTACGATGGTATTTTTTTTACTTGCATATTTTTCAATTTTAACTGTATGATGAGTGGAATAATTCACTCGACCAGCATCAGGTTGTGTCACACTAAATTCAGTGCACTCAACATTTTCCACGGTGGTGCACGACATGGCGACAAAATTACAAGGGGTCTTTAGGTACCTCCACGTAGAATGGGTTAATTATTCGCAAAATCTGGTAACGTTCAGGCTCAACTGTGCGAGTAAGCGCGAGGCATACAGTGAGAGGGATGAAGACAGAAATACATTTATCTTCGTTGCTGTCAGGGTGGTTTATAAGATATTGTTGGAGATGACTTCGGAGAAGGCGGGCTAAGCGGGGGAGACAGGAGAGCAGGGGGGATAGGGGTGCTATCTGCGAGCGGGAGATAAGGGCGTTATCAGGGGAGTGCGTCGCTATGGATACCATCAGCATCCCTCCCCATTTGAACTTCCCTTTTTCCTGTATTTACAAAAATACACCCCGTTAAAAATATGTATTTAAATATTTGCAATTTAAGACGCGAGCTCTGAGGTGGTTATAAATATTCCCGATACCAATCTCTCTGCCTCCGTCTCGCTGTGTCCCCGTGCCCTCTCAGCCCCCTCTCCCTCTACCACTGCCTCTCGGATAAATGTTTCTAATGTGCGACATACATAATATTCTTCCGCCAGTATTTTCTCTCTCGGTGTAAGCCGCGAGTGAGTAGGGTATTCCACCCCCGTGATACGCTACGTATAGTCTTGTTATCCTTTTTAAATTTGATTAAAAAGCTTATCGGATATAAACTTCTAAGTACCCGAAGAAACTTTATGAGAAATTTCCAAAAAATATACTTCCCATTAAGTTTGAGGGTTATTTCACACTGCATTTGCACCTAACTAGTTAGAAACTATAAAGTCATTTTGAAACTCCTGTGTTAGGACTCACAGACTTTCTGAACCATCATTACACCTACAGCTCATAATAGAGTTTGTAATCGCGATTTAAAGTGCTTCTGTATTGGTTGAGACGACTTTGTTTTAATAAACTGTAGTATGATACTGGACCATCCAATTTCGTGGTCATTTCATCAACATTGAGGGGAAAAAATAGCGAGCTCTCATGAAAATACCTTTTTCAAAATATCGCAGCTTTGTAAGTTTACTAGATATTAAAAATGAAAGAAGAAAAAGTACCACGTCAGGATGTCAAGATCAAAAGAAAAAAAAAGAACTTTGACTTTTAGAAAGACTCTTGGAAGTCACCATGAATGGTCTAAAAAGAAACAATATAGTATAGACAACACAATATGTCGGAAATGCATGCCCCATCGTTTTAGGAAATATCATAGAATTTGATAGGGTGATTGCTTATACGATATCATCAGGTACATCAATTATTTATCAGTTGTTAAAATATCCCTACCATAACTTTCCCTCCCCATAACATTGAACCGCTCAATATTAATAGCTAGGCAAACATCTACCCACCTACTGAAAAAAAATTCCAAGCTTTTCTCAAGAGAGGGAGAGAGTATTCACTGCTTAGAGTGTTTAAGTGATCGACTTTCCACCAAAAATTAACGAAAATTTCTGATACTTTAACCATACTTTTGTTTTTAGTCTTAGTCTTAAGTCTTATTCCGCGAATCAATCTTACTGTGGAAGTGACCTGTGATGAACTGGGGAAGAATATGACCATACAAATTCAAGTAACAGTGTGGTTGAGTATCGTTGGAAAACGGTTGGCTAACAGCGCAGTTTTCTCCTGAAGATGTTGGCTAATTGTAAAGACTCGGCGGAAGGAAACGAGAGATATTATAGAGCTTGTAAAACGGATACATCAGATATCTCGGAGCCGGGCGCGAAAAGTGGTCTGGATAGAGGAAAAATGTATGAAGATGAGTTTTCAATAAGCAAGATAAGTTTAATGACATTGTTCGGGAGATGACTTAATGCTGGCTCGCCGCAGCGGTGCACTCCGCTCAACAAGTACTGATGAATATGTCTTGAGAGATCGCTCCGAGATAGAAACGACTCGGTTGCTTGCTCAAGATATAAACCGCATAATGTTATCTACCCCTGGAGGGGTAGGCAAAGGCGATCAATATCGCGAGATGAATGACGTCACATCCGCCATCTTGATTTCTCGCCCCCGCCCCCACCGCCACGCCGTGCTCCCCGTCAACATGTCTTACAAGTGGCTAATGTTTGCGAGATGCGATTTGTATCTCGCGCTGAAGATGACAGGGTGGGGGCGCAGGAACGGGGGTTTCTCCACCATCTTGCACGCGCTTTCCCGGTTTTCACTCTTTCGGCCCTGCGGTCCTTCTCTCTCGTCTGCGCCTCTCTCCCGATGATCAAGATACCGGGGGCCCCACACGCTCAGATTAAACTTGAAAAGCCTCCCCCACTTTTCATCCGCAGCTTTTTCTGTCCTTCGAGATCTCTTTCTCTCTCTCTTCCTCCCTGTCGGTCAACGAGGGAGAAACTGTGGGGGTAGGAGACAGTGTCACACTTGTGCTCTCTAGTAGCTCTGCGGAGCTGTGAGCTCATGTAAGCAGAGATTGTCAGACTTCTTTCAAAATGAAATTAAAATCTGTATTATTCCAGCGGAAAACATGTAAGTTTGATAGCAGTGTCTCCAGTTTCTTCCATAGGATTTTTTTCCTAGAGGGAGCAGGGAACCATCCCTGTACCGCAAAGAGGTTACACTATCAAGTCCTCTCAGCCAACCGAGCTAAATCTTTTTAATATTGATGACTTTCTTTATTTCCGTTCATGAACGCTCACTTGAGACATCTACCCGTCGCTATTGCTTAGCCTCCGGATGCTCTTCTGAATGGACTCAGCCCTTATTTACCACTAAATTTCTACCTCGTTCCTTCAGTTTTTCCCCTTTCTAATTATCTTTTGATCAGGAAAATATCCTGTCGAGTGTTTACCTAGTACGATGAATGTCTAAACGCTCGTCTTTGCATTCACCTCTCGCGGTTGGCATCTTTAAAAAATATTTACTTCTGAAATTATGCAATTCCTCGTTCGGACGTGTTTTAATGAGTTTTGATCTTGAGGCTAGGAAACACTGAGCCATATCACTCCGTAACGACTTGTGAGCTTATCAACATATTTTCACGCCTCCTCGCGTCTTAAATTTTTCCTTAGGAGATTGAGTGAACTCTAAAATATGGATGTGCTTTGCGCTGGTTTAGGCCGCAGAGATTTTGCGTCTCTTGGACTTTAAAGAGGAAACGGCAGTCCAGCAGCCCTTGTCAAACTGAGCATGGAAGAATTTCAATAAACTGGAACAATCTTCATTGTGACATGGAAATTGTCATGCATGCGTTCTTCTCGGTATCATGGCCCAGCCCCGGACATAGTGAAGATGAGTGTCCATTTTTAAGTCAGGTGCAGGGCCGTATTAAGGGGATAGCCACATGGGCCGCGGCCCATGGCGGCAAATCTAAGGGGCAGCAAAAATCTGCAATTTTTTAAAGTGTAAGTATATAAAAAAAATCGGATTTATAAAAACAAAATTACAAAAGAGAAAAGGCGACAAAATCTCTCATTTCCTGAGACCATAGTAATTTCTAATTTTGTCGTCTCTTAGTGATACAAGAGACAGCACCCTCAATAAGTCGAATTACTAGAGAAATCAAACACAGAATTTGGCCTAGAACGGCGCGACTTAGAGAGAAATGATAACGAGGACTTGAGATGAAAAGGAGAAGCCCTTAGCGCGGCGATTGGCATGTAACACATATTAGCGCCTACAAGACTGCACGAATACTTCACGCATTGCATCAAACACAGTGCGGTCATTGCGGTCAGCGTGAAACGGATACCGCCTACAAGACTGCATGAATACTTCACGCATTGCGCCAAACACAGTGCGGTCAGCGTGAAACGCATAGCGCCTACAAGACTGCGTTATACTTCACGCATTGCGTCAAACACAGTGCGTTCAGCAGCGGTCGTCGGCGTGAAACTCATAGCGCCTACAAAACTATCGGATACTTCACGCGTTGCGCCAAACACGGTGCTGTCTGCGCGGCGCAGCGGTGGAAGTTAAAATCATTGAACCACATTTATGTTTGTTCTTTGATAATTTTTTCGTTAATTTCTTATGAATAGAGGGTCTTGTTAACACAGAGATAGGTTTACGGAACTTAACTTTCGCGCAAAGTTCCCTGAACTTTTGCTAGTAGTGTTGACAGGGCTTTCCCAAAAAATGTGTTTAACACGAATAAATGCGTCTTATGCACCCCTTCCCTAATGGCACGTTCATTTGATGGTTTTTATCGAGTTTTACAGCGAATTAGGAGGGGGCGGCAAAATATAGGCGGCCCATGGGCGACAAGAAGGTGAATCCGGCCCTGTTCAGGTGCATTCATATAAAGTACCTAATACAGTGGAAAACAAAGAGAATGTAAAAGCAGCCCGAAACTGAAACGACAATCGAAAACACAGGAAAATGCGGAAACAAGGCTAAAATACAAAATACAAAGGCAGGACGTTTCGATGCCTTACGGCACCATTATCAACTGCTAAAATAGAATTAAAAATAAAAAAGAAATTAAAATAAAAACCAGCAAACGGCTTTACATTTTTAATTTCTTTTTTATTTTTAATTCTATTTTAGCAGTTGATAATGGTGCCGTAAGGTACCGAAATGTCCCGCCTTTGTATTTTGTATTTTAGTCTTGTCTCCGCATTTTCTTGTGTTTTCGATTGTACCTAATATATGTTCAGTGGGTTCTTAGGTGAAAATTTAACCTCTTCCTTGTTGTTACTACCATGTTACCTTATTTTATCACTTATGTACAAAATCAGCAGAGGGTATAAAGTTAGAGAAAAATGAGAGACCTCGCAGCAATACAAATCGAGCAGAAAAGGATCAATGATATTGTTTCGCGAATATGAATTTTATTTATTTTTTTTTTTNTTTTTTTTTTTTTTTTTTTTTTTTTTTTTTTTTTTTTTTTTTTTTTTTTTTTTTTTGGTGATGGTGGAGGCAAAGGGTCGTGGCAAGGGGTCAACGCTCAATGAGCCGGCAAAAGTAAATCGAGGTATAATTTTCGACCAAAAATGAGTTTAAATACGAGATTAAGTGAAGGTCGCGCGACCGACCCCGGGCAGGAATCGACGGGCGTCGTTAATAGGGGTATTTGCTCCCCCTCGAAGTCAAGTGACTTCGGATTAACATATTAGCCACTGCGCCCGCCACGTGACGAAGTTTGTGCCATGTCAAGATAGCTTTAATCACAATCGCTCCAGACCCACCCCTGCCGCCCTCCAGCGCCGCCGCCCCGTCCCATCCCTCCGTTGTCTTTCGCGCCCTTCGCCGAAATCGTCGGATCAGACGCTGCCCTCCTATCGGAGAACCTGGTTTTATAAATAGTCAGTTCCCGCTTATCGTATCGCCTCGGATAATTTCAGGCCGGTAGTTAATGTGTGTATCAATGTGATTTTGTCACCCCCGTCTTCCTTCCGCCCTCACCCCCTCCCCCGACCACCNNNCCCTCGCCCCCTCCCCTTGCCGCACCCCTCCCCACCCATTGGAACCGGCGACCGCCTATCAATCGCCACCCCCGAGTCTTTAAATCTTTTACGTTCATGACGCCTGTATGATTATTTTGATCTCTGGACCCTGATGTATTTTTTTCTCTTTTTTCACTCAACGTTGGACACCCTCTTGGGGCTTTTTTGCTGTTGCGTCAAGGCAGTTTTATTACATCGATGTTAAACTGCAGAATCGCAAATCTCGATTTTTGGTTTTTTTTTTTTTTTTTTTTTTTTTTAAAAAAAAAAATTGTGGAATAGTTTATTATTATGCGATCATTGAAAGTTTTCAAGAGCACTGCATCAATTTTTCACTTTATAGAGTAATATTTCTCTTTAGTTTTAAATGCATGAATCAGATATTAAATCATTCGCTGAGTGACGTATTAAGAGAGCAATCAGAGTGACAGTATAACATTTCCTAAAAAAGGGATCAGAAAAAGTATTGGATTTTATTATTGTAAATTATACATTTCACCATAAAATTAGTGAAATTAACTTCGCGTCACTTTTTCATCACAAGTAAAATTGTTTTCATATTACATTTTAATGACAAGGAGAAAATAAATAAATAAAAAGAAACCTATAGACTCATACAAATATATATTTATCTGTTCATGATATTATAACGAATACAGAAATAAAAAGAATGTATACTTACACACACTTTATAAATACAAAAGAGAGCTTGAATTACAAAATATATAACATAACTAATATGATACGTACACGTAATTGAGCTTTGTGTCAGATGAAGTTCCGTAATTGCAGATATTCAATCTTTCCACGCGTATAGCACATCATTTCTGGACCATTTACAAATAGAGATATCTTTGTCCTCAAGTATGAGGAGAAGATGATAGAAAAAATTCTTTATTTTCCCTGTTTGCCCCATAATATTTTTAAATTTTACTTGATGAAAACAAACTTGTGTGGGACTCATTTGAGAATAAAAATTGATTTTACAAAAAAAAATTAGTAAAGTTTTTATAAATTTCCGATTATTTTTGCCTGCTGAACCAATTCATTTTTCTGTTTGGTCGATACGTTTTCATTTTTAAATACATTTATTTTTTTAACTGTTTGGTTAAACCTTAGACAAAATTACTATCCCTACTTAAAAAAAGGAAGGGAAACAAAATTTAAGGAGGATGAGATTCGGGTTTCGATTTATCCAGTATTCCTTTATTTTCCAATCATAAATTTGAACGCCTAATAATATTGATTTTCTAAACGGGAGTGCTGATAAGACTGTTTCTTCTTTACACCTATTTTAAGCGCACTATTTTTGATCTTTGAACTTACGCGAATCCCATCAAATGGCCGATGTACCTTGGAAAAACAAAACTGTCGTATACTTCAGAAGTACTTAATAACAGTTTCTGGAAATTATCAACACATACACTGTTTCGATATACTTTTCTTACTATCCAGCAATCAGAGGACAAAACCCATGTCTCTGGAAATATTACACATCTTCTAACAGTGCAAGCAGTTCATGAATTCAGTGGCGATTCTGGAGATTTGTCAATCCTTGGGTTCTGCTCGTTTAAATGTGTTAAAAACTATCGATTCTAGATGAAGCAAATTGTCTCATTAGGAATCGATCATTTGTGATTTTCAAAGGAAGAGACACAGTTTAACCAATCTGCGATAATCGCATTTAGACAAATTAAGATCAAGAGGACACATCGTAATATACTGCTCGATAAAATTCGATAAAATCAAGATGTCGCCGTAAGATAGAAGCTTAGGAAAAGCAAGAAAAAGTATCAAATTACATATGTACAGTTAAAATAGCATTAAATCGCATGGTTTAAGTTTTCCAAAGAAATAAAAGTAGAATCTTGATACGGAACATTAGAGTTTTAGATCCCACGGAGCGATTAAATTGATTCAATCGGTGGCTCGTACAGAATCAGTCAAATTTCGAATGGACTTCAATATTTAAAGCTTCAACGTTCCATACTAATTGCTGTAATAGCAAAACCTTTCGGTCATCTTTCAAAAAGAAAAAAAAAGAAAAGGAAAAAGCGTGAAGTGTAATTAATGAACAGCAGCGAGTATTATTTTCGAGAGATTTATGGAAAGCTTTGATTTTGATCGATTTTTTCCACTTAAAACTAAACTAATCAAAATAAATTAGAATTACAAATAAATTAGAAACGTTAGGAATCATGGAAATGAAAATGATAATGATATAGAAGTTCAGAATGTTCAAGGAAAAATCAGGATGAGAAAATGGATACAAGGCCCACACAGTCCGCAATGGGCCCATGCAAGTCCGATTAATGAAGCATTTTAAAATAAATTTGAAATGTAATAAAATGTAAGAGTAAGAAACTTTTACGTAAGTTATTGCTTAACTAAATGCATTGATATTTCTATCGATGATTATGAATGTTAAAATGAAAATCATTCATTCGTGACGTGATAATGAGGATGAGAAGATGGTATGATGATGACGCTCGAGGAGATATGTATTTAAGATAAATGCATTTAGTGGCGAGGCGTGAATGATCGATTATCGATATTTCCCCATTGGAAGCAATGATAAAGAATCGATTATTAAGGTGTTCGTTGCGAACACCCTGTTCATCGATCCTTTTCCATAAGTTTAAGAAGCAGATCAATCGATACATCGCAAAGCACGCCACGCCACTGATATGTATGAACGTGATCAGTATATAATGCGTAATACTTTTATTTGGAAGTTTACAACCAATGTAACTTATCCAAATTGCGATTATGAATTTGTCACTATGTCTTTTGAGATCCTTCGTCATATTTCAGGACGATAGGCCCAGAGTTTTACGGGTGCTTGAAAATGTGGCAGGCGCCTTTATCTGCTTTGAACTGACGATGTATCAAATGTAATGGATGAGTATGAGAGAGGGAAGAAAACTGATGAATGACTAAATTTTTCGCGTCATTCAGAATTGAAAAAAAAAAAAAAAAATTAAATGAGGTGATTTTCATGAATGAAATGATTCACAGTCATAATCATGAAGCGAGATGAAGAAGATGATGATGTCAATACCTAATATTGCACATTGAGGCCTTGTTTAAAAAAAGAAAATAAAAAAGAAATAAATAACCTATTTCTACATTTAAAGAAGAGTATAAATGCAATGAATATGTACAAACCAATGGGTAAAATTGTACTCTTTATAAATAAATATTGAAATAAATATAAATTGAATAGAATAGTTTGTACACTTAAGAAAAATCAACAAGTATATGGATTGAAGAAAAAGGAGGATCGGGGATTGACTGCGCTAACTCTAACTCTGGATCTAGAAAAGATGAGGGATAGAGGCGAATTAAGAAAATTGATAGAGGACGAATCAAGTTATTGCCTATCGTTTTATCGAACAGTATAGTCCGAACGATTCCAGATGTTTTCTTACTTTTTTTTTTCACATGACTCCCTTACTTTGTAGCGCTCACTGCAGTAATAAATAACGACATGAGAAACATGTATGCGTTATAAGCTTTTCTATCATGATCTTTAAATTTTTCATTTTATTTTTTAGCTTTCTGTGGAATTTCTGTTCCTGTTGATTATTTATTGTTAGTCTACACAGATGTCTTGAATGTAGCGGTACCCTTCAAGTAAGTACCCTTGGAAGAGTAATATTAGACCCCCTTGTAAGAAAAACAAAAATCTATTATTATTTAAAATGAATGCGTCGGTTTTTATATCGATGTAAGGAATAGCGTTTATTCAAACTTGCAAATTTTTTATCAATTCAATTTTATAAATTTTGATCGTAGAGGGTTTAATGCTCATTGCAATATGGCACATAAAAGTATTTTTGCGCAAATGATTCAATCCATCTAACATTAGGAATACATTATTAAGTATTTACAATGCACGCGTGAAGGACAAAATTCGTTTTAGGGATCTATGGTGATTCGATCTACGGTTACTTCAATCAATCAATCCATCAATTGGTGGAAATAAAAATACAAAATGGGAATTAAATTTACCATGTGAAAAATGTATGATTGATAAAAAATACTTTGATTGTGAAAGGAGTGGGTAAAGTTTACATCCAACATTGCGTATTATGCAGGGCTAAAACTTCAAAACTGTCACTCTTGGTTTGATCTTGATGTTACTTAGCGCCTTTTTTTTTAAAATCCGAAATTTGGTTCATGTAACGACCCCATTATAGAATAAAATCACCGTTTCAAATCAGGATGAAACTTGAGAATTAACGCTTTAAATTTTAAAAATAATATCTCATCCTCCTTGAAGTTCTTCCATTGAAAGTATCGTTTATATTTTTCTGAAATAATCTAGTTCAAAATATTAAATAAAAAATGATAGGAGATAAATTTGATTGCATGAGTTCCACTAAAATAAATGATTGGAATGATTTAAGGTGTTACTAGTTTTTGAGTTTTTCTCGTGATAATTAAAATTCAATTTTCACCTGAATCGTACATTGCAATTTTACGGATACTTCATCTTACAGCAAACATCTGCGTTTATCTTCTGTTTTTGGCGCACCTACACTCGTTGCAGTATCTTCCGTTAAATATTAACTCAACTTCATACATAACAGATATAATCGCAACATTGTGCCAGTATTAGGTTCGATTTTACTTTTCATACATGTTCAAGAGATTTTCAGTCAGGTTAGAACGAATTAATGAACAACCAATTCAGAAATGCTCGTATTGAGACGATTCTGGTTCCATTAATACTGCACGCCTTTACTAAACAGAACCATCCAAACGCAATAATTTAACCGGTATCATTAGAATTAAAACTAATATTTACAAGAATGCGATGATTTGAAAGAATTCAACGAAAAAAGCTTCGCTGCCCGGTTGTGAGGCAAGAATCAGAAACAAACAATCAGCACTAGAGCCGACAAAAATTCTGATCAGCAATTGGTGGTTGACAGTGATCGCTTTGAAAATTTCAACGAGTGAAAATTTGTCACGGATATTGGAACGTATCACAGTATTTTTGCAGTGTTCTAACGTTATGGAACCGCACTGCCGAACAGTGTATCGTGCCGGGTAAGAAAACACCACTTGAGTCAATTAAATAGACTTAAAAATGCTGGAAATGTGGCCAACGTGCCTAGTTATGGCGTAAAAGTGAGATCATATAAATTTAAGAGCGGGAATTCTTACACTAATTTCCAATTAGGAAAATGGTGCCGCGTGCAGTTTTTCCGTGCAGAATTACGTATCAATCAACGAGAGGGTATGAACCCCTCAGAGAAATTTTGATCACTCATCAAACTTGCATCTAGGTAAAAAATAACACACATTGTTTTGATTAAATAATTTGTGTTTCAGCTGCACGTTTTATCAAGTGTCCCCGCTTAAGATAGAATTCACTAGCAGCCAGGTTTCCGCAATATTGTTTTAAATACAGGTCACCGATTCCAAATAGTATTGAAATTTTTTTTTAAACTATCGAAGACCATCAGAAATAAATCTGCATGAATTTGTAGCGAGTGCACCTTCTCAGAATCATGATAAGATGGATAAACTGGATTCCTTCGAAAGATAATAAACATAGCAGATTTGTGCAAAAACACGATAGTGTGGTTAAAATTTGAGTCAACATCCCACAAAATTTGTTGTAAAAGTTGCGTCAAATTAACTCATGGAGAAGAAACGACGAGCTATTGACAATCTGCTGTCAGTCTTGTTGAAAAATCACATTCTCTGAGCAAATGTACGAACAGTATATGACTGCACAGCTCGCTCTGGGGAAAATCGTGACTTTTGCAAAGGGCGTGACCTTGAAATTTTTAGCATCTGATGATCAGCACGAAAGCTAACCGATTGGCAAAATATAAGTTGGTATTATTTGGTATTTCTTGCTTCTTTTTAATATAAGATTTTTTCGATAACAGTTCAAGGTCACGTGACAAGCTCGTCCAAAACAGGCTATAACAGACTAAGAAAGGGCTCTGTGACGGACCCGCCGTATGACATTCAGTCTTAAACAGTTACAAGTCCTAAAAACAAAACATTACTATACACATGGATACACATGAGTTACGAGCATTAGTGAATTTTTAAGTTGTAAGTTTACGTACTTAAATTTTACTCACTTAAGAAGAATAATAGCTTAATAACTACTTCAAGTATCAGTTTCGCTTGTTTTAAGCAGGTACATTTTCGTTGTTCGCGTGTCGCGTGGGGGAGACGCGCGCGACGCTCAGGGATCACACGAGCATGACTCGGTGCTCGATCCAAAGGGATCCAAAAGGAAACCGCCGATCGCGAAATCGGGTCGGTCAGTTGAGTATTCGGACCATATTTCCGTTCCTCCAGATTCCCTAGTCTACTTTGTTATGATTCAGCTCTCGGTTATTGTTATGGTTCAACTCCATCTTACCGTTCATCTCATATTTACCGTTCATCTCATATTTACCGTTCATCTCGTATTTACCGTTCATCCCGTTCATAACAGGCTTCCCGTTCATCGTCAATCTACCGTTCATCTCGTGATTGCCGTTCAAGTAGTTGTTGTTGTTCCCGTTCAACTCAGGCTTCCCGTTCATGAGTGGTTTACCGTTCATCAAGGGTTTGCCGTTCATTTCGTGCTTTCCATTCAGCAGAGGTTTGCCGTTCATCTCGTGTTTCCCGTTGAGCATAGGTTTGCCGTTCATTTCGTGCTTGCCGTTCGCTTCGACCTTGCCGTTCATTTCGATTTTGCCGTTGGCTTGTGGGCGCTGGTTCCTCTTGTAGGCTTGCTGGTAGAAGTCGAAGAAGAGCGCGAAGAAGATGGTCGAGTGGACCAAGAGGAGAGCTGCCACCAGTTTTGGGTAGCTGCAGTCGAAGACCAGGACTTGGAGCGAATGGAAGAAAACCAGGGTGAATTGAGCCTGAATGAGTAAACAGACGAATATAAATAGTTCAGAAATTGACCCATTCTTCATAATACTTATCAAGCAGCCATAAGCACTAATATCCAAGTAGCACAGATTGCAATAAGGGGCAATTACATTGTAAAAATATTGCAATTCCACTAAGTGTTGTGTATGTTGCCTACCTCTTATTTGAAGGGGGCCCATTTATTGAAACGTATTGCTATACAATTGAAATAAGTTGCAATTTTTCATTGCATTGCATATTGCCTATCTTTCTGACACATGGAGCTCATTTTGTCGATTGTTTAAAATCGGAATAAATCTACTAAATGATGTAAAAATATTGCAATTTGATGGTAAAAAAATTACAATTTTATCGAAATCAAATTGCAATTTAAGTTCAATAATTTCGTTGCAGTGTGCTACTTGGGTACCATTCGGTTAAGAAGAGAAATGAACATCGTGGCTTTGCGTTTTTGAGTAAGCCTCATATCTTTTAGCGGCTCTGGTGCTTGCACTAGAGCTGCTATTCCGGACGGTCCCAGCTGGGGAGTATCAATGCAGCATGTTACATTGTAGAGACCGCGCGTTGGTTGATGGGAATCGGCGCCATTTTCGGCTATGTTCCTTGTCATGACTTTATTTTATTGCATACTGTTTTATTGTTAGTCAATGCTATGTTGTGTATTGTATTTTTGGAATCATGGTGATACAGTCAACAATTCAAAACTTGTTTGTGCTTTTATCTCGTGATGGAAAAAATGTACTTTACGTTCAAAATTTGAAAATTTGAATTTTAAAGTTTTCGCGGTTAAGGAAGCTTTAACCACTGGGTTGGAGCTTCCTAGTCATATTACTTGATATCAGCTGATAGCAAACAAAGGTTACCAGGGAAACCGTAAACGTCTAACAACTATCGTGGCCATTGGGGCGATTATTGAAATGATATCGACTGTATGTCGCCGCTTACGACAGGACATAGCCCTATCTTAACTGTGTAATATATCGCAATTCGATATTGTTTTGATTTTTAAAAGGAGCAATTCATTCATACAGTTCCGATTAGTTTTGGCGAACGGGCCCTTAACCTACGGCACTCGGCTCATGGGAATTTTTTAACTTGTCCTGGACGGACTCGTCTGTAGCGCCTCGTTCTTCGTTGTGTGTGTGATTTCGTGAAGAAGTTTCTATGGCAATTTGCTTTTATTTGTGAGCTGTTTTTTCACGGGATTTTTGAATGTTCTGTACGAATAAATTCGGTGAGTACCTCATTTATCCCTCCTTCCAGTAAAATTATTTCAACTTTTCCTTCTCCCTCATTCTGGACCCACTCATGGGCTGATTATTTTCTCATTCTTGAAACTTTAGACTGGCAATTTCTATGCACAATCTATAGCTCATTAAAATGAATGCCCCTAATCCATTAAAATGAATTACAATAGTAATGCCGCATTATAATGTCGTATTATACATCGCAACGATTCATGTCCTACTGATTATTGATTATTGTAAGATGAATTCTGTTTTCTCTGATTGTATGTTTCATACGTGCGAAGCAAGTACGGGTCACTAGAAACGTGGTTAGTACGGGTGGCTGATGAAATTGATCTTCGAATACCTTTTGATGAGCTAGGGAAATGGAACCATCTGCATCTCATGGAATATAAATAGTTGCCGTAATTAAGGTCATCCCGTGATTAAGGTGCCGTGATTTAAGTCATAAATTCTTCATCTAATTCTTGATTCATCTCCAAAATGTCTGCTAGAGCTTTCATGCGCTTCTCCTTGTATGCATGAATGAGCAAATTGGGTATCGAACAAGCGGACACTTTTTGAAAATTTAGATGATTCTGGACAATATCGTACAGAAGTCCACAAGCTGCAGATAGAACCATTACCTCTAGCTCATCAAAAGTTATTCGAAGATCATTCAACAACCTCTTTGACAAGTTGCAAAAACTTTTCGTTAACAATAGTGTCACACGGTACTAGGAATATTTACTATTTAACGAACCTTATATTTCCCTGACTCAGTCCTAAATTATAGAAGTATGCGTTACTTTTCCAGCAATCCAAAAAAACAATTATACAAAAAACCAATACCTACACTTTCAGATATAAAAATGCAAATTTTTTGCAGCCTCGCTAAACGACTTATCAACCAGAGATTTTTTAGGAAGCGGACCTCCAAAGAGCTTTCAAAATTAAAAGTATACAACAAGTGATAATGCCATGTATTCGCCATATCAAAGCCCAATACACATTTATACACCGGCTACGTAAATCTGCTAAGTTACAAAACATGAATCGACAGTTGTCGGATTGTACATCAATGACAAAATGTGTCTAGGCCCTCATTCTTGACTACAACTACTGCCCCCAGAGCCGCTCTCCGACGCCAATGCGTTGGAGCTTCCTGCTTGTTTTAATGGCTATTACTCACCTCTAAAGCTTATGTGATTGATAAATGCAATTTTTATTAAACATCGAAATTAGCTCTGTGTTCCATTCCTTTCCCAGCCTTGCAGGCAGTATAAGCCGGTCTCAAAATTTATGGACAATCTTGTCCCCTTATCTCCCCTCTCGGGAAGAAAAAAAAAGCGTTCTAATGTGGAAAGAATACGCTTTTTATTGTCTGTAAGAAAAACAACGAAATGTAGAAAACATCAACTGCAGGCTGATTATTGAGATTCATAGACAAGGCGAAAGACAAAGAGAAAATGGAGCGTTCCTATTGGTGGAAGCGGGGTGGTTACAATGGACAAATAATGTGATGGAATAAGTAACGGCTCCCTATACGAGATAGTTGGTCCATCATTTTCCGCCAAGTCTATAACAACCGCCCGTGCCAACCAATTAGGATCGATCCATTTTCCTCTTTTATGTCTATCGCTTTGTCCATCAGCTTCACTGATCAGCTCGCAAGACGGATTCAACCAGAATCAGTCTATCTAAAGAAGACGTTGCCTAGTGCATTTTATATTTCATGAAAATGAATCTTTTGCCTATGTCTGTAATTGCAGTTGTCTAACAAAAGCCAGCATTTTCTTTTTACTATAGGCGCTGGATATAACTATTCCCCTCTTTTTCTCATGAAATAAAAGGAGATTTCCATTATTGTGTTTATATGTTAATCCAATAAAACCTACTAGCTGAATCGTGGTCAAGTGCTTTTTCCACCATAGATACTTCTGATACTCAGGCCCCATCGCAGACATCATGTAGTAGAAGTACATAATCACGTGAACTATGTTGTTGATGAGGTTCGAGAACGTGCCATGTCCACCTAAATAATTAGAAAAATTATATTCAATTAATGACAAGCCATGTAATGAAACCTACCAGCTGAAGTGTAGTCAAGTGCTTTTTCCACCACAGATACTTTTGATATTGCGGGCCCATCGCAGACATCATGTAATAAAAGTACATAATGACGTGGACTATATTGTTAATGAGGTTCGAAAATGTGCCATGCCCGCCTAAAGAATGAAAGAAAAAAAACATCCTTAGCATGAATTTTTAAAAAAAGAAAGAAAACTGATCTCATGATTATTATAGACATAAATTGACGAAAAATAAACTTCCATAATTTTTACATTGCAGGTGCTACAAGTCGTAAAGAGAGGGGTAAGAATCCAAATTATGGCTGAAATTATATTATTTTTGTTTTTTTATTCGGCGTTTCAACATATTTAAAATGTAGGGAAGTATAATGCCTTACAAAAAGTATCGTATGAGGTTCTATATTTGATACATCGTGTGCAAAATTTCAAATCACTCACAAATTATTGGATTGATTTTTCCAGGTATTTTAGTTTAAACATTGAAATTGACAAAAAAAATTAACGGTTTGACAAATCTAGCAAATTGGTAAGCCAAGATTATAAATTTCTCTACTGCAAATATTTAAGCAAAGATGTAAATATTAAACCTGTTATACATCAATTTTTTTGATTTTTTATTTGTTTTGTACAAAAATTTGATAAAATTTCACTTTTGAGAGGTATAGAGTTGAAAAGCACATTTTATAGGACTTTGAGCCAAAAGCAGATAATTGCGTCGGATCTTTTTGGAACCGTAAAGATCAGACCATTGTAGACAATGAAGATAGACTGTATTGAAGCGATTTCCAAGCATCTCTTTCAGTAATTTTATTCCTTATTCATTTACACTTGGGTTTTTATTTCTTCTTATATACTTTCTTTCTGGATGAAATCAAAAGTCGTTGAATGTTAGCTGTATTTTAATTATTTTTTCCCGCAAATCCATTGGTTCAGGTAGTCAGGATGCCCTGATGCGGTTTTATTTTTTCTTCTTCTTCTTCTTCTGTTATAATAATAAATTGAGCCGACACGCTTACTTCCAGTTTGGTTGCGGAGAATTTTTGAGGGAAAGTGTTCTCCTGTTCCATGGGTTTCTTAATGAAGCTAGTTTTCCTTACTAGATTCAAGTAAATTGATGATAACTTAAACAGATGACAAAGAAAAAGCAGGCAACACAAATACAGAAATCGAAACACGTTACTTGACGCTGGGTTTGCCCACGTTTGCTTCCAACTTTCAGACTCCATTCAGTGCTGGGTCATAATTTCCGACTGTTTTTTTTTCCACACGTCATCAAATCTTGGTGAAATTTTTAATTTATAAATGCAATTAGTTGTGAACACATGAATATCTCTTTCCAGATCAACAATATCAAGCAGGTCCCAATATTAAATCTAGTTGATCTCAATCAACAAATGCATGCACTCGTCGCTCATGTCTCTCTTTGAGTCTCACATTCATCAAAGGGGAGAAGGGGTCAAACAATTAAGGTCAAGAACCCTATTGGGTCTTAGATTTGACAGAAATCAAAATAAAATTATGCTTGGGACCATTGCGAGTGATGATCATGCTATTACTGATAGCTGTGCACAAAGAATTTGGCGAAACGGTATAGGTGCAAGTTAAGAAATAGTGTGTTCGTGTGTCATTAATGATGTTAAAACCCCACATTCTCCTATTTAAATCTATATTCTCTTTAGGAAATCTTGAAACAAAATTAATAGAGCAACTTAGAAGTCCAGTGACTTGCTACGCCCCTCCCTATCCCCACCCCTCCACAAGAAATACTAATGCAGAAGCTCATTTCACCATCCAGTGTTGCCATATATGATTATATGAACCATTCCTTATTGAGGATTGCACTAAATGGTATAATTAATGATTTGAGTAAGAAAAAAATGAAGTAACACCAATGCATTCACGAACATTAAAGTACAAAGGATATTAAGTACCTGCAAGGAACTTGACGCAAATCCAGGTTTCAATAGGTGTCAAAGAGTGGTGGTAGAGATGTAACAAACTGATCTGGTTGTCTTTTTTCCTCAAGACAAAGAACATCTGAAATTAAAATCAAAATATTATTATTGATAAATGATAAACAAAGAAAAAGAGCTATGATGACAATGTCTTTTTTCCCTATAATAATTGTAGGGTTCAAAATCCCTACTTTCTGAACTTAAAAGTGAATCCAAATCCAAGATTTTGAATTATGACCTAAATTATATTATCGAGTGTAAATGTTTTTGAAATGCATGCTTATGACCTCCGATTCCTGGATTTCAATGGTTGGGACTGGAAATTTAGTCTCAATCGAGTTTAATGTATGCGTGACTGTGTTACACAATAATATTTTCTGCCCAAAAATAACTTACCGTATCTACAAACTCTGTAAGTTTTGAAATATAATACCACCAACACAGGTTTGCCATCTGGAAAACAAACAAATTATTTTTAGTGAAAGTTGTGATGAACTTACCGTGTCTACGAACTCAGTTAGTTTTGAAATATAGTACCACCAACAAAGATTAGCCATCTGAAAAAAGGAAACATTTGTTGATAGTTTTCTGGTATGGAATGTCTTGGTGGTGTCGTAGTTATATGCACAGATGTAAGAGAGGAGGGATTCTGAATTATTTCGTATATTTAGCAAGCAGATTGTGATTTTTAAGAGAATACTCAGCCTACTTCACCAACTAGCAACTATTACAGCTCCGAAGTAGGTCAAATGGTATCACCCAAAATTGAAGGAGAACCGCGTTGTCAACCAGTTGCGATCGTTCAGACCGTATCTGCTCTCTTTTGTTGCAAGTAGGTGATTAAGGATTAAGAATAATTCTTGAGCTATGAAAACAATCAATCACGCAAACGGTATATCTGAAGTAGAGATTTTGCAAAAATGTCCGTTGTTATCAAATGAAAATTTAATAATAATTAATGTGAAAAACTCATTATTTCCATTCTATGGTCGGAATAATTTTTATTTCGTCAATGGCACTCATATAGTTTATTAATAAATTAAAATTGTCTCCTTCCAGTGACATTTTTGGTAAGGAACATAAATAAAGGACTTCTGCTTGTATTCACAGTCGTCCATAAATCAGCTCTTTCCCTAAGGAGGCCATATGTGGTTTGCATCGTAATTAAGGAGGTCTTAAAAAAGTGCTCAAAATAGCATCATAAAAATGACTATAACTTCGAGTAAAAGTCACTAGTATCACTTTGGAGATGTATCCTCACAAAGAACTAAAACGCTTTGCCACTGCAAAAAGTACAAGATATCAGTGGCGTGGCGTGCTTTGCGATATATCGATTGCTGTGTCATTTAAACCTATGGTGAAGAATCGATTATAAAGGTGTTCGCTGCGAACACCCTGGTTATCGATCCTTCTCCATAGGTTTTAATGGCACAACAATCGATAAATCGAAAAGCACGCCACGCCACTGCAAGATATGGAGAAAATCATATGATTTTAACAAACTTTAAATAGGCGCGAACCTGCCTTAAAGTTTAAAAATCTCGTAATACATACATTTCCTCATGTTCTGTGTATTTTTTCGCGGTGGTAACTCCTTGTAATCATTGTAACTGCTGCAGTTATTACTCGGGTCCAGCAAAAATCGTCGTGTTTATGATGTTAAGTCGAAGATCTTTATAAATCTCCCTCAATCACAACGTAATTCATATGAGTCTTCCAATGGAGAGGAGCTGCTCAAGCATCCACAATGAAGACAACCCAAAATTCAGGTTTAAATACTTTAATGGTAAAGACAATTTTGTAATTTGGAATGAGAATTCAAGAACCGATTTCATAATGTTAGCAACTCGGTAATGCGTATTTGATGAAAATCATGCTCCGACATCTGAAGAATACTGAATATCGTTTTTCATTTTAGTTTCCGAATGGGAACGATATGGTGGCGCGATCCTTCGGAGAGATGCTTAAGCTGTGCAGGGGATAAAACTCACCAAGGGTTGCAGCAGCACTCTTCACGGCTGTCCCCACGTAGTCGCTCTGTCGTAAGGACGTATCTCGATTTCCGAGAGAGCCCCAGGAAGCATGGATTCATATGTAAAACAGGACTCTCGTGGTAATTGAGATAAGTCCTTATGCCAGTGGAGCGACGAAGTAAGAAGCTTGATTGAAGGAGGGACAAGCACGTGATGACCAGAGTTGTAACACTGTCCTCGATTTTTGTATCCTTTCACATTATTTTTATCTTACTGTCCATTTACCAAATAAATCGATATGTTACCTTGCCTTCTGTTCATAATTACCTTGCTTAAAAATAACTAATTGGTTTATCCTTAGTAAATTTTTCAAAGCGTCTACAGTCAAAAGAGAAAATTCGTTGATCAGTATCGAACTGAATTTTGCAATTTGGAGCTATTTCCAGTTCATGTCGGAAGCAGAATTTGTGCTATTAGTAACTTCATGCAAGTAGGTACTTTTATGGATGGGCCAAACATAGTAGTTCCTCATTGCAAATGTGCACTTCACTTAAAAAAAAACATTAGGCTAACGGCAACGTTATTTTAAGTTGCCTAATTTTCTCTCATTTTTCATTCTGAAAATAATTACGTAAACTAGGTAAGATATCACCGAAGCATATTTTATCTTTATACTGTACTTGAAAATGTATCAAATATTTAGATTAGGGTAAACGTTCCCAAATAAAGAAAAGAGACTTACCCTCATTGCTGTTGGATTGTGGGAATAATCTACCGGTTGGCACTTGTAACTATAGTCTAACAACCATCCACTCATCAGGTGCTGAAGCAGAGAGGAAAGAACATCATTAGAACTTAAAAATGAAAGGAATACAAATTAGTCAATCTCTATGCTACTTCGTTTGTGTCAAGTGGACATAAAGTAAGTGTAAGGGTACGTAAGTCATGCAATTCATGTAACGATCTCACTGAAAATCAAAGAAATTTGTTAGGAGTGTCACAAAATGGTCATTAGGTTCAGACGAACATTGCTTACTCTAAAGGTAAATGGCTGGCGTCGAAAACTGCCCACCCCCTTCGCGACGGCTCATCGTCTCTCTTTAAATTTTAATTTCCGTAAAGAATATTAGCGTATATGCTTGATAGAAACATTCCAAAATTTAATACATTATTTTTAAAAGAAAATATTGAGAAATCAATAATATCTCCATTGACGAAAACATATACGGCATAGACGTTACATAGCGGTAAATCCAATCAGTTTTCAAAGCGAGGCATTCAGTTGAGGAAAACGGAAAAACATATAACCTGTTCTTATACGATGACATAAAACTTAACGTCCCTGAAGACAGCTCTTAGTGCAGTCGTTTGAATATTTTGTCTTAAATATTTTGAAATTAAAAACATAAACACGCATTACCGTGGCTCTAATTAAATAACGGAATCCAGTCCGGAGCCGGTATTTGCAAAGTGGTCAAACATATTTATAATGAATTTGAGTGTATCCCGAAAAGCGCATTCAAATGTGGGTCATGATTATGAGCGTCAATTGGACCGCGGCAACTTGTTATGGGCGGCAGTCTCGCAAAACACACCTGCCCATTGCTACTCCAGCGATGCCAATTTCGTGATTTCGACAAATTTCAGAGATGTAAATCAATGTGAGTGGAGATAACTGCTTACAAGAGTTCGGCAACATTCGTCCGTTCACCCTGGATTGGTCGATCAAAGTCAAGAGTGATGACTGGTCAACTAGTTTTCCCGGTCGCTTCCAATGCCCTCAAGCCGGAAGAAAACCATTCGCGCGGCACGAAAAGGGAAAACTCAGTCGCATGACTCCCGGTTGCTCATGAATTCACCATTTTTGTAGCGAGTAAAGGAACCTCTAGATGCGCCTCAGGTCTGAGAACCTCATTAAATGTTTCGTCACACTGGGGAAAAAAGATGCTTCATCTTTGAAATAAAGTCCCATTTTAATTTTGGCTACTATTTTTGTTAGAGGAAGAGGAAAGGGCCCTGAAGGTGGAAAAGAGAAATCAAACGAGATAGTTATCGAACAACTCAGATGGATTATTTAATTTGGCTGATAGAACGCCCCGAAATTGTATAAATTAGTCAGAGAATAAAACATATTAAATTTGAGAAAAACACGGCCGAAGTTTACCGAATTATCGCCAGTCGCAGAGACGATTTATTTCAAATGTTTATGAAAATAAAAACTAAGCCTTGATATTCTGGCCCAATTTTTTTAAGAGTGTTGGGATGATCACATCGATCACTGAAAATCAGAATGCTTGACCCGGATTCATTTCTCTGCTGTTCTGCAGTGTTTACGTTTTCACCTTAAGGGCCACCTGACTTTATCTGCCTGTTTTCCCGTTTAAAAGGTTTGGATTGAGCCAAGAGAAAAAAACAATTTTCCCCCAAAAAAACTTAAGGTTTCCGACGCGATTGAATTTCTCTGCTTTTTTGACGCGTGAAAACGGTTGGAAGAATCCTCAAATGGCGTTTTAATCAAGGATCTAAATATTCTGATTAAGTTTTACGAGATCAATTTTACTTAGAGATCATACTTTTCAGCACGCTTTTTTTAAGGCATTGTTCGCTCTTTAAATCTTCAAGAAAACTTGAGACTGGTGCAGCCAATTAGAAGCCGCGACAATGGTCTAGCGATAATTTCCCAAAAAGAGTGCTCCGCAGGTGCCGTTGGCCCAAAAGAGTGATGATTGCCGTTGCGTGAGGCAGAGTCCACTTGGTGAATCTGAACTGCGTAGCCCCGCAGAAAGTGACTAAATCGAATTAATGGAATTTGGGTCACCGTTCTTGGCAAGGTCGTTCGTTGAGCCTCAATCCGCTTTTACTCTTACTTGTCTCTGTTTTGCCGGATCGCAACATTTCTCCTTCGGAATCGCAGAGGCAGACAGCATAAATATCCTTAAAAAGTCTTTGCTGTCTAAAATTAAAATTGTTCCTCAGCACTTTGGAGACTGATTCGATTCGAACGATCAATCGGATTGATTTTGCAAAGAGGAACCAAGAGCATTGCAATGTTGCTTGAATTGTGCAACTTCTTCTGTCTTGGAAGAAAAACCTAATCATCTATAAACATTTTCTATTTTAGTACTTATGTTTTCTTTTTCGCCCGTTTTGAAAAAAAGAAAAAGTGAGTACTATGCTGATACAACCCGTTAAAGAAGGAAAAAGACAAAATTTCTATTTTACGCGCTGCAAATTGTAAATTTAAGACAAAAATTGCCGTGCAAATTCCATATATTTGCATGATTACAGTAGTTTTATTGCAAAAGGTGGAGTTGCACAATCTTAGGAACATAGCAATGCTCCTGGTTCCTTTTTGGAAAATGCAATCCAATTGGCTCACATTTTGCAATAAGTAAGGCACCACCAACTCGGTTATAGGACATTTCGTCAATGATTTTTTGTCCGCGCACCTGTTTTTTCCAGTAATTTACGTCCACGCGTTTTTTCGGCACGGGAGTTTTGGTCCACACGCCAGTTGAGACCCAAAGTTAATTGGCCCACATGTAAATACAAACGACGATTGCTCATGACGTTTTTGTATGAAAATGTAAAATGTGTTGGAAGAATGAGGGTTTGCTTGTTTTTTTGTTTTGTCTGTTTGGTCCAACGGAGAATAATATATAGTTGAGAGTTTTGGTAAAAATGGGGGAGCGTCAATTCCATGAGACAAAATTCACTAAAACTTTCTACACCTCTTTGGTGTAACAGGACTTAATTATCTTTCAAGAAATTCCCACCTTGCTATACCTGAACCGGATAAACCTCTATATTTGCCTCAGCTAAAGGCTCTCAGATTTTTCCTGTGTACGATAAGTATTTATTTTGCGAGGAAAGATCTGTACTTTCAAAGGATGCCTGCCATTCTTAATACGTTCGTATAATACTGTGCAACACCTCTGTTGTGAAATAGGCCCCGCCGCACGGCAGGCGGGCGGCCAGCGCGAAGCGCGCATTGGCGCCTACAAACCTAAGTGGATACTTCAAGCATTATGCAATGCGTGAAGTATCCACTTAGGTTTGTAGGCGCCAGTGAGCCTCTCGCGCTGGCAGCACGCCGCTCCGCTCTCTAAGGCTTTAATATTTATACTCGCATAGTCAGCGTTTTTTAACTCATGATTTTGACATGTTTGCACACTCTGCGTTGATTATTCTCATCTAAATTGATGGGAGAAAATATGTATCAATTTAGCAAAGGAGAATAATAATATAATGTGTGTTTTTTAAATATTGGTGGTTCCGTGTCAAATTTAATTATTTCCAAAGCACTTTAATTTTTTCTTTTACATTTTGTGCTTTTATTGTGCTGCAGCGAGGTGTACGCGCAACCAAACGCTCAAAATGTGACGTATTTGACTCTAAAAGATCGATGTACAAATGGGTTAAAACTAAAGATTGCGTGCGTCTTGGTTTTTTTTCCTCCTTTATTCATTTTTGCAGTTTCTGTCGGCACAAGTGCGGCTTATTGAGATTAATGTCGCTTGGAAAAGGTTTTACAAATATTTGTCACGTTTTAAAAATATAAATGTTTTCAAAATGAAGTAATAATTCCGTAAAGAAAAAATTAAAAAAATAAAAAAAAGTACCCATACACATATAAGGTATATTGTACATCGAATATTTTAAGGATATAAATAAAACCAAATATTCACCAATGACAATTCAAAAAGATGATTCAAAAGGAGGAAGTAATAACATTTCATTTAGAAAATGAGCGACTATAACAATACCTCCTTCTCTCTCAATTTCTCATTTTTATATTGTCAGTATAATTTTACATACCGACTAAAATATGACGCTTGAACCAAGTCACCGTTGCTTATTTTACGTTAACAACTGGACAAAAAAGGTGCGCGAACAAAAAATCGTTAACAAAATGTCCTGAAACCACTATCTCTGGCTCTCCCATAAAAGCACATATCTTCGTATGGAAACCAGCATGTATGAGAAATAGTGAATCCTTACTGCAAAATGTAATTCAATTTTTAATGTTTGGATTTTAGGACAATTCTTTAGAATTTCCAACCATCACATCTTGCTGTAATGCGTCAGGAGCCAAGCTTTTTTGCTTAGCCTCCCTTCTAAGAAATGAATGGTCTCTAGAGAATGGCATGAAGATTTTTGCTCATTGCTATGTGCTAATTACTGTTTTTGTACATTTAGCTTATTTTACCAACAAGAAAATTAGCAACTAGAAATTATTATGAAGTATTTTTCATACAACTGTATTAAGGCGAGGAACGACGAAAGTAACACGGCTAACTTTGTGCAATTTCAGGGTAAAATATTAGGTCACTGTTTTCTTCTTTTTCTTTATTTCTCTCTGTAGCGGAGGTGTTGCCAAACTTATTATTGATTTCCTTATTCTTTGTGACTTTCATTTCGATTAAAAGTTAAATGGGAAAGAAGAGGCAACATATGAATACAGGGTCGCCCAATGTTACACACGGTGGTCCAAAGTTAGCCTTTAATCTTCCACCAGGTTGGAATGCCGCACATCAAAATACCCGTTCTGCGGTTTCAAAATCAATTCATTGAGTTGCAGATCGTGGGTACCTGCTTCCCGACCATAAAACCCGTTACGAGGAGCGTTTAAAAAAGCATATCGTGGCGTTCCCCATAACTCTTCCCCCCATTTCTCTGAAAGTTGCGAAAAGAGTGAAAAAGTCAATTGCACATCTGCTGGTGTGGCTCGGCGAGTTGCTTGGCTACATCAGCCTTGCCGAATGATGCAATATCAAAGCACGACCTGACATCTGACGTACTCATTTACCCATGCCGTTTGAACAGCGTTGTCGCATCGTGCTGAGGATATTCTTTTACGCCTCGTGTTACTGAACGACTTGGCAACCTAGCAGTGAACAACGGCCTTAAAGCCGCAGACGATCCACCGATGCCGCGCGCTGAAAGGACCCAGTGCTACAACGTCAAGGTGAAAGGTCAAAAGTCAAACGTACTCGCCAATGCTATTGCTAATGAATTGCTCATCATCCTCTGAAAATTAATAATCTTTATGAATCGCTCCAAGTCTTTCCGCGTGATAAGAGAACAATTTTTGTCAATGCAATCCAATCGAAGGTATGCCTCGTAGGATGCGAAAATCGAGGCGAGCAAATCGTTCCAGAATTTTGCGACAGGAAGGACTCTTTAAATACTTTTGACTTTTCATACCTCGATGGTGAAACTACAGAAATGCGTGTCTCTATTTGTGGCGTTGCAGACTTCCTGTTATACTTTGCTTTCTACACGGAATACTATTGAACGTCATTTTTTGAAAAATTTGGTGAATTCTCTTCTTCCTATGAAGAATGTTTCATGAAAACTTCAAGCCGCATGATGTTAGTTCTATGATGTTTGCTATATGGTCGGGAGGTCTCGGGTTCGATTCCCGGCCAGGTGATCCGAGTTTGATGGTCTCAAACAATGGTTACCTGGGGCTGGCTTGATTCGGGACGGTAAAGCGCAGGATTATTCCTAGTGGGATATTTGAAGTGTTAAAAAAAAAAAAAAAAAAAAAAAAAAAAAAAAAAAAAAAAAATCGGTTTTCTTTTTGAAAATAAAGTAGAAGCGGAGATTTTTGTGTATATGATTACGGGATTGTGTATGATTTTGCTAGTACAAATGAGGGATACGATTTTTTCTAAATAGACACGGAAAAAACACAAGATTTTTGGATGATAAAAAGTGTTAGGAGTTATCCTCAAAAATCGTGGTACTACCTCAATTTGTTAGATGATATGGATTTGTGGTAGAACCCCAATTAATTGTGGTGGTACTAGCCCAAATGTTGCGGTGCTACCCCAACTTGAATTTTGAAACTACCACAATGATTTATAGAAATGCCCATACCATTCAACATTTTAGGGTAGCACCACAATTTTAGAGGATAAATCCTAACACTTTTTCCCCCGTGGAATTTTTAGAGAGAGCGAGAAAAAAAATATTGCAATCTAGCGTGCAAAAGACCTCGTTGAATTCTGATCAAGAAAAGCGTGCTTGGAGATAGAATCAATGCTTCGACCAAGTCGAGGATTCTATTTAATCGTTAGCCTTGCGAGCGCCAGATCTCTGGCGGCCGATCGTGGGCTTTTTTTTAGGAACAACGGAGTCTCGGACATTTAAATGCGTCAAGTCTGTTAATTGCAAGTGAGCCGCACTGGAAACATTGAGGCCACGCCAGAGTAAATTATCTTACGCACAGCTTCCTTGCGTGCACGAAACAAGACGCAGGAAACCGCCATAGACCATAAATTGCGAAACGGCGCAGCGCGGTGAAGCACAAGCTCAAGACGTCCTACAGTGTATCGAATCAATAGGAGAGGTCGGACAAAATTTAGAGACTTTAAACGCCTATAACTCCGTTTATACAAACTCCAGGGTTCCAAAATTGGGTTTTCCTATAAAATTTTCTTCTAGGAGCACCCCCTTCAAATTTAAAATGTGACGAAATAAACAAGAAAATGTGCAGTCTTAATCACAAATTTCAAGTCCGACCTCTCAGATTAACTCGATTCACTGTACGCCCGTCAACAGTCAACAGTCAACAGCCAACACTCATCGAGGCCGAGGAAGACGGTGGTCACCACGGGTCACTGTTTTCCACCAGTGGGGCGTTTTTCCCGGTCGCCGGATCTGGTTCACTCCACGCTAAGCTCGAGATAAAAAATTTCACGATGAATTCTGCCATGCTAAGGAAGAACGCCATATGAGCCATCAGGCAATGCCAAATTTCCTTCGACAAATCACGAATTCTCAGGAAAATTTGTGAATATATCCTCTCTAATTTTTCACAGGATTTTATACGTGATTTGATCTGAAAATTTTGAAAATTTTAATGAAAATTATTCATAACTTTCCTCAAGAATATAATTATTTTCTGAGAGGAAATTTGGCAACATTTGAATGCTCATACGGCGTTTATACTTCGCGCGGCAGAATACGAGGATGGCTAAACTCGGAGATCGCGTATTATTCTACATTGAGTTTCGAAATCTCCGAGCCTGTTTTATCATTCTCGGTTATTTTCTCGTATTTAGGAGCTTTTTTCAAAACTCTCCGGCTGCTTTAGGTGAATTTTAGCTCTGCGACTATCCTTCCGACGTATTGATGTACAGACAACGTGGGCTGTAACACTAACGTTTTTTTGAGAGATGCTAGATCCTGCTCGTCAAGTATCATCTCTTTTTTTTCGCAATGATTTTCCTAAGAGTCCTAGTTACACTGATTATTACAGATATCACTACTGCTCAGTGCTCATATGTATATTTACAGTCATTACGTGGTTTTTTTCCCCCCTGAGAGAGAGAGAGAGAAACGGGACTACTTTTTCGCCTCAAATGTTCATAGAAATTCTTACTGCATGTAAAAAAACTTGAAGACATTTTTGAAAAATTACGTCTATTAGTAAACAATTAACTTTGCAGACTCCCAGACTGAGATTTCAGCCATCATCAATATCCTTGCATTACCAAATGCATTAAGGCTGTTTTCAAGCACACCGAATGGTGCTGAACTTTGGGTCTCCGTTTCCGACAGGTAAGAATGCTGAAGATTGAGATCAAGTTCCTCAGCTTACAGAGTTCTCGGGTAAATACACAGAAATGATACGTTTGATTAGTATTTCTCACGGTCAAATGGTTTTTAATAAGCTCCCACTGAACTTGGACTAGATTCACTAATACCAAGCCGTAAGCGAGAGAGTTATTCACTGTCTGTACATTTTATTGGTTTGTTGCGCAAGTTTCCCTTGTCCTTGTTATTCAAGCGGTATTTTTGCTCATCGACAATGTTGTAACTAATTGGATGTTAACATTTAAATAAAGCGTGTTTAGCGCATAAAATCGTGCGTATAATGCGATTGTCAACTTCAAATTTCATTTACTGACTAATTTGTTTTAAGCTCACCGCAGCCGTTCTATCTTAGGAGTTTGGTTAGCTAGTGAAAGAAGATAGTTTCCTTCGAACTACTTTGTACCGCCATAAACTAGGTCAAACTCATAAACCGTTTTAGAGTTTGATAATTTCTGGTTATTTTATAATTACCCATCGTTCAGTCTTTAGACTTAATCATTGGTTAGTGAAATATTGATCATGATTGCTCCTTGTTGGCAGATTTTTAACAATTAATTATGGTGATTACTCATTTTAGCTATATCGTAATTTATTCATCCACTTTTTGAATTCAACTAAGGTAAGATTTGCATAGATTAGCTTTGCCGGTTGTTGTTCAAACCTGTGTTTGCATGCTATCTACTATGACCACGATATTGTTTGTTGGCTCTTTTGTATATCGACAAGAATGTGCGGATGAGCTAGCTGTCAATAGTATTTTGAATAATGTTTTTAATACTTACATTTTTTACTTTATACCATGTGGAAATTGGTTATTTTTTCGTATTTTTTTCAAAATTCTCTATTAATATATTGTCCTAAACGAAAATTCTGGGGAACAAAAATGGTCTGTGGCGGTAGTTCTAATAGTGACATTGGATGTTGATACCACTATTCAACCTCATGGGAGCCCATTCGGCCTATCCTCTGATTTGAAGGCGTTTCGACTTGCGCGACTTGAACGTGAATCGTGATGGATTTGAATGACTTGAATGCTTTCGTATTTTTACGTCGGATGATTACAGGAACTCAATTCATCGTAAGCCCACAACCAAGCACTATGTTCTTTCTACCTGCACTTGCGTTCTACCTGCACTACCCGTTCTGCACTTGCTACCTTCTGAATAATTTTAGATATTCCGTTAAATCTACACCGAGAAAAAAAACTTTGATTAATTACCTGATTAACAATGTTCAATATGAACTGTCAGTCAAAAGTACCTATACATGCATTCCGTCGATGCGACGTCTCTTATAACCCTCTAAGCACAAACAGCTTTTAAAATCGAACTTCGTATGTACTCAAATTAAAGAAAAAGAGACTAAAAAGTGAGTTTTTGGGCATTATCACATTATCACACACCTCTTCATACGGAGATATGAGATCGTCACTATGTATGTTTTGCACCGCCCGCTGTTGTTAATTGGAGAAGTCTAATTGTCTTCTTCTGTATTATCTTCGAGACCGGCAAGAAAAAAACAGTTTTCTTTGGACATCGGTCTGATGTTGCAACATTTCTACTAAATGGTCTTCTTTTTTCCCATTGACGACCAAGGCTCCGCCCTCCTGTTTGTCAAGCTCTTAAATACCGAGGACATGCATCACTAATCAGTATAAAATATTCGTCAAAAATAAAAATAACAGCAATAGTAAGACATTTTATTATCTACAGTGGAAAAAAAGTCAACCTTAAGTGCATCTCTTCACGGGGAAAGCAGTTTTAGGGGATAACCTCTAAAATTGTGGTATACTACCCCAATTTTTTGGATGATATGGCCATTTTACATGAATTGTGGTCGTACCGCAACTCAAGGTGGGGTTTCAATAATTCAATATTTGGGTTAGTAACATGAGTCATTGGGGTACCACCACAATTAATCATCCAAAATCCCCGTGCTCCTGTTTTTCCGTTTTTAGCGATCGTCCAAGTAATCTTTTTCCAAGGGCCGTCCGTTCATACACATTTTCACTAACCTCTCCTCGTCTATCGTCGTCTATCTCCTCGTCTAGTGGACCAAATATATTTGGTCCACTAGACGATGCGTGGTAAAATGCTTGAAACATCGTTCCTCAAGTCCGAATTTTTTGGAATTTGCCATACAGTGAGTACATTAATTTGGAAAGGTTATCGTGCTCAGAAGGTCGAATTGAACATTGTTTGAAATGAATCAGTGAGAACGAAAACACACCAACTCGGTACCTCAAAAATGATCTCTTTTCACTAAGGTCAGACAATTTTCATAGAGGTAATTGAAGTTACCGCATTTGTCCCGTATTTGTAAAGTTTCCTTAAATATTTAATTTTAGGCACCAAAAATCTTTTTCTTAGACTAACTTCTTCACCTGATTTGCAGTTTTGTGTGTGTCCTGATTATTTTCATTTTTTCGAGTCTGTGTTTTCGTTCTCACTGATTTAGATACCAACGAACTTTAAACCAACTCTAGACTTCTTGGCTTTGCGCGCAGGGTCCTTTGCGCCAGCCGCGGGAGTGCGTCGAGGTCACGAGGTCGCCAGCGAAATGTCACCGAATCGACCTGGATTCCGACGCGACGAGGCTCAGGATCAATGGCAAGTCGGAGAGACCTCCGCGTCCAGGCCCAGGAAAGGAGTGCGCTAGGTAAGCGGCGCCTCAGCGATGAGATAACAGCCCCGGCCCGGCGCCCCTAACCATGGTCCGCGGCGAGGCATCTCGATTCGATAATGAGTTGGTCATGAATGGGAGAGCGACGCGACGGCCGTAGCCGCGAATCCGAATCCGGCACACGCTCATTACACTTTCTCCGGGCCGCGGATGAGTTTCAAGGCCGCTCACTCCTCTCTCCTCCCCTTTCTCCCGGTCAGGGAGGGGGGGGGTGTTACAAAATAGTTCAAGATCAAGCCACTTGCGCTCGGGGATTATCTAACACAATCGTGTGATGCAATGCCACCACGCGGTGCCGCACAGTGGATCCAGTCAATCAAAGATGAAATTTTTGACTCAAACTGCCAATTTTGATGTTTGTATCGTCACATTTAAAATTTCAAGGGGTGTTTCTGAAAGAGAATTTTACGAGGAAAATAATGGAGCCACTTTTAGGAACCCGAACGTTTGTATGAACGGAGTTATGAGCGTTTAAAGTTCCCAAATTATGTCCGACCTCTCCTGTGGACTCGATCCACTGTGCGCCGGTGCCGATGCCCGAGAAAGTGTGCCGGGTGCCCGTCGCGATGCCATGATGCCGTCCTAAGTCGAAACGCTTTAAGAGAATTCCGACGTTATCAAATTTAATATCACATGACCTGAATTTTCTTAGAAATATAAGGATCTATTTATTTCGATTTTTAAGAGCATTTCGTCAGAGATTCGATCTATCTGAAGTACCTAAAAATTTCAAGGAAAAATATCCAAAACGATCTTACAAAAGGAATATTGTGCTGAGGGATATTTGGCGACGTGGGGCAGTTGATACGGCTTTGCAGGACGGCGCAGCGCCACCGGCTAAAAGGAGGCGTCGGATATTTCAGCTCGAATAAATACCGGTTTTACCACGACCAGAGGGGCCATCGGCGACCCACTGCAATTCCCCCGCGCTGGCTGCCTGCATTTTTTTGTCCCGGTCTCTACTTGGTAAATCGATTACTCGAGTGATGTCGTCAGTTTAGATGGAAGCATACCTTTCAGGCGCACCTCCTCCACGACTTCAAAAAGGTCATTTTTTGCAATTTTTGGCCTTTATACACCCCCCCCCCTCCGACCGGCCCGAAGATGTGTTTAACTTCTCGACTGGTGGTGAACCCTCTTCGAATAATGTTGATCAACTTTGGTCCTCGATAAGAGAGGTTTGGTCTCTGAAAGATTCAGCTAAAGTGACAGATCTAATAAAACTGATCCGTGAGGTCCTAATGGAACTGAGGGCATAAGCGCGCTACGCTGAAGTTACAAAGGCCTCCAAATTTTTTCCTTTGTTTTCTATTTTTTTTGAAAGCTGATCCATTGAAACAGTTTCTTCAAAGGTGGATGAGCACATCAATATAAGCGGATATGTCAACTTTCCTTTGAAACCGTAAAATGTTATTAATAACCTTTTACTAATCTACTCAAAACTATTTTGATTTTAAAGTGTGAGGCCCGTGCAAATCACAAAAGAATTGACAAACACAAACTGTGTTATTTTTGACTAAACAACATTAGAGAATAACTTAATACGTTGAAAGAACCTATCATTAGACTGTCATTGCAACCGTAATTACACTTCATAAATGTGTTGAAGTCATTGATCTGCAACAGAGAGCCCTCTTTTATTTTTTTTTACAGGTTGATGATATCTTTAGGCAGTGGCGTAGCGTTCTTTGCGATATATCTATTGATCTGCCTTTAAACCTATGGAAAAAGATCGATAAACACGGTGTTGGCAACGAACACCATTATAATCGATTCTTTATCATAGCTTTAAATGGGGAGATATCGATAATCGATAATCGATCATTCACGCCTCGCCACTGCTTCGGAGAATCTCGATGATTCAACATATCCATGGCTCAAGAATCTAAACCAAAATCACCAAATTCCTTCGACGGAAACAAAATTAGTGGAGGCTGCACGGTTAGTGCTCCTTCGAAGGTGTGTTAATGCGTCTGGATGTGGAGCTCGCGATAGGTGTTTCATCAGTACGGTATCGGGGAACAAAATCTGAACCAGATCGTACATGCCAAACTGAGATAATGGTTTAATTATCCATACTCACGCCTAACTAGGGTACTAGTCGCACTCACCTTTCAACGATGTTGCCAAAGCAGAGATAAAACTCAAAGCGTAACAGTGAATTCGTTTATTATTCCCGAATATCCACGTGAAAGCCTTTGTAGAAGAGGACCAATTGACAATTTTCTAAGAAATTGTTTTCAAGCATAATAAAATTCAGAATTTTTGGTATAATAACCTGTTCTGGTAACTTTACCGCTTGGCGACGGTGGAAAGCTGCCCTAGAAGTGATACGCGGATACCCTGTGAGTGGGTATTGTGATAAATTTGCCAAGTGAGGCAATGGCTAACTAGAAAATAACGTCACATGTTCTTTTTTTCGAAATATTGCTCTGAAAATGATTCACAAAGCAGGGAATTTGGAAATCAACTCTTGAACACGAAACACAGATCAAGTGGAAGTCCACAGGTCCATTGGTAAAAAAAAATTACTGCGTTTTGAGATCGTTGAAGTTTTTTTTGCGTTAATCTGGCAACAAATGGGTGCATGAGCTTCGAACGTGCGTTGAGCACAAGATCATTGCGCAAGTTTCTCTAATCAGAGTGCAAAAGAGCCACCGATTTCAGCCTTTACAAAACCGCCGTATGTTGAACGACTTTTGAAGCTTCACTCTCCCAATGGTGCTGATATACAGACTGAGTGATTTAAGTTGCATTGGGAATAAATTACTAATGCATACCAGAAAATGGGTACTAAAGGGGCACGGTCAATGAGAGAGCGAACTTGAGTAAATACATGTTTGCAATTGACAGTGTTGTTATTTGCATAGCCTTTAATTTGAAGGCACTTTTTCTGAACTCCCATTTTTTCTTGATTTCAGCATTTCAGACGTAAGGGATACATCGCCTTCCTTCTTTTACCGAGCAAGCACTCTCGACAAAACATGGAGGGTCGATTATGCGACGATCATAGTCATTTTTCAAATTTAACCTCGTGAAAAAAAATTACAAGTTGAGAAGAAAATACGATACATACCTCCCAGAGCATTGTGGCACTAAATAAGACTTGGGCAGCATTGTAAATAACCAGAAGATTGTTCAATTTGAAAGGTTTCCTATTTGCCATCAGTCGAGGTCCAAAAAATACAGCTACATATAAATAGGTCACCACCATTGCCAAAGTGGGAATAGGACTATCCATGAGAGGCCAACTGCTGACTCGAGGGTCTGAAACAAACAAAAGTTAACTTTCCACTTTATTGTCTTTAAAAAAAATAAATACAAATGAAGCTATTCTATTTACATGATTATCAGCAAGTATATCGTGATAATGTTGAAAATGAAGATGAAGGAACACAATGTCTGATCGGTGAATTGATTGTAGAATTTCGTTTCGTTCTTACAGCCAGTTAGATTATGGAATAGACTGAATTTGTTGGGTCGGCACTTGTTTAAAAGCATGGAACTTTTTTGCCAGAATTTATTATGCAGTCCTCTTTCCTAATTTTAAAATTTGTCGCCTTTAACTTTCCGTACTTCGAATTTAAAACGACTATCCGAGAAGGATATTTTGGAATTCTATAATTAATCACAGATCTCTTTTATTTTTTAATGAAGGTCATTTATGCAAAAATGTGAAAAACTATCTTCAAATTTGCACAGGCACACAAGGAGGAAGAAAACTATGATCTATCAATTCTCCATTATGATGTGCTCATTTCCGTTTTAATTGGATTCCGTCTTCATAATTCAATTCCCTATTTGGCCAATTCCTCATTTTTCGATTGGCAGAGAGAGGTCATGGCGACACTAGGCAAGCACTCAAATCCATCACGACACAGGACAGGACGGAGGACCACTCAAGCAAACCTCATTTGAAATAATTAGACCCAATTAAAGTGGTCGGTATGATAATATTGCCAAAATTCAACCTTGGTGTGGGTGGCCAGGAATGTCTCGCTGTCTCGAAAACTATGATCGCAATTCCATTACAGAGGCTCCTGTGCCGCTGTTCAATAGTACTTATCTGGACTCCCTGCATCTAGATTATAAGCGGATTTGAACTTAGCATTGTACTCGTTACTGATGCGTTGCACTGACATATAAAACGAATTTTAAGCCGGAGATACGAACTATGAAAAATTAAAAGATCGTGTCACGGCAGATAGACTGCGGCACCTTGACCATGGTTATTGTCATGTTGCTGCGTCAGGCGTGGGGGAAAATAACAATGCGTTGTGCGTGTGTCTCGCTAATCATTAGTTCACACGTAGATCGGTTATAAAGGAGTTAATTCCGTCCAAGAAAAGAGTTGCTTCCTCACTTTTTAACTCCCGTTTCCGATGAATTTTTCTTTATCTCTTGCTTCCCTCTTTATCCATTTCTCTCCTGGAGTTAATAATTAATTCAAAGACCCACCCCCTCTATTATTCAACCCCTTTCCACCCTTATTTCCCTATTTACCTGAAGGAGTATTGTGCCGAGCAAATTGCTCTCTTAAGGCAGCCAATATAGAGTGCCTTCGTTTCGTCTGTTTAGGCAACATGCACAGCTTTTAGTTTGAGAAACTACCAGGTCCTAGAAAATGAGGGCTGGATAGGTGCGTTTTAAAACTTGTTTACAAAATTTAAAAGCGGGTTCAGGAAAAGGCCTCTCGCAGTGAAAATTTAGCACACTTCTTTCAAAAGATCACTTCAACATCTTACGCCCGCACCTCTCGGATTTGTATTGCCGCACATACAAGTATATACATAATATTGATATTTCTTAAATCAGGACTCGAAATGTCTACTTAGAATTGAATTCTGACAACACAACTTCTAAAAATCCACCTTATATCTTTCTAAGGCAAGTTTCTCCCATTGAAACACAAGCTCATGAACGACGATTGCAGCCAGATTTCAGGACAATTGAACTACTATTGAACTTGTATTGCGAGTCTTGCTCATGCTTCATTTTCATACGTTTGAAGCTATTCCCTGTTTTTGTTCGATGACACCAATTGAATTTGAGAGATTTACACCGTTAAATTAAAGATTTAAGTCATTAAATCTATCAAGAAGGATTACTCCACGGACCAATTTTCAAAGTAGCTGAATTTGGAAAAAAAACACACACTCACTGGAAAAAAACACATTGGATCTAGATTCCAGACTCTTGAAAACATTGACAAGAAAAAGGACTCTTGATTCAATCAGATTTAAGCTCAAATCAAAAGGAAATCCGCTCAAATTAAGAGGCTTGGTTCTTGATTTAAGCTTAAATCTGATCGAATCAAGAGTATTTTTTCTTGTCGATGTTTTTAAGAGTCTGGACTCTAGATCCAATGTGTTTTCTTTTCCAGTGCTGAAAGATTGAACAAATGAAAAACATTCATTTCAAGCTTGGTGCATAAAATAGCTTTTCACCGGAAAAACTAGGCGGAAAAATACGGTGACCTTTTCCATAGTCGGGAAAGCACCAACGTAAGGTCAAGTCAACGTAACGGGTTATATGAGTGTCATGTTGAGTCAGGGTCAATCGATTCGTATCCGACGCGCACGAGTCTGTAAATGCCCGTTATTGACACAACTCCTCCAACCATCTCATTAACATGCACCGCAATTAGCGACAAATAATTAGGAATAAGCCGAGGTAAAAAGTAACCAGTTCTCTACCATGCACTTGTTGAACATCGTGTGTCGATTCACCTCCTCTCTCATCACCCACTGGGGGCAAAATAGATCTAACCAAATGCTTAGAGCAAAATTAAAGATCATCGATTAAAACACTATGACTGGTATTTTGGCAATGGTGGAAGCTTTTACTTTTGAGACTCTTCAACTGTTGATCTACCTACTACGTGGATGTTCAACAACGTGTTGAGCATTTCGATCTGCGAACAAACCGAAGTTTGGTAAACTTGTTTGGCTCATTACGTCACCCAAAGCTTATCATCTACCGAATAGGGAACATGCCTGTTGCTGCCTTAATTGTCCATTGGGAAGTGCTGCGTTTCCGATAGTACGTCTGATTATATGTTTAGTAGTGTGATCTTCCTCAATGAAACAAAGCGAAACAAAAGTGTCTCCTTAAATGGTTAGGGACATGGGACAATATTCTTGCAGATTTTCACCGCTCATCATGATTTTGAGATGTGTAAAAAATTAAGCATGAAAGCTTATAATCCTTGAAATGGAAAGAGTGGGAGAGCTTCCGTTCCGCAAGGTTGCATGCCCTAAACGCATTTTGACAGTGTGCGCAACACACATGCTGCCGTGCTAAGGAAAAACGCCGTATGAACATTCGAGAGTTGCTAAATTTCCCTTGGTAAAACATGTATTTTTGACGACATTCATGCACATTTTTCTTTGACATTTTCGGATATTTTATATTAAATTAATTAATCGCCTACAAAATTGCATGAAAACTTTGGAAAGAAATCTTCACGATTTTCCCAGTGAATACGGTTTTTATCGAAGGAAACTTGGCAACGTCGGAAGGCTCATACGGCGTTCTTCCTTAGCACGGCAGAACACACATACTGTTCGCGGCTACCGTTGCTGATTGCATGCCTGAATTCGCCACTGCGACGCCGACTGCCTGAAGGCGAACGAATTATCATTTACTCCATCTTAAAGCGGTCAGTTTCAAATAATTATCTCGCAAGACACAAAAACCCTCCTCATCTAAATCCTCGATATCGTGACTTAACTCAATTCATGGCTCTGAGCAGCTTCCACCCTGAAATTTAAGACGCTCGCGAACGCACGCTCTGCAAACGTCCAAAAATTCTTGAAAAATGAATTCGGAAGAATAGTGATTTGAAAAATAGGTAACGTAAGATACGAGGTGGTTCGGGGTGGATCATTTTTTATATATTTTTGTTTCTTAGTCAAAAAAGGGGGTTGAAACCAACCTTAAAAGTCCCGTCTGTTGTTTTTTTAGCCCTAGTTGCCCGTTATCTTGTATTTGTTCTCTAACTATGCACCTTTGCCAGTAGCGTGGCGTGAATTGCGATTTATCGATTGTTATGCCATTTAAACCTATGGTAAAGAATCAATTCTTAAGGTGTTCGCTGCGAACACCCTGTTCATCGATACTTTTCCATAGGTTTAAACGTCATAAAAATCGATATATCGCAATTCACGCCACGCCACTGACCTTTGCCCTCGACAACATCCGGCCTTGGAAATTACGGCAGTATTTCCGCATGGTGATGAATGTGGGTATTAGAACCTGGAAAAACGTCTATTTAAGGGGCCTCTGGAGACGGTTTTGTCTCAAATGCTAATTTTCCTCGGGTGAAGTGACGCGGGCAGTGAAGCACTGGGCAAGAAGTCACCTCGTTACCCAGAACCGGCATTACTGGATGCGTAAACACGCGATGCCGTTGCGAAAAAGCGCGCGAAGGGAATGCCGTTGCCCCGTTGCCGTTGACTGTTGAGTTTTGCAACTGCGGTCAGATGTGTTACAAATAAGTTCCTCATTCATCGGTGCGGTCAACGGAGGATAAACACCGACCCAGCCCGAGCGGGCGGGCGCTGTTGCATCGAAAACCTCGAACGTCCAGACGTTTCTCGCGGAGTCCGGTCAGATTCGCTCGATTTGGCAATCCTCGATGCCTGGTGGACTGTCGCGGAGTCGCGGCTATAGGTCACTAGGTGTGGGCCAACATCGATGCCTTGTTTTTATTGCAAGTGCTCTAGTTATCGTTGCTTTGTATGCAACGCCGCCCGTTAAACGCTCACTTCGACAACTGGGTTGGTCTCTCTTGGCACTACTCCTCAGATCGCACCAACTTGCTGTGCCACCTGGCTTCAGGACCCACCGTCGCTTGTCGCTGGTGAAAAGTTAAAATTTACCATTTCTGGAGTTGCCACAAAGCGGTAGTACACAACGAACCGACATGCCACCGTATTGTTCATAGAGAGGGATCTCTCCGGCTGGCATAGCATAGATGATGAAACTCCCAAACCAAGCATCTCGGTTTGTGACGTTGCAGACTAATTGGACGTATTTCTATCAAACGGAACTATGTGCATTATGACTAGAGCCCTGTTGTGCATATATTCATATGGGTCTCAGGGCTCATGTCTTAATGCACTTAGTTCCGTTTGGTAGAAATACGTCCAATTGCCTCTCTGTATTCTCTAAATTCAAAACTATTCATGAGCGGCAGTTTTTAAAACAACTGCTGTGGTTTTTCTTCTCTGTGCAAAACAAAATTCTGTTTAAACTTCAAAAAACATTGTTGAATTTTTCTCTTTTAAAAAATAAAATGGGAGCCTCTCTGTATTCTCTAAATTCAAAACTATTCATGAGCGGCAGTTTTTGAAACAACTGCTGTGGTTTTTCTTCTCTGTGCAAAACAAAATTCTGTTTAAACTTCAAAAAACATTGTTGAATTTTTCCCTTTTAAAAAATAAAATGGGAGCGGAAATTTTAAAACACCGCAAACGAAGTACGTGTTTTGAGAGTTGCACCGTTGACATGACGATTCAAATAGACTAAATGCTTTTGTATCCTTAGAAACTAAGAGAATTATCTAAATTATCATACAGTGTTGCAAATCTTAGTAAGTGAAGTGCAGCTGACTCCAAAGCCTACTTTGCTCCCAAAAAATTCGAACAATAAATAGTAAACTGTGCTCCTACAGTGCAAAATCAACTCATGTTTGTGGAATTCACTCCACGCAAATACGGAGCGGGTTGGAACAATATAGGCTTAGGAATCAAATACATTCCGTTTTCACTCCGAAATTTTTAACTGTTTAGTAGAGTATGTCACTTAAGTCCGTGGCAAACTCTTAATTTTACATTTTTTCAGGAAAATTTGCCTAGTAATTATGACTTGCACCAAAAATTCTCGGATATTAAAAAGATTCTTTACGATCGGCAGACGATCGGTTGCCCAAGCAGGTTTTCGATTGGGTCCTCCCGGAAGGCGACGGCGTGGATGTCCTGTGAAAGGTTGGCGACCAGAGATGGAGGAGATCAGAAGGTGCCAATTGCCTGATGATCTCCGGGAGGATAGGGGGCAATGGCGATTGAGCGTCGCAGAGCGCGAGGCTGCGCTGTGAAAGCGACTTAATGTATGTGTAAAAAGATTCTTGAAAAAGCATAATTAGAAAAAAGAGGTGCGTAGAAAATGAGAAACAGCCAAAGAAGGCATCAAAGCTCTGAAGGCGCGAGAGTTATTTCTATTTCTCTCAGGAATCGGCGGATTGCGTAAGCGCTTCAGCAATGGAGAGAAGCAGTCGTTTATCCGTTAGGTATGGAATGATAATGTTCCGCCAAAGGTCTTTTCATGGCAATGTAACTGTTTGTGTGTAGATGTTGTCCACTTGTCGGGTGCTCAACCTCGCACTGACCAAACAAACGCGATGCCAAGCCAAGCAACGACCGCGTAGATAGGTCGTTTTTACTCAGCACAGCGGCGTGTATCGGTCACTCTCACATGTAGCACGCAATTATAAGCTCCGAGTTCAAATGCTCTCCTATCGTAACCACACCGTTCAATTGATCTGCATTACTGTCTTTGAACTACATTCGAATCTGCTCAACCTCGGTCTAGTCATCGCTCCAGTTGTCCAGCGGGGGCACTCGATCCTGGCTCATCTCACCCTTGGTCATCTTCGCCACTCTTTCTGAGATCGGAATGAAGATGCTAGATATTCTCCCGGTCATAATGGAGGAATTGGCATTTCTCCGCTGCTCAATGATTGAAATGTGGGTTTCCATCATTAACAGGTCTTAGGTAAGAGGCTACTGTAGGTGGAATAAAATCTAATAAGTCTAGTTATCTTGTTCTTTGGTTTACGGGGCTTATATTTTTATTTACTATCGGAGGTTTGACTGGGATTTTCTGGGTAAAACTTCTGTCAATGTGTGTTTACATGATACCTATTTTGTTATTGCTCAATTCCATTAAATTTATTATCAATGGGAATCATTTTTGTTATTATAGGAGGATTTCAATAGACTCTCAAAGAACAGACACGAAAATCACGGCGGTCACATTGGAAAATAGTCTGAAAACCTCTTTTTAGTGAGAAAATTACGGAGTTTGAATCCCTTTATTCAAATTTTTCGCGTCCGGGAAAAGTTTTTTTAGTCACCGGATACCAGCAAACGACAATTTCAAGCGGGCTCAATAGGTCAAAAGTTTATGGCTATTAATACTGCCGTGCTAAAGGAAAAACGCCGTATGAACATTCGAGAGTTGCCAAATTTCCCTTGATAAAGCTCGTATTTTTAACGACATTTATGGGTATTTTTCCTTGACATTTTTTGATACTTTAGATTGAATTGCATACAAAATGTCTGAAAATGTTGGAAATAAATATTCAGAATTTTTCCAGTATATTCTGTTTTTATCGAATGAGACTTGGCAACGTCTGAAGGCTCATGCGGCGTTCTTCCTTAGCATGGTAGAATAGTTGCAAACAGGAATAACTCCAGTTTTGATCGAGTATTTCTGGAATATGTGGACGTATAGAAGTTTTGGCAGAGGCCAAACGGAACTATGTGCATTATGACGTGAGCCCTGTTATGCATATACCCTAAGGATCTCAGGGCTCTTGTCCTAATGCACAAGGTTCCGTTTGGCAGAAATACGTCCATATAGCCCTCAAAAAACGTCAAAGATAAGGAAAAAGCACTCAGATGCGCTCGTCTCCGGGGAGGGGTTTATAAGAAGAAGGAAGATTACGTCATGTCCCTTCGAGTTAGATGTCAAGGATATGCAAGATGAACTTTCGATGGGAGGCACGGTGAACATGAGACGGACACGGAGAAAGAGCGAAACTTCATTATTGGCGCAGTATCGCACATCTACGTTGCGAAACGACGACGCACACGGGTTCAAACCGGGCGTAGAACGAACCGAGGATCTTCGCTACTTTTATACCCGCGCGTTGAAGTCTCCGGGAACTCGCGTACAATAACGAGGCGTGAGCGAACGATAATCGATTCTCCCCATTTGAAGCTATGTTAAAGAACCGATTATTGAGGTGTCCGTTGCTAACACCCTGCTTATCGATCCTTTAACATAGGTTTAAGTGACAGATCAATCGATATATCGCAAAGAACGCCGCACCACTGCACAAGACAAAAATTCGACTTTCTCCTTGGCTTGCGCAGATACTTTCATTGCTACTTGTGCACGCAGAGAAGACTAAACCCCTTTGTAGCAAGGTCTAGCATATTCTGTGTGTCTATTTTCGCCTCATTCCATTTTAACTCATCAATTTAATTCCTTCACTGGTAAAAAAAAAACCGCTTGGTTCAAGAGTGCAGTTTCTTGTCGCCGGATTTAAGAGTCTGGACTCTTGTTTCAATACAAAATCCGCTTGAATCAATGCAAAATCTACTTGAATCAATGCAAAATCCGCTTGAATCAATGCAAAATCCACTTGAATTAATGCAAAATCCGCTTGAAACAAAAGTTCAAGACTCTTAAATCCGGCGACAAGAAACTGCACTCTTAAGTCAATGCACCGCGGCATTGGTCCAGGAGGTTTTTTTTACCAGTGTTCCTTTTTTATTTCTTCGATGAATAGAAAAGTCATCAAAGTAAGTTAATATAGGATCCTATATTAGTATAGTTTCCAAATAAATTCTGTCAATTAAGCAATCGTAATTGAATGGAGGCGAACCAATCTAAGAGTCTGAAGATCTGCTGATCAGTACTTCAAACCTAGGCTGCATGGCATGGCGTTGCATTATAAGTTTTCATACCGCTGATACAATCGCATGCTGTATGCGAGCAATTATTCTGTTGATGTCTCTTTCGCCCATGGTAGAGGTCACCACGAGTTATCTTGAGCAGAAGGACAAAGTTTTACTATGTAGTGCAATAGCAACGAGACGCCTGTATATACTGCGTACTGAATCGAGAGGTTTGACCAAAGGAATGACGCTCATTAAAGATACAGTCTTTGTGTTAATTAGAGATCCGAAACGAAGAGATGAGATCTAGGTATACTCGATTCATCTCACTGAAGACTAACAATATCAATGGCTGAAGTACGAAACCACATACATCCATCGCGGTGTTTCAAAATCTCTGATCGTATTTTATTTTTTCGAAGAAAAACAAGTCAAATTCACAGCTCAAAATTAAAACAAAATATTTGCCCAACAGAGGGGAAAAATCAAGGAAGTTTTCAAGAAATAAAGTTGACAAGTTTCATAATACAAAAATAAAGTATGGCAGAAAGTCTGCAATGTCGCGAACGGAGATACGTGGTTTCGCACTTAGGCCATCGATATTTTCATGGATGATCTTTTAAAAAAATGAAATAAAACTAACCTTAACAAGACATAATATAAAAATTCAGAGAGATTTTTCCCCAAAAAAGTACATAAATGAAAATGGAGAGATTTCAACCCCCTCTACGACCAGGAAACAAAAATATATAAAAAATGATGAAAACCAAAATATGCGGTTATTTTATCACGAAATGGGGATCTAGGTATTTTGATTTAAATGAGTTTTTATGAGTTTTTATATCCTGGTTGAGGAGGGGGTTGAACCCACCCCGAAACACCCCCGGCTTGGTGTTTCGTTGTTTTTCAACCTCGGTTACCCGATTTCTTGTGTTTCTAGTTAAATTATTCCGGCTATTTTTGTGTTTTGTGTTAAAAATGGAGACTGCAATACTGCTGTGCTAAGGGAAAACGCCGTATGAACCTTTAGGCGTTGCCAAATTTCCTTTGGTAAATCATGGATTTTCGGGAAAATCTGTCAATATTTTTCTTTCAAATTTTCAGATAATTTTGTTCGTAGCTTCACCTATGATTCCTAAAAATTTCAAGTGAAAATATCTATAGCTTCCCTAAAAAATAAACATTTTATCGAAGGAAATTTGTCAACTCTCGAATGTTCATACGGCGTTCTTCCTTAGCACTGCAGAATGGGAATTGGCAACATGGGACGCGGTGTTGGGCGCCCTAGATGCAACAGGACGGGACACTCGAGCGGAGCGGTCGACGGAGAACGGTGGCACGCCAAACACGTGAGCGTGGCCTACAGATCCCGGCGGCAAGGACGCGGGATCGGCATCGGGCGTCGGAGCCAGGGCGCCCGGTTGCGTCGCGACGCCGCGCCGCCGCCGCCGCCGGGGGCTTCGGGCCGGGGTCGGGCCGCTCGACTGGTCAGCGTCCCGCGCTCGGACCTCCACGTCCGAATCCTCGGATGCGGTCGTCCTCCAGCGCCCCTTCCACGGTCAAAAATGCCCATACTCCCGTGCTAAGAAGAAACGTCGTATGAGCCCTAAGGAGTTGCCAAACTTCCCCGAATAAAACAGCAATGGACAAATTTCACGAGAATTCTCTCCCCTTTATGATGCTTGGTGAACTGAGTACGGTGTATTTTTCATATTTTTTTTATGATATGGAGAATTGTAGAAATCTGAATTTAAAAGGGAGAAAATCTCCTGCAAAATGTCTCGGTCAAAAATGTCTGCCGTCCCATACTCCCGTGCTAAGAAAACATGCCGTATGAACATTCGAGAGTTGCCGAGTTTCCGTCGATAAAATGTTCATTTTTGAGAAAAGTTGTGAGTGTTTTTCCTTGAAATTTGAAAAGGACACTTCAGATTAAATTACAAACAAAATTATATAAGAAATTGACAGAAAAATATTCAGAAATTTTCTTGAAAATTAGTGATTTGCCAGAGGAAATTTGGCAAAGCCTGAAGGCTCATACGGCGTTCTTCCTTAGCGCGGCAGCGTACTCCCGTGCTAAGGAGAAACGCCGTATGAGCCCTCGGGAGTTGCCAAATTTCCCCTAATAAAACAGCAATAGACAAATTTCACGAAAATTCTCTCCCCTTTATGGTGCTTAGTGAGCTGAGTACGGAGTATTTATCATGCTGTTTTTTCTGATTTGGAAAATTGTAGAAATTTGAATTTAGAGGAAAGAAAATCTCCTGTCTCGTGACGTCATCAGGCGGCATTCCCCGTTTAAACACATTCTTTTTAGCTCATAATATAGATTCGTCGTCTTCTCTCTAATAGTTGCTCATTTTAGAAACGGGGAATATTCTCATGTTCAGTTCACTCAGCAGTTCCTTCTTAAACATGAAATTCACACAATTTCAGATACCTGCAAATTCTCCATTTTTGAGCAAAGTTGGAAATATTGTTCCTTGAAATCTTCACTTACTTTATTTCAAAAAGCGAATAAAATTCTCAGAAACATTGGAAGACAAATATATTGCAGCAAATTCTTTGAAAAATCGTATTTAATTGGAAAAATTCGGCAACGCCTGGGAGCTCATGCGGCGTTTTTGCCTAGCACGGCAGCATAGTCAAGTCAGTCAATGTTTTTTTTATTTATTTATTTATTTTATTTTTTTCTTTTTTTTGAAAATTTTGAACTTGGTTACCAGGCTGTTATTTGATTAATATTTTTAATGCTTCGATTAATTTACAAACATTTAAAGTCGCTCTACAGCCTCATCTTTCTCGGTGATAATTACGGTTCTAGTAGTTAAGGGTTTTATTAAGAAACGAGGTAATAAAAAATAACTTACCGCTTATTGTGTCGACTAAATAATGGTACCTATCCACAGCAAAGTTAATTAATCCTAAACTAGACATTTTCCGGAGATCATCAAATGTCTGTGTTTCACTTTGGCAAAAGACTAGTGCTAACGTATTCTCCTGTAACCTGAAACAAAAAACCAAAAAAAGAGTCAAGGTGTGATCATCATTAAACACATAAATATTTTTCCGAAGAGAAAATAGATCTAAGCTCTAAATAAATAAAATATGCCGTAGCATATCGACATGTGAAGAACTAAGTTTTCTTAAAAATCTTGTGATTACATGAAAGTATGTACATGTAATTTATGTCTAAGTGTTATCGCCCCTATCATCGTCTGTTCGTCTGAGTATTCTAAGTACATCATATAGTTCTTTAACGAACCAGTTGTTAGACAAAAAGCAAAAAAATAGAAACTTAAACAGGGAATCACGTAATAACACTGAGACATCGGGAATGATAGAGTGGCGAATTTGTTTATTCTATTTTGTATCGATTCGCTTTCTTTGTAAAATGTCTGATCCGAGTTGTGAGTTAACAACACCTAGATCAATGCCATATTGAAATTTACACCTGCTCAATTAACTTAATCACAGGTGAGTCTGTTTCGCCCAGAAATGAATTTTTATTCAAAACAAAAAATACTCGTGAGAAATAGAACTTAAAATACGAATATGTCAAAAAATCACATCGATTTTTCAGAAAAATTCAGAGAAACGCGTGGGTTTATCGTAAAAATCGAGAACGGTTGTATGTAGTCATAGCAGATGTTTAATAATACGACGAGACAATCGTTATAGGGATTGCAGAAAGTCAATAAGGTTAAGCCGACGTCATTGCGTATGCATTTTGCGGGTCTTTTACTGGTGTCTTGAACTCTCATACGAGGGTATAATCCTGGTAAGAATGCATTGCATTATCTGAAGTCTCATTTCAATACATCCCAAACATCTGAAGGAATAATTATTTTCTTATTTTAGTAGGATTTAGTCATCTGGAGAAGTGTTCCTCCACTCACAGTTAATATCTTGCAGGTCAAGCTGCTGCACACGCAAACAGATTGAGGTAGGTCAGACTCACGTTACTAATTATAGCCCTTTTTTTAAAGTACAAAAGTTCAGTCAGCCTTTGGCCCTGACACCAGATTCGAGGCAATGCAACGACAAATATGCTAATTGCATGAACGATTGCGTTCCGCTATAATTTTGATAAATCTTCAAAATGATCCTCTCAATCAATGTTTAGTGATATTAATTAATGGAATATATTCATTGATATATTAAGTATATGTATTTTAAGAAGAGAAAGTCTAAATTCGAGGTAGTTCTGTGCCCTCGAGAAAATCGAACATTATTTATTACGATTTGAAAATAGTCCAAATCGCTCATATGTCTCCTCATTTCAGGTAAATTGTATCCTAATACAAAAAGTTGCTTGGAAGTAAGCTTTCTAAAATGAAGGTCTAACGAGCCTTTCCTTTTGCATAAACTGAAAACATTTTCAAAAATTATCTAGAATGAATGGTATGGCTAAGCCTGAATTTTACTTTATTACTATCATACTGATTCATTGCAATACTTTTTTTTCATACGTAAATATTGTACACTCCCAAAAAAAAGTAGACTTTGGTCAACTTTCAAAAGTACCTATACTTCGTCCACATGCATTTTTTTATAATTCTTAACGAGTGGCAAAAGCTCACTAGATTTTTCTTTTATTTCTGTCAAGATCCTCCGTTTAGAGCCACATCCCTTTCAGTCCCAACTCGTGAACTGGTCTAAGAAAAAATCATTGTTTGAGATTATACAATTTTTGTCACCGGACAAGAAATCGAACCCAAACCCTCCTGATAATTCAGCCAGCGCCATAATGAATTCACCAAAGGAGGCTAACCGCGGAATGGCTGCCAAAGTAACGGAATGCGCATGGGTTGAATAAGTGTAAAATATATATTCCAGCATTATAGCTTCCACACTTATGATAAGAAGAAGCTTCAATATAAAAACCAATGATTGCTTACTAAGTGTAAAATATATATTCCAGCATTATAACTTCCACAGTGTTATGATAAGACAAAGCGACAATATAAAGACCAATGATTGCTTACTAAGTGTGTGACTGGCGGACACGAAAAGCGTTATTTGAGTGACATAGGACAAAGTATTCTTGAGTTAAGTGTCAAGTTAGATCGCGGAAAGAGACTGTTATCAGCTGAGAAAAGTTGACCGTGAAAACTGCGAGACCTCAGGTGCTTGCGAGGCGAATGCCACAGACCGACAACCCGATGGAAGGAAGAGACACACTAATAAACCGCATCATAGCGTTTCAGTTACGAGTTCAGGAGCTCACCGTCGGTGCAATTTCGTCAGTATTTTGAAACAACTTGCAGTTACTTTCCAAACCATTTATAGAATGTAACTTGCAACAGTACACGACGCAGTGTCGTTGAGCTCTGTTGCTCCTGAGAGATTTATGGAGACAAAGTACCATTATTTTGACTATTTTACCTCAGGCGTTCAGAAAGGTAGGAAATAAAAGAACCGACATAACTGGAACCAACTTTTTCAAGCAGTTTTTTTTCGGTTTACATTATTAGCATAGACTAAAATCGAGAATTTTTATTAAAAGGGAGTAATCTGAGCCAAAAATAATTTTGATTTTTTATATAATAGCACTGTCGTTACATTTAACATATTATCCTTTGATTTTAGCAGAACAAAAACAGATACTGATTTAACTCGGCTGTATTCCGACATATTCGGTTACAAATTTCAAATAAAGTCTTCAAATATTAGCCCCGATAGTGAGAATATTAAAATACTCTGCAAATGCAGAAAACCCTATGACCTTGGGGTTTAGCAGGTAAAAAATGATTTTTGAAATGAAGTTTCTCTCATCCTTAAATTCCTTGATCATCAGAATTCAGGAAGGGTTTGATAAATCGATATACTCCAGGCTGACATTTTTCCAAGGATTATGTTAGCTGAGACTGTTTTGAATTTCTCTGCGTACGTATTACATCTCTGTTCAATGAAGAGGTGAAACTGAATGACTTTTTCAGCCTTGAAGGTGATGCAGCAGGATTGGAACCTAACAGGAAGTTTTGGTGACCCGCGAGACTTGCACGACGCATTGAAGAAGTTCAATAGTTCATTTCCTAGACTTTACCATCAATTACCTGGCGGATGAACAGGAACATCACGATCTCCTCACTTCATTACAGAGCTTGCAAGGGAAGCCGGAAAAAATCAAACACACATATCTTTCATTCAACTCAATTCAAAATACTCTGTGTCGACTATAAAATCTGACATCTTTTTTTAGGTAACTTAAAATATCTAGCATCTTTATTTAACTTAAAATATATGGTATCTTTATTTAACTTAAAATAGGCTCACAGTTGAAAGTAAAAAAGAGGGAAGAGAGATTAGAAAACCGCCCAAAACACCCCTATGGTATGGTATTGTTCGGAGACTTAAACGCAAGGGTAGAAAAGTGTCAAAAATTGTCATTATTTTGAAATTATTTATGGCTGAGTCTATTGCATTTTTCTGCGTTCTGAAAATAACTAAAGGGCACGTTCTCTGAGCCGTACGCGGAGCAGCTTCTAAAGGACGATTTCTGGGTCATATTTTAAAAATGTAAAAGGAGTTAATGATGACTGCAAAACTCATACAATTCAGTTATTGGATCTTCGGAACGCATTATGACAAAAAATGAAAATTCACAATATCTCCGCTTAATATTAAAAAACCAGAATCATATTTTAGTAATTTAGAGTGTGCGACTAACTTAAACTTAATAACCTGCCAACGACCTCAAACATCGTTGAAATTAGTACAAAGGTATACAGATCAAACTATGACAAAGAATGATGAGTTGAAGCGTCAGAATAATGTCGGATACCTAATTATTGACTAATTTTGTTAAGACTACGCTCAAAAATGTATTGAAATGTCGTATAAACTGCATTCTTCTTGAGACAATGATAGTGTGTCCCACGAATGAATATTTGTGGATATTTTTCTGTGCAAATATGCAACTGTATAGGATACACACGACAGAAAAGCGGAAATACCCTCGGCAGTCTCCGAACAAGCAAGTAATCGATTCAGTTGGGTAAACATTTCCGGAAGCAAGTAACCAGCTGGGAAGAAATAGCGGGAAAGAATGAATGAATCATAAAGATTATATCAGCAAGATAATAATTGTCTGCGAGGCATCAGTTCCCAAGCATCGGGGATGACATTGTACGTGCCTGAGGCCAACCTAGCCATTTAACCACACTAGTTTCACTGACAGAAGAAAAGAGCCTCCGTCAATGAGATTTTTTCAACGGTTGCGGTAAAACCCGGCCAATTAATTTCACTTCCATAAAGAACCAATAATTAGGTAATATTTATACGTAATGCGATTAAGGAGTATGCGTTCAGATAGAGGCAACATTCGAAACGATTCATAACTTCGTACGAGGCCCTGATTCCGCAAAACCTTTTTTTAGTGGATGAGAACTCTTTCTCTGTTCCAAACAGCATTTTAAGATATTCAATCTCTCACAGACTCAGTATGTATGTCATCAGATTATTGTATACCCTCTTGAAAAAGAGGAACACATTCGTGAGAGAACGAGATTGAACCAATGTAATAATTTCTTAGTTTCAAGAGTGTTCGTTCTGAATTGGCCGCCTTCGAGAATTCCCTTATCTTTTCTGAGAAGGTGAGCTTCAATAAATGAAAGATAAATGATTCTTTGGTCTCAGTTCCCTCAAAAAAGAGGTTATCCCAAATTAATCTTTATAACCAGCCTTAGAGCTTCAAAATGAAATTTTGCCAGACCTTGAATGCTCGTCTGAGGCGAAGTGTAAATTTTAATACACACTAATTTTAAACTTATCAATAAAAAATCAACATGCCACGCTCCGAAACAAGCCCTTTTTCTACTAAAGCACATATATTTAAGAGTTAAAAAAGACCTTTAAAGGTTAATTATGGTAGAATTACTCGGTAGAATGATGCGTCCACCCTTAACGAATAATATTCCGCCAAAAACTCAATTTCTGAAAATTTGGCAGTCACGCCCTTCTTTCAAATACTCCGTTCAATTGCGATCATGAATACTCTGCCTCCGATTCTTGTACGAAGTTCAAGCTTTCAAATTTTCGGACTATATTCAATGAAGAGTCATGCATGCTGAATCGATGAATAAACTGGAGTTCTATCCTAGATTTTCACGGTGCTGCTGACATTGTGAGGCGAGTCGGTGGAAAAAACGCGGTGGAGAGTGCATCGCACTCGAAAAAAGGGGCACGGGGACGGAGGGGGGGGAGGGGCTGGGAGCGGAGGCCGGGGTCGGCTTAAGTTCAAGATAAATGTCGACGAAATGAGGAATGCAGGTATCTGCATGTGATGCAACTTTGGATGCTGGATTCGGGAGAAGTGGCCGGTATCGCAGCGGACGCGACGTCGTTAATGATGCAACAGCCAAAGCCGCCACCGGCGCCGCGCCGCGGTCGGTGCAGCAACAGCATCAACGTAGAAACCAACATCAACACTGCCGTGCTAAGGTAGAACGCCGTATGAACTTTCGAGAGTTGTCAAATTTCCCTCGATAAAAGTTTATTTTCCAGCAAAGTTATGAATATTTTTCCTTTAAATTTTCAGAATCTTTTGGTGAAATTGCGAACAAAATTATCTCAAAAATTGGGAGGGAAATATTCATAAGTTTACCAGGAAATTTGTGTTTCACCAAAGGGAATTTGGCAGCGCCTGGAGGTTCATACGGCGTTTTTCCTTAGCACGGCAGAAAAGCTCTCCCGAATAAATCCCAATAAAACGCTTCCCCGCGACGCTGCCAGATCTCACGCGCAGCTCGCTCCACGTGGGATCATACTTCGGGCCTTTCTGTGCGGTGGCGTTGTGTGCTTTGCGATAAATCAATTGATCTGCCATTTGAACCTACGGAAAAAGATCGATAGACAAGGTGTTCGCAACGAATACTTTAATAATCGATTCTTTAACTTTACTGCAAACTGAGAAATATCGATAATCGATCATTCACGCCTCGCCATTGCATTGTTTCCGTATGCCTCCTGACCTCGAGCCTGACGGCTGATTATTGAAATTTCCAGACGAGGCAATAGAGAAGACAAAATGAAAATTGAACGATCATACACGTGAAAGCGGGTGGTTGCGATAGACATAGCAGATAACTTTTATTTTCTATATTAGTCTTTGAGAACCACCCAATTTAATCCATGGGATCAGTTCACTTTCCCCTTTTTCAAATATTTATTATCCTGAGCGATTGATTGACTCCGTAAATGACTCCACTCATCTTAAATATTTTTCACTCTCGAGTTTGGAAGTAATGGGTTTTCTTCCTATCTTGATAGAATTTTTCACTGCATCAACATTTTCCCCACACAAATCGTACCTTTCTAGGAAACATTTGATTTCCCAGAAAACTGGCACTTTATAACTAACATCGAAGTCATTTCTGGATTCGGCACCCCAAATTTAACGAAAAAATACACATAAATGAACAAAAAACATACAGAATACATCCCACCTGTAGAATGTCACATGAACATATAATATGATCCTTCCGAAAATAAAATCGATTTTGAATGATCAATAGAGCACACGCATGATGCTGATCTATGATTGAACGTATTTCTGCCAAACGGAACTATGTGCATTATGCCGTGAGCCCTGAGATTCATAAGGATTATCAATGTATACAGTAGGGCATCTAATCCTAGTTTTTAACACAAATTTAAATTTTTATTGTTAAGATTTTTTTAAATTTTAAAAATTTTACTTATCTATAAATCGTTTTATTAATATGTTTTATAATCAATATAATGCATCTAGATATTTAGTTAGTTAACTTTAGGTCTAACCGCAACTGCTGGCACCTAATTAGTTGGAATTTAAATAAATTCTTTCAGTAATTCGTCTCACATGATAATGGACATAGTTCTGTTTGGCAGAAATACGTCCGATTAGTCTAACTTTGGCGTGTGATTGAATCTGGATGCGCGAGGTTGGGGGCCAGGACCGTAGCCCAGTACCTGGAAGCGTTGCGCCATAACGGCGACAGAAGGCGGGGGATTTTTGCAATGTAAGCTGTAGTGGGCGTGGTTTCGGGGCTTGATTTCATTACCTCATGCCCGGCTAGAATGCATTAAACTCAACGCGGGGTAAATAAAGCAGCGATCCGGTACTGTCCGCATCGTAACACAATTTGCACAGCCACCAACCCAACGCCACCAGGATAAATAATTACTCATTCACTGTGAAACGTATTTAACGCCATTCGTCCATCATTGATGTTTTTTGTGAGTTTAAATCAACTTCGCAAATCTGACTCATTGACGCTAATTTCGGCCTGACCCCTCTTGATACTTTTTGTTATGATATTAAAGAACGTTTGACGAGTAAAATTTGGAAACTGATTTGAGCTTTTAGGCTAATTTAATAACACTATTTAGGAAGTAAAAACGTGAGAGCCGTGATCCCATTTTGTGAAGATTTTCAATGATAAAAACTAGGTTTTGTATACATCTTTCCCCCTTAGTCATTCATTTTTTGATGAACAATGTACTTTTGATATTTTACTTCATTTTTCATTTTCGAAAGACACAAGCGTTCCTCATTCATAAAGAGCGATGATCGGTAACCAGCAAAGCAAACGTTGCAAAACGATCATTCTCATGATATGCAAGTATTTGAAAAATCAATATTGAATTGGCCTTATTCTAAGAGTTTTTTTACGAGTTGTACGCACACTGGGTTCAAGAAATATATTTACGAGGACAAATTTTCCTTTTGACTCAAGGAAACGGTCCAAAGAAGAAATGGATATTGACAATAAAATCCCTATCACATAAGTGAAGAAATAATTAATTTTGACCTTGAAATTTTAAAAAAGTTAAACCGAATTCGATCTTTACTCAGGAAAAGCGGCAACGTTGCAGCTCGCGCTCTTTTAGCATCATGCACGGATTTTCAGAGCTTAATTGCGTGCGGGTCTCTAGACTTCGGGGGTCACTGCTCATCGGTGTTTGTGCCTCCGGTACCCAACTCCTCCCCCTCTCCCGGTCCTCCAAGGCAATGTCTTTGTTTAGGCTGGCGGCTAGTCTACATCTCTGTCAAATTGAAAGTCGAAATCGCCTATTTTACAATTCATCGCGAAAGAAATACTAAAAATTATGAACTCAACGACAACGCTGTAACCCGATTTCAAGGTGAAAAAACCCAGCAACGAATTTTGAAGCCGGTTATCTCTATCAAAATACCTACGTCGGCGAGGTTTGGTGAAAAAATTTCCACGTGCATCGGGTTCTGGGCTAGATGCACACGTGGCTTGTGTACGCACATGTGGACAGAGAAGCTGTGCGGGAGCCGGTGGGCGTAACTCAACATCGTTCCCCCCGCTTTTCAGGGTTTGTTTTCTTTTCGATTCAGAGAAAACCGAGTGAGGTCGTTGAACTTCCTTTGCTTCGGTAAATTAGTTAGTTTGATACAAGAATTTCTGAGACTAGTATCATGTTAGAGTCTCGAAACATTTCATTCATTGATTTCTTTTTTTATCGGAGAAAGTGTTTTGCAATAATGTAAGGAGCTCTCCTGACTCCTTCAATGCCCAGATCTTTCAATAGTTTGTGTTAATTTGCGCTAGCTAAGGAAGTTCCTAAGAAAAATTTGTTTAGAGCTATGACATACCGTTGAAATTCGTAAAGCCTGGTTTCAATATTCTGCAGGGACTCAGTTTTGCTTTGGCGGGCTCGAGATTCATTGCTTTTTCGGAGAAATTTCAAGTAATAATCACAACAATAAAATAATTGGCTGATTTCGACTCATTACTCAACTGATAACCCAAATAGTTGGTGTTGCGCACAAACCTATTGGTATACTGCACAGCAAACTTGTTGGATGTAATAACTAATTCGTGCTAATTCAATTGGTTGGAGTACAGCTCAAATCCGGGTCAGTTGAGCCAAAATAATCCAACCTTTTTTTCAGCGTATCGAGGTACCCTCCTAATGAAATTATGCCGTAATTGAAATGGCAGCAGACAAGGCAGGATTCTGAGCTGGGTCCCTCATATCAGAAAACGTAGAAGATCCCCCGCTAAATCGTGGAATGACGGTATAAGGTAGAAAATGACGGGATGGGATTCGCCAGCAGCCTGATTGTTGAAATTTTTTGTATGTCGGGACGACATAGACGGCATAGGTTAAAAGGCGGAGCGTGATTGGTCAGCTATATCTTATCACTGCTTTGTCGTGCCTTAGCCAGGTGGAATGGACGACATACTGTCAGAAACTTAAGAGGTGCCGTTAGCTTGTCGTGAGTTCAACCCGACATGGGCACGACAAAGCAGCGATAAGACATAGCCGACCAATCATGCTCCGCCTTTTAATCTATGTCAACCCGAAAAACACAAAATTTCAACAATCAGGCTGCAGAAGAGCTCTGTCAGAATCGCTTCCTGTGGCGGTTGGGTGTCGCAGAGCGCACGGAAGCGCTGTAAAAGCGGTTAGCAAACAGGGCAACGCCCGGACAGAATTGGCGGGGAAGATGAGCTGGATGAAAAGCACGCGCCGCATTAATCTGTATCAATGGGCTGGGAGTGCATGCTTCCTGGAGGACACGAGCTATTCGTCATCGTTCACGGGCGCATTATCCGGACTCACAATGGACTAATTCGAGTATGATTCAAGCGAGCGCTCCAGACGAGACGCCGGCCAGACTGCGCGGCAGCTCGGTGACATAACGCCTCGCCAGACGCCACTTCGCGGCGGCGGCGTTCCCGCGCTCCTGCCAGCCGCTTCGCGCCGGGCTGAGTGTTTACATAAACAGATCATAACCTATCTCAGTCGGTTCATGTGTGCTCCACTGACAGCTGCCAAGTTCAATGTAAAGCGGCACTTGACTCGGCTTCGCCGCGCCCCGCCCTCCTTCTCCGACCCCCGACTCCCTGGATCCGGATCCGGCGTTGACACTCGTCGCGTCGTCGCGTGACTTCCGCCCAACAGGTGAATGGGTCCGTTGCGCCGGTCAAAGGTCAGAGGATCGTGTTCTCGTGGTTTAAGCTCATGGATTGGCAATCAAGGAAGCCTAAGAAGATATTGGATTGAGTTCCTCCTGGGAGAAAACGAAGGGGACGTCCAGCAAAATCGTGGATAGGTGGCATTCAAGATGAAATTACAAGATGCCATTTACCGTTGACCTCTGCGGGCCGATTATTGAAACTTATTGACAAAGCTATAGACAAAGACGACCAAAGGGATTTGGAGGGATCCTATTGGTGGAAGCAGGTGGTGGCAATGGACATATGAGGTAGGTAATAGACCAACTAACGGCAACCCACTGAAGACCCGACAGTTAGTCCATCATTTTCTTCCTTAGTCTATAAGAACCAACTATGTCAACCAATAGGATCGCTCCATACTTCCTATGTCTTCTCTGTCTATCGCTTTGTCCATCAGTTTCAATAATCGGCCCGCTGGGTCGATAGCCAAGACGGGCGATTAGATGTCGCAGAGCGTTCGGGCGCGCTGTGAAAGCGACTTTAATGTATGTATGTAATCAAGGCGACTCCAGGGGGGCATAGAGGGCGTGTAGCCGTGTACCCGAGCTCCTCGCTCTTCCAAAAAAGGAAGGAAGGAAAGGGGACGAAGAAAGAACGGAGGAACGGAGGAAAGCAGAAGTAAGGCTACTTAGATTTGGTACTTATTCATGACGAAGTTGACTCAAACGGCATTTGGATACTTTAAAACTTTGAAAATTTTCTACAGGGAGCCCCCGTACCCCCCTTACCCTCTTTAGAAGGGTCGCGCAGGTCCTAAAAGCATCCATCACACACGATTTGTCGCGAGTGTCTGCATCTAGAAAATCATCATTCATACGATCACCTGGAACAGCTGGTGCTATGATAAACAAAGTGAACATGGTCATACCATCGATGCATACAACTAAACTGCTCCTAGGCCGCTCACATTGCCAACAAGAAAATTGAAGGCGAACTGGTTGGAGTATGTGCCAGACAATGTGCATTGAGAAATGTTCATAGTATGACAAAGCGATTACTTGTGAAATTATGATAATCTGCGAAAAGCTATGTTCTCCGGTGTACTTGCACGGAAAAATCCCCAAAAAAGCTTATGGAAAGTCACATGAAAGAGTCATGGCTTTTTTCTGATCAGAAACACGTCTCATTTCGCATTTTGACAAGTCATACATTATATAAAATTACAAAGCCACGCGATCTACGAATAAAGGAGTCGGACTGCAGATGGTTGTGTTTTTCGTGAGAACCAGTGAATGCCTTTCGGCAAATGAAGTTAATTAAGTTCAATTAAAGTCCCACACGAGTTAAAAACAACTAACACTATTGGAGCTCTATAGGCGTACTTAAGGAGATTTATTACAATATTTTTTGGCATAATGCATATAGAAGCAAAATTAATTTTTTGCATTGAACATTGTGTAAGAGTTTTGGCTTCTTCATAATTAGTAGTTGAAAATTTCATTCGTAAAATATACAGTATTGAGGCTATTCACACAATGATTCTTGTGTTATGTTCAACTTCTCTGGCGTGTTTTTAAGAAAGAGACACGGTCACGTGATTCTATTAGGTCAATCAAGAAACGTTATTTTCCTTATGTTGATGCAAAAACGGATTTTGCGTAGAAACATGCCATCCATCTCGATGAGGACGCTGAATATCGGTTGTGAGAGTAGGAGAGGACGACTAGTTTCGATTGTCATTGACATGAAAAGATAAAAGGCCTTGTTATGATTCTATGACTTGGCTGGCAGTGATGCCAAATACTTGTGGAGTGAAAATCCATTGGTCACGTGGGGAGCGAGTAAAGGCAATGGACTGGGCGACCCGGTCAATCGCGATCATCGACGGCGCCCGGTGTCGGTGTCGGTGAACGGTGAGCCACGGAAGATCCCGCGCGAGTCATGCACGTGTTGCATCCTCAACGCCTCATCGCACAATGGTGTAAAATGGGTCTCTTGGAGATTATTTCTGGAGCGGAAAATATAATTGCTTCGAATGGCAAATGAATCCAAAATCACTATTGGGGAGTTTTGAAATGAACGGAGCTATAAATATGGGGTTTTTATGTATAAATGTACACGATGGCAGCCCGAGAACACAGAATAAAAAGAGACAGGAGAAGGCGAAGACAAGGCTGAAAAAACACACAGCCGTGATTTGTATTAATTATTGTTTGTTTTTTCAGCCTCGTCCCGCCTTTTCTGTCTATTTTTATAATATGGGGTTTTTGTGTAATATAGTGCCTCCTACCATAAATACGTTCGAATTAAAACCCGAATTCTTAATTGGGCGAGATGTAATTCAAATAAGGTGATAAAACAGTGCTGGGTCCAAAATGTTTTGCGGGGAAAACAAGGCCAAAAAGCTCAACAATTTCAGAGAGTGACGAAAATTTTGGGGTATAATGAGTCAAAATTCATTGCTATACGCAAAATAATGCACGGTGTTTTACTCCGATTGAAATTTTTGAACTTTTTGGCCCTGATTTTCCCGTTAAATAATGTGTAAACGGCACTATTTTACCACCTTGTCACGCAAGGCCACGTTTCTTGGTGTTTTTTTCTTGGATGTAATTAAAAATAATTATTTCCATCCTGAAATGGACCCTGAAACTCATAAAAATGCATGCACCATAGGACCCATATCTTTGGGGAGATATTTTCTTTTTATTATTGCGTAAGAAATATTTCAAGATTATATTCAAAAGTAAAAGTTGTGATCAAGTCGGCCTTTGAATAAATCGACCCCTTCCCAGCTACGGGCATGCACTTTACGTTGCATTTTACAGATATAAATCAAATCATGGTATGGAAATTCAAAAATGGGTGGAATTTTTCGAGTAATGTAACTCACAATGAGGTTTGGCCAGGAATTTTTGATTTATAACTTTATTTTTCTAATATATTAGAGGCGCGAGGCGGCCAGGGAACCTCGTAGTTAGACATTCTTTTGTGAACTGTGTAGCTACGTGTCGATCATCTTCAAATCAGAATTCAGAATGAAGGATGGAGAACATGCGCATGCGCAATTTATATGATGACCAGAACACTGTGCGGCGGGCTCGGTGCCGGCAAAGTTTATCGAACGTCCTTCTCATGCTAATAGCCGTTCCGCGCTGCGCCGCGCTTACGTAACTGAACTATATATTTATGCCAGAAAAAGGACCAGAATGCCAGCCGAATCATCTCACACTTTCAATGAGTCATTTCGAGTTCGTTGATCTCTCCTGCTGCAGTTCGGCATGATGACGCTGCCGTTTTTCTCCGCCTCGGATCTTATTCGGAACTTCCGACCGAGTTTTTGATCTCAGTCGGCAGGGATTTAAGACCTTATGGTTGCTCTTTTCCTAACTTTAAGGGCTGGATGGAGCCTCGGTAAAATTAGGCCCTTTTTCGACCCCACAAACGATGGAAATTGTAGATCCGGACCAAATGTGGCTTAAAACAAACATATCACTCGAAGCAAAATTTTAGCTGAATTCTGCAAATAATTTATGGAAAACGAAGGGATGATTACGGGAGGATTTAAAGGGTGAATTTCCGCACTTTCTAGAGCAACTTTCGTGACTAACTCACCTTTGTTTTTTTGTTTTTTGATTGCATGACTCAAAGATACAACAGTGTGCTGACAAAGCATGATGGGACCATCTCTAAGAGAGTTTTGTAAAAACATCGTATGGTCCATCGTATAGTGATCAGGAGTATTTCTGTCTTGTAAAAACAAAATTTCCTAGGATCCCAGACAGAAAAAGGGGCAGTGTTTCCGTGCACTCATTCTTAAAGTGCGTTGTGCCGTTATTAGTTTTCACCTGTAATAGCATATTGTGCCTTCAACCACCAGTCTCTCTTGCACTCTATACTTGATTAATCTTACATTCTCGAAATTATGCTTCAAAGGCCCTATTCATCCTTTCAAGTTTAGCTCATTTTACCAACGAGTATTCACTAACACGTCCAAATAACAGCCATTTTTGAGGGAAAGTAACAAAGAATTACTCTCGTCCATCAATGAGTCAGTGTAAAGGGAAGAAAAAATGCTGAAACTCTCTGGAACAACAATCAGTTCCGTGCAAAGCGTGCAACTTAACGAGCTAAAGAGCAGTAGTGTGGCGTGCTTTGCGATACATCGATTGATCTGTCATTTAAACCTACGGAAAAAGATCGATATACAGGATGTTTGCAGCGAACACCTTAGTATTCGATTCTATATCATGGCTTCAAATGGGAAAAATCGATAATCGATCATTCACGCCACGCCACTGCTAAAGAGACCAATGATATACAATGTTTAATTCTGGCGCGTAGTAAATATAAGGCAAAGTAGTATATAGCAAAGTTCGTGTGTTTAGATTAGGGGTCAATTAATAGACTTCTTGCACAAATATACGGGCGAATGAAACGATGTCTAGTCGTCTCGTTTTTTAATTTCTCAGATGCTTGAGATTGAATTCACTTTTCCGCTTTTCCCGTATTTGCTTCATGCGCGCAGCTTCACCCATGCGGAAAACGTCATTTGACGCTTGCTCGCGTGACGAACAGGCAACATTTTTGCCATTTAAGTGGGTCATTAGTCTCAATTCCTTACGAAATAAGACTTGGAGTATTTGTTTTTTCTTCAGTTTATTTTTATGGCGTTTACAACTAGAGGTGCCATTGGCCAAGCTCAGAAGATATTCTCCCTTACTCATATTACCAATGGCTCATGAAGAGAGTGAGGAGGGGGGTGGGGAAAACAAAAAACAACAGCTATCGATTCTTCTCTGAAGAAGTCCTGTCAAATTGAACTATATTCAACTGTGTAAGAGTAAAAACAGGACTATTCGTCAAAAATAATTAGTGCTCGCCGAATAATTCTGTTAGGGCAAAAATTAATACATTTTTGCAGTTTTTTATCAACTTGCTTGTAATCAATTTACTCAATCATCAAGATATCGTAGCTGAAGATAAATTAATTAATAGTGAGAAAAAAACCCATCATCTTCCATTACGGAGCAAAGTCTCAGATCATCAAAAACCGAAAAATTATCTGAAGATTTATTGTTTATTCATACCAACGGCCCGGGAAAAATACCGACCATCTGCAAATCGAAATTATACATCACAGCGCTCCTCTACAGAATTGGAAAAAAAACTAAAAACATCAGCTTGCGTCATTTATACTGTACAATGCAGCAAAGTCGCTAACTCATTTTTGCCAAAACTGTCAATTAGGCGGCATTGTTTCTCATCCGTAAATAAGCGGTTTTTGTGCTCAAACGCTCTTGTGAATTGGGAATTAAATTTCATCGAATGATATACGCAAGAATTCGATCAAAGGCAGAGGGAAATTTCAAACTTGAATACAGTGACGGTGAACAGTCGGAAAAATCAGGCCTCTGGGAAAGGAAACTTCCGCATGTCATTAAAACCACTCATACTTACTTAACTAGCGGCCAAATCAAACGATGAAACGTGAATTTTTCGCCAGGGAATTTCCATCCGACGACCCGACAAACCACGGATCATCCTGCCCGCGTTGAAATCCCCCGCGAGGCAAGTCAAAGAAAATTGGCTGTGAAATTACGTAAAGGCGTCGGTTTCCCGGGAAAACTCCGGGCCGGGATCCGCGGCTGCGACGAAATTTATCGGGAAATTAAGCTGAGGTGAGCTCCGAGAGGTTGCGTAAAGCCTATTAGGATTTTCTGGTTTAATGATGATGCCGGCCGATTAAAATGCATGTAATAAAGTGAGGGTGGCGTCTAATTGTGGACGGCTGTGCAGAAGCAACTAATCACCGGTGACTTATTGCTGACATGCTTCTCGCACGTTGGAAGCGGCATCCTGCATCCGCGCCATTGGCGAAATGTGTATCTGACTATCGATATTTTCCCATTTGAACCTATGGTAAAGAATCGATTATTAAGGAGATCGTTGCAAACAACCTGATGATCGAGCTTTTCCCATAGGTTTAAACGGCAGATCGATTGATTTATCGCGAAGCGCGACACGCCACTAATCAGTGGCGTGGCGTGTATTGCGATTTATCGATTGTTATGCCATTTAAACCTATGGAAAAGGATCGATAAACAGAATGTTCGCAACGAACACCTTAATAATCGATTCTTTATCATAGGTTTAAATGGCAGAACAATCGATACATCGCAATTCACGCCACGCCACTGCCGCTAATCCGCGCCTCTAATTCAACGAGCCGGATAAACATAGTACGCCTACCTAGTTGACTCGTGAAAATTGCTATCTAACTCTGACGTTCGCCACTACTGAGAACAGGGTGAAACAGGCAAGGGAATTTTTTAGTTTTGATCATGATATGCTATTTAGTAGCTTGGAAGCCAGCAGGTTGATTGTTAAAATGTATAGACAAAGTAATAGACAAAAAACAAAGGGAAAAAGGCGCGTTTCTCCGGGGATTTATTGCGAATTGTTAGAACGTGTCAGCGGGTTGGGACAAAAATTACAAAATTAATCCTTTCACTAGTCTTTCGATTGGTCTACTTTTCTATATTTGCGTTTAGATCTACGAGAAAATATCGCAGAGATAGTGTCAGTCGTTCGGGACAAAAATAACTGCTCCTTCAATTAGTCTATTTTTCTGTAGCTGCGTTAAAGTCTCTGAAGAAATGTCGCGAGATATTTGGATGTATCAATGGTTTGGGTCTTCAATTGGGGAGATCAGGAGAGATCAGATTTCATCCACAAAGGAAGAAGGTGGAGACTATAATCAACATACCTCTCCCCTCCCCCCAATAGTTTACAAAACCTAAGATTTTTTGTCATCTGGCACAACTATAAAAAATGTACTGCGCACGCCCATAATGATAATTACCACACCGTAAAATTTTGTGATTTCAAAAATGAACTGATTTTCGGCCGTTTTGGCGACTTAATTCGGAGGGAGTTTCAGACCCAAAGGTATGACCTTGACGCCCGTAGCTCGAAGGTAAACGATTAAAGTGGTCGGCAACTGTGCGACAGCGAAGACGTCTCGAGGCGCTCGAAATGAGGCTCAGAAGGACGTGTGCCACATACCTCATGACGTCCACCTTACGTATGGCTAGTTGCGTTCTAGTATCGCATCACGTAACCTATATTTGCTCCTTCGATTTTGATTCAGCATTCGAGAGGCGTCAATCGTCAAGTTCTCTTAGCGAGCGTGCGCCTCGGTTCCCTTGAACTTTGAGTGAGACGCCTCGCGAGAACTATCGTAGCTCAAACTTCGTTGCAGCAAAATAGAGTGCGTTCATACAGAGAGTACACAATAAGGAAAAGTGGTATTGGTGTGATAAGAGGAACACAAAGTAACGCAAACATTCGGTTGGTTTTTCTTTCGGTTATTAATTGAAAAAATCCTGTTGTTGGATTGACATAACCTCTTGGTTGAAAGACCAACTGGGTGCGAATGGATAGGATCGAACCAGGATTTTTTTAGTTGACTTACGTTCGCTACTCACAAACTGCAACCGAAAAATCAAACTGAAAGTTGATTTAACCAAGCATATTATTGGTTGGCTAAATTATTAGGGATGATTTAACAGAGAGAAAATCTCCCCAAACTAACAAAAGGCATGGGAATTTTCAACTCTTGAGACACTGGATCTCGTGGAGGCTCCTGAGATAAACAAAACGGAGGCAACTCCGGGTGGGAGCGAATTGATTCTGTCCTTTGAGAAATATCACCCTCTTCTTTAAATTCCGAGATCTTGGTTACTCTTAAACAGTACTTAGAGCCTTGTGGCCAAACAGTAGCTTTGATTTAAAATAATCAGGAAGTCTCTGTATCTTTACCCGGACGTGCGACAAGAAAATACCAAAACTTTCGATTTTTCAGCACACTTTCCAAATGTATTGTAAGATGCTATGCTTTGACATAATAACAAGACAAAAAAAAATTCTAGAGAAAAAATTTTGAGCTAGGATGTTTTTAAATTGTGAGTAAAATGCTCTGCGAGAAAAATTCAAGTCTTCTCGTAAAACACCACCACCACCACCAATACACGTGCTGACGTGTATTTGTGTGACGTATTGATGGTTCCCTCTTTGTACATCCGTAAATGATTCAAATAGTTATACCGAAGTGTCGAGTCTGACGTTTGCTTCTCGCAAGGTTGCCAGGTTATACGATAAAAAGTGAATATTTCATAAGATTAAGCTGAAAAAAGTGCTGATTTTTCAGCTTTATGTGGCAACGGTGGCTTCTCACAATCTGTAGATCAACACTAGTGAGCAAATGAAAAATAATCATTGGTTTATTAGCGTGAAAAATTGCACATATTTACCGACACACTACATATCATGCTTATTAACTTGATCGTTTTATGAACTAACACTGGGGTGACTTTGCCTTCTCGCTGCATAAAATAATACTCCAAACTCCATGATTATTCATCCGTGCGCTCGTTTTTAAGTAATCCCATAATGATGAGGAATGGTGGAAAATATTTACCCTCCATCACACAAGTATAAAAAAACAGGTGCTACAATTGATGAAATGTTAAAAGTCCATGCTAATTAAAAGTTCCATAATCAGAAAGTAGATTTATGAGGTGAATTCATCATCTCCAGTCTCATTGTTTGAAAAAGAAAATTTAGCAAAGCTTGAATTTAATTTTTCCTTAATAGTCTCGTGATGTTTTACGTGCAATGCACCGATGAATTTTGAAATCATCGATCATGTAAGGACTACTGATTGGCAATTGCTTCTAATAGACAGCGTCTCCCACATGAAGCGGTTTGTTTACTAGGCGGTCAAGAAGAAAGGATCTTTCTAACCTCTAAACATGAAATAATAAGGGTTTTTACGGAGGGTTTTAAAATAAAGTATTAAACTATGAAAATTTCATCTTCAGCACACTTTAAGGATGCCTACCTTCAACAGCTAAGCACAAATTTCCAAAAAGTTCGCTCTACAGACGAACATTTCAAAAGAGTAAAACCATCAGAACCAATGAAACCACCGATGTATTTTCACCATCATGACTTTTACTCTCGGTGGGATACAAAATTTTCTATTGACGGAGAGTGGAATCATCCGATTTATGGTGGGAAATTATTGAAATACCTTATTCTGAGAAAGCTCTATGAACGGACTCCGATAAAAGAGGAGGTGCGTGGGCAAAATCGGGCTCATTCATTGGAGACTCAAACGCCAGAGTAAGAAGAAAGAGACCACCAAATCAATTGACCACCGTCCAGGTGGGAGCGAGTGCGTTGTATGGGTATGAGCAGCGGAACGAATACCCATTCGCACATGTTGAATTGCGATTTCCACGCTCATGTCCAACATCTCCATTGGACGCGCTCTCCTCATTGTTAGATTCGACCACCAATCAAACTTCACTTCGCTGATAAGTAACAGATCCTCACAACCATTCAGTGGTACAGTTGTACAGTGTAAATCCTCTCTCTATCCCTTTGATTAATCCCGGTGCCCTAAGTGTCCGGCATTTTTGCCTGAAAGTTGCACCGATTATAGGCGGATCTAGTGGGAACGTATGCCCCCCCCCCCCGTTTGTCTTAAAAATAGGATGAAGAAAAAGGGGAGAAAGAAGATAGGAGGAAGCAGTTGAAAAAGAAGGAAGGAACAGAGGAAAAAGAAGGAAAGGCACTTAAATTTGGAAATTATTCTTATCGGAATTTACTCAAACTGCATATTAGATGCTTCAAATTTCGAAAATTTTTGGGGGACCCCTTACCACCCCCCCCCCCCGTTCAAAGTTTCTGGATCCGGGTGAGGCACTGGTTTTGTTTTTATTCAAACGTTAAAATCAGCGAGATTTTTAAAAAAAATTACATTCACATCCACGTAAAATATTCAACTTCGAAATGGAAATACGTCCATTCGCCTGGAAAACGAAAAATATTTGATATTTAAAAGCTCGAAATCGAAAAGCCCAAATGTGATGGTATCTGTTTTTCTCCATGTCCGAAGGTCGTTTGGGAAACATTCACCGGAGCGTATTGCATGACATTCAAGAGCACGCGGCGCCGGTTCCGCAGTATCTAAGTTCAGGCATGAAATTGCAACAGCTTGCGTTTGAGCAATCGAAAATTAAGTCGTAAACCAGGAGCGGGGCGGGGGGAGGGGGGTAGTGGGGCGGGGGATCCGATTAGTCCATCAAAGAAAGTGCCTTCCCGCAACCGGTGTGGAATGGTGCTGTGCCGACCGAGTGGACGACGCCGATGCCGCGAGCGCCGCGACGCTCGGAAGATTCAGAGTATGAATCCTGTCACCCCGCCAGGGCACCAGAGAGCATCGCCGAACACGGTTCTGGCTGGGCAAGAGCCATTGCACTGGAAACGATCTGACAACCTCGAATCTCGACCACGTATTTTACCTCTTGCACTGTCATTACACATCGAGCACGTTAATTTAAGTCAAATGCACTCTCGATCATTGTCTTACATGCGAGTGCCGTATTTTGCTTCTCTTATAATCCGCCTCAAGGATTTATCCGGCCGATTCTTATCGTTTTCCCGAATGCTCGGCTCTTACTTGAACTGCAGTTTGTAATAAGGAATTACTATTTTTGGCTCAGTTTAAGAGCAACTTGCATGCCATCAGTTTTTTTATGCAAATAGGAGCTTTCAGAATTGAGCTACAAACAGTAGTTCCTAGCTGCAAAAAGTAGTCCCATTCGTCGTTCCCTCACGAAAGAACGTAAATACATTTCAATGTAGCCAAATTTCCCCTCAAATTTTTCGTTTTTATTAGAAAAATCTGAGCACTTCATACTAAAAATTTCACTGATTTTTCTTCTGATCTAATGCAAAAATAAGAAAAATTTTGGACAATAATTGCACAGGTACGTGCCTGCTAAAAATTGAATCGGACGTATTTCGGCCAATCGGAACCATGTACATTAAGACATGAGCCCTGAGACCCATAAGAATAAATGCATAACAGGGCTCTCGTCATAATGCACGTACTTCTGTTTAGCAGAATTAGGTCCAATTGTTCGAGTTAATTTTACAACCGTTGAATGAAGTTACGTGGAGCTCTGGGAGGATCGTTATCAGTGGCGGTTGGGTGTCGCAGAGCGTATACAGAAGCGCAATGAGAGCGACTTATTAGTAGTAGTAGTAATGGTAGTAGTGAATGAAGTTACGTTCCTTCGTCCGCGAGAAGACGACTTGTGGTGTCTTTAATTCCTGCATTAGCTAGTTGACTGAAGTCGATTGCTGAAACTTCGTGTTAGTCGATTGGACAAGGTAAGAATGAGGTGAAAGAGAAAGACATGATCGATCGACTTTTTGCGTCCTCTTCTTCATCGTGCCTACATGATTGGGATCAACGTCCGACTGAGGGCAGCTCTTGATTCGCCGATACAGCTTGAAGTCGATCTCAACCGACACGAAGTACTGTATAAAAAGGTGACGAAGCCGACCAATCGCGCAGCTTTTTACCTTAGACTTGTCTTGTATATAAGTCTAAAGACACAATATTTCAATGATCCAGCCGGCAGTTAATGAGGGACTGGTCATGGTATTAAACAAAACACTCAGTTATATGTTTCCACTTTAAAAGTCTACTTCGGAAGTAATTTGCACAAGGAGAAGTTCAGAGATCTACTCCCGAGGAAGATGTTAGCTTTAATGATTAAAGTTAGTTCAATAATGGAAAACCTGCAACGACTTCATATGTGGTCATTTTTATCTTGGAGGTAGATTTCCGAACTTAGCGCGAATAGCTTTCTAAGGAACATTTGTTCAGCTTTAGTCATAAGTTTCTTCAATCTTAAACTTAAGGGTTACTATTAAACTATAATGCATATTTTCTTTACACAAAGGCCTCAGTTCATTTCAACGTCTTAAAGCTGTCAAGGAAAGTTCATTTTTTTTTTGAAAGAGCACCTCAGCAAATCTCGGCGGGAGAGGTAGAAGAATTTTCCTTGTGCAGACAGCCAAATTTAGTGAAATTTCCATTTAAACAAATACGGCATCACGTTACCCATAATCGCTCTAAATCAATCGATGATACGTAAAAATCATTAACATGGAAATCGAATGAGTCTACAGCTGATTTATCATGTGGAACTTATCGGACGTTCCGAACAGCTCGTTCGGGTTAAGCAGAGATGCACCAAGTCGCATCAAGCAGTAGCGCGGTGTGCTTTGCGATGTGTTGATTGGTCTGCCATTTAAACCCATCTAAAAAGATCGTTATCGAGTCTTTATAATGCTTCAAATTGGGAAATATCAATGAATTATCATTCACGCCCCGCTACTGACATCAAGTCAGAACCAAGAAAAATAGTATTGAAGTTTAATTTCTCTGTAGTACTCAAAGATAAGGACAAAGTTTAACGATGATTTTCACGCTCAAAATACTTTTCCTTAGAGTTGAATTTGTGACAGGAACAAAATCACAACTAATTGGAAAACAACAAAATTGGATATATAACTACTTCTATTCCATCCTCTTTCCAAAATACATCTTAACACATTTCTGTTTCATGCTGTCCAGTTTTAGTACTCCCAAAATTTTTCCATGGTATAAAACATCAGAATTTCCGTGAAAATTCCATATAAAATAAATAAATAAATGGGATAAAGCAAGAATATGACGTTCAGCCGACTTAACGAACAAAGAATTGAAAGAAACTCGGTGAATAGAGCCGTGAGTGGTATCTAAATTTTGTTGCACAGCTTTTCAGCCTAGATTTAACTCCTGACACACTACGTCCACGATTTTATTGCCCGGTGAAATGAGGCTCACGTTTTTTTGAGGAATCTGACCTACCGAAAAGTGATACCGAAAGTAAGATTTTAGCACGGCGTGCCCATGCTGTAATTAAAGCGGAGAAGGAGCGAAAAAAATATGCTCGGTGCATGAGCGTGATGTGTGTTGTCAGCTGTGTCTGTTTGATGAATTAGCCAACGATTCGTAATTACTGGCCAGTGAACACTACAGTAAGAGAGAGAGATAGGGAGAAACGTGCCAGTTGCCTCACTCTTCTGCCTCTGACCCAACTGCCTCACCAGGCCCAGCTACAAATCTGCCGTCGTGCTTTGATACCCGTGCCAACTTTTGCTCGATATCCTCAATTTTAGCGAAATTTGCATTTTCGTATAATTTCTTCAAAGCCAGCAACGTATGAACAGCGTTTTAAGCGTTACCGATACCTAAGCAAATGATTAACTGAAAGGGCTGAACGGGTGTCTATTGATTAAATAGTCGCTTGGCTAACAAAAAGGCGTAACTACAGCTCGAGATGAGCCAAGGAATGCATTGAGTTGTATGGACTACAGAGTCCATCGTGAAGTAAGGTTACGTCTCTATGACAGGTGAGCGACGAAATAACGTTTACTATCATTCCTTAGTATTTTGTCACGAAATACATGAAGTTTAAAGAAATGAACTACCTCAAAAAGGGAGATCTGTTTCAGATTCATACTAATAAAGAAACATGTACATACAAGAGTAGCAATTTTGTTCAAAAATAAAAAATAAAATAAAATAAAAATGATAATTCTTCCGTGAATTTTGTTTTGGAATGAAACAAGTAGGTTTACATCATTGTTAAGGACAACGTTTTCGGTGACATGATATATGATAACATCGTATTCCCTCTCTCCTTTATCTCATCAGCCATTATGATGAGATTCTTTTAAAATACTTGATATGTTTGGTAAAAAGAAAATCAGAAGCGAAAAATAAAAAACAGCCCAAAACACCATTGGAGACTTGAACGCAAGGGTAGAAAAGTGTCAAGAATTGTCATTAATCAAAAATTCTTTGTGGCTGATTCTAATTGAGTGTTTTTGTGTTATAAATATTACCAAAAGGTATGTTATATCGAACCTGCGCGGAGTAGCTTTCAAAAGACGCTTTCTGCATCACATTTTAAAATGTAAAGGAAATGGTGATGACTGCAACGTTATACAAAAATCAGCTAGTGGATCTCTGGAATGAATGTACCACCAGACAAGGCACGAATTTAAGCATTCCGATAAATGGTATCTCATCAAAATTTCACGGAGAACACGATCTGTATACCGAAATTACTGAAATTATCTCCTAATGAAGACAGTAACGTGCTCCAATGTATCAATTCAAACTTCTTGCTCATAGGGAAAATAATCATCTTATTGAGTTAAGTGGCACACTGAACGTTATCGCGGTGACAGTTTTTGCATTGTGAGAATACGCCAACCTCTGGATTGATGCTACGGCTCAGCTGTTGCACGTTACTCTCGCTTTGAATGATATAGATTGGGAAAGGAGCACTGTTCATTGAGAAACCTGCCAAATCGTCGTAGCGCGCAATTTTCTCAATGAGACTATTCTTTTCCTTGGGAGCGGGAAATTCAAATTTTTCATAACCAATGCTAAATAAAGACATTAATACCATAGTTCGAAATGAATTTCGGAGATTTTTGATGCGCAAGGCGTGTTGTATGTAACACTTGATGAGGAACATAAATCAGAACGTTTTAATTCGTGCCTTGTCTAGTGGTCCATTGAAAATTATTTTCTGCGACTGGCAGCTCTGCTGAGATCTCCGCAACATTGTGCACGCACTACCACTTATCCGTAATTGCTAATGATCCTATACCCGCTGATCAACATGTCTCGCTATTGATCCAGTTAGCTGTGTCCGTGCCTTGATGCTTGTTTAACCTACAAGTTATTCACTCGGCTCAAACATTAAGGCAATTATCTCATCGGAGCTTTACTAATCCTTTCACTGCCGGTCTTCCATGAGCCGCTCGAAAATAAAAGCATGCGTCCGCCGCGGCGCTCGAAGAAATTGAGGTATTTGATTATGTAATAAGATTGGTGGGTCAAGGACGTTGAAGACCGCCCGCGGCCGTCGTTGGAACCGTCTCGATGCCTTACAGTCATGACGGGTCAATCATGATCGCTCTTTTGCGAATCTTGCACTTCAAGAGACCACTGATCTTCAAGCCTATTCTGCCGTGCTAAGGAAGAACGTCGTATGAACATTCGAGAGTTGCCGAATTTCCTTCGATAACATGTTTATTTTTGAGGCGAGTTGTGAATATTTCTCTTTCAAATTTTCAGGAACTTTAGGTGAAATCGAGAACAAAATCATATGAAAAAAAATTGGAAGAAAAATATTCATATATTAACCAGGAAATTTGTGTTTTATCAAAGGATATTTGGCCACCCCTGAAGGTTCATACGGCTTTCTTCCATAGCACGGCAGTATTATACTTGGGAATTGTAATAAAGGTAATATACCTTTAAAGGGAATGTTTTTCCGGGGTTTTTTCTTTCTTTTTGGACACAGTATGTACTATTTTCCCCCTCCTCATATGGTTACGGCAATGCCCTTGTTCATTGAATATCCGAGGCATCGCATGAAAACCTTCAAATTAAATCGAAGTCGAGAGTCAAAATCCCTAAGGAGCGGAATTATTGAGTCCTACTTCAGCTTTTTACCTGCGGGACAAAATTCTGTTTTTCAATTGTGCAGTTGTGCAGGCCTCAAAATTTGCTGTCAACTCTATAGATTGACGCACGGAAAAAAATGTTGGTGATTACTAGATTTCTGATTATAAATGAACCCCAGGATATGTAATAACCACAAGCTTTCCGTTAGTGCTTATCGTGCACTAGGTTACGTTTCCCAACCACGTGATCAGCATTGTTAAGAATTCACCACCAGCTACTATATTTCCCGGGGATCATATGGAACGAGAAATCAGGCAACCTATAACATTCTTTCTATACATGTAATGAAAATTATTTTCAGGAATTTTTACGTAGGGCTCCTCTTCCAATGGAAAATATTCCTGAAAACTCTTGAGTAACAGCGTTATTTTTTCGTTTTTCTTCAAAAAAAACGAAGAAACTGAAATTCAATTTTGGAAAGTTTGAAATGTAACGATCAAGAATGCATTTTCTTGACTTTCGACATTAATATAGTTTAAGCACCTCCAACTTCGTCGTTTTTCTCACGAAAGAACGTAACTCCATTTCAATATTGCCAAATTTCCTCGCGTAAATGGCACTTCAACCGGGAGAATTTTGGGAATTTCCGATTGGTAATTTCTTTGATTTTTCTTCTTATCTCGTACAAAAAACAGATACATTTTCCATAAAAATTGCGCAGGTACATGCTTGTAAAGAATTAAATTGTTTGAGTCAATTTTTTAACCTTCGAATGGAGTTAGATTCGCTCGTTCAGGAAACGACGGTTTGTCTAAAATGGAATTATCCTTTTTTATATCAAGTCTGGCAAGCACGCAGACGACTAATGATGGATGCAAGGCTGTGCCGCAAAATTAAGGATACCGGTTTCGCAAAATATTGAACTTCAGTCGATCCGCGTAGGATAAAGATGACCCAGTTTGGTGTCTGCGAGGAAAATAAATAAAACACCTCGCGGCGATTAATTGTCAGGAGTGCTGCGACGAACGATTTTAACTAGCGTTATGCCCGAGTCAGCGGTTTATTAAAAACCTGTTTAGCGGTAATAAATTACTCATCTCGGTGAAACGAAAAGTGTTTTAACGAAACTATCACGCCTATTGCAACAGTTAGATAATTCGTGTAACTTTTCCTTCAACGCTCACTCTTTCCTCTCTCGATGATGTTACATTACAGACTCGATTTTATTCCTGTTTCCTTTCCTTTTTTTATCATAAGAAAGAGGATGTACTGCGGAGACTTGAGGATGAAACCGCATCAAATGTATATTCCGTTCAAGAAATTTAACCTACCTCTCCTCACGTTAATTACTATTCAACCCATCTAATCGTGTAGCCTTTCTATCAGTATGTTCATTAATAATGTATCTATGGTTTATTCCATTACACTCTCCATTACAAAAATGTCTACCATAAATATATCCTCATCAAGTGTTAAGTCTTCATTTCCATTTCTATACTTACTAGAATTCACCCTTGCAGCAAACAATTTACGGTCATAGATCCCCGTTTAAAACGTTTAGACGTGCTCCTGTCTATTGTAAAATGAAAAGGTCATATTTTCAAGTTTTTTAAAGATAAGTCTCTGCCTGTTTGCATTGCTAAATAAATTTCATGAAAAATCCTTCCGCTTCGTTCAGTTTCATGATCGATGGTCTCAAAATTTATTTCCTCTGACAAAACAGACCCATCTTAAGTAAGACTTCATTTGTTGATTTAAAAAATGTCCGTTGGAAGTAGTAATACTTGAAATAAAAAAAAATAAAAATAAAAAAATAAAAAATAACACCTGCATTTGACTACAATATAATTTAATCGAAAAATTACGCAGTAAATCAAATAATTTGTGGTATCTTTTTTCATGAATATAGGGGGAAAAATCTCAGTATAAATAAAAAAAAATGTGTGTAAAAAAGACGAAAGAAAAAAATCGGAAAAATGCTTTTGCTTCCTCCTTCACTTCATGCTGTGTATGTTTCAATTTTCTACAGAAAAACTTAACCCCAATCCGTGATAAATTTTCAGTCAGTCAATGGTATTTTTCAATATAGACACTGAAAAACTTTTGAAACTCAATATTTTGTCTAGTCTGATAAAAAGTATTTTAGGAATTATCATATTTTGTCGCGTCATCGTGCGTCAAGTCTTTGTCGTTTGCCTGTTCGTGTAATTCATACCAACCCCATAAAAACTAAAAAAAAATTAACTTTAAAAATGTACTCACGTGGAGTTGGGATTCCAACACGACTCCGTGTGATTCATTTTGAACGGTTTGGTATAACACAGTAAGAGGATTAAACACTGGAATTTAATATTCAACAAAGAAAAACGCACAAGAGACGCCGGAATCGTTATCACGCCCGAGAATCCGAAACCCGATCACTGCACTGAATCTACCGATCACCAAACAAGTCCACTTCACCAGCGTAAACTTTGGTGAGAGACAAAAGACGGGTTTGAAATCCTCTCTCACCCGGCCGAAAAAAGGTGAGCCAATCTTTAAGCACGGATCTTTACACGACTATATTATCATATTGTTTGAAGGATCGAACGAGCTGACGGCAGGATTCTCAGCTGAAAGCAGGCGAGAGGCTGAAAGCTTTCTTCTTGGCACTATGCGTGGTGTTTTGGCGTCTTTTCATGTTGGAAGAATTTTCACTGCACTTCGCGATTGGAACTGCGGAGCTGGAAGAGTTCGGACGGCCGAAGGAGCGGAGACTATCTCGGCTGGAAGCAAAGTCGGTTGTAAAGCTCTGGGTCCCAGGTGTGGAGGAGCGATATTGTTCGATTGATACGCCTCGTTTGAGTGGCTGTAACCAAATATTCATTTGCGTCCAGGCTATGATATGAGTAAGGCAGGTAAGTCGGAGTTGAGATTTCTCGGCTGTGTATACACATTTAGAAGGGGCAGCTGCGGCGTTGGAGCGGAGCGGTGGGGCGGTGGGGCGCGCTCAGAGGTGAGCCATCCGCCGCGCCGCGCTGCAGCGTGGAGGGGACGCCTGGGTCAGCACAGCGCCGGCCGTGGCTGCAACCACCCGAACGCCACTGTCAGTTCAAGTTCTGACCCAGTACCAGATTCTCCTCGTCGCGCTCTTCACCGGCCTCCACGACCAGCATTTCAACTTTGCCGTATTATTCGTTCGCAAAGTGAATTGACTCGCAGCGAGTAACGAACAAATACTGACAGGGATCGGAAAATTTGTTTTGTCGAATGTTGTCATATTAATATTATGAGACCAACAGACAGGCATCAATGTTTTCGTGCTGTTGTAGGCATGGAAATGCCAACACGTGGTAGCCGCTAACTCTGTAATTTGTTTTTCTTCTTTTGTCGAGAAGGATTTTCTTCCGTTCTAGGTATCAGAGGCAGCACTTCATTAGTTTGAAAAATCGAGGATAAGTTTCATATAAAGAAAAGAGGAAGTTGGAAGCTATATTTTATACGGTTTTTAAATTTTACCATAATTTACCATACTTTTTTTTAAATTTGACACACATTTGGGATTAGAAGAGGGATTAAAATTGGCATTTTGGACAGGGGTACCATTTGAGGGGGTGGGAAGGGAGGGGCATGCCAGGCATTCGCCCGGCCCTGCGCTTTTGAGTCGGGCCTGATAAAACTAGGAGTAAACGCATCGCAAGAGTATGGGTAGCTTGCCTCATGGAGCTTTGAAGGCCCAAAAGGACAGGCAAACTTCGAGGATGTTCTTAAATGAGCATTCTTCCGCAAAAATGAGTAAATTCATGAAAAAATAAGTAGTATATACGTACTTTACAAACGACGCCTCGTAACAATTACAATAATGAATCATTTTAGATATCATGAATTCATAGGTTGGCTGCCTTTTGGGTCCTAACTTTATTCACGGAGGAATTAGTGGGAGCCTAATGGATTTCCGGAGTTTCGCATACTCTTAGTGTAGATACTCTAGTTTGCTCTACTTGCCGTTTCCAGGGTGAAAAGCTGAGCAGGAAAAAAGCGTGTCACTTTTTTGCCCGGCCCTGCAATAACCTGAAATGGCTCCCCTGATTTTGGATACAAATGATTGCAAAAATGATCACCAATACATTTGCGCGTGTAATTAGGAAAATTCCTATCTCCTGAAGGCAGATCTGGTTGAGGTTACTTCCAGGTGGCCGTCTTTGAAAAAGCACATGTCATCCCCTCGCTGGCTACCTGTTCCGGCCTGTGAGCCGGCGAATAGCGAAAGCACGAAATCGTTTTGCAATGAACCTATAACCGAGTAATTGATGATCTCATTTGGTGATGACTTAAAAGTACGAAAAGCTGAACGCCTGCCCTCCCTAGTACTGACCGAAAAGGAACCACCTGACATTCTCTTCTCTTTGTCGGTACTTTTCTTTTGCTTTTGTCATTCACGCTTAGGAGTTCCCTTCAATGCTCAATATGAACCGATTGAGCCTCCGCCAAAAAATGAATATTCCACCTTATTACATCACTAAAAAGTACCACGTAATCCCAACCATACTCCTGATTGATTTTGACGCCATATATCGACGGTGAAACTACCAAACCACGTATCTCGTTTGCGGTGTTTAAAAATCTACGCTCACATTTTATTTTTTTGAAGGAGACCAAATCAATATCATTCCTTGAAATTTTCACGGAATTTTCTCCGCACAAAGAGGGAAAATCACAGAAATTTTCAAGACTGGATGTTAAGTAGTTTTTCATTTAAAAAATAAAGTATGACAGGAAGTCTGCGACGTCGCAAACCGAGATACGTGGTTTGGTAGTTTCACCGTCGATATATCAGAGGTTGCATTGGCCAGAGGTATGGTTGATTCAACCACACTTTCGACGGACTCAACCGTACCTCTCGCTGGTACAACTGCTCTTATATCTGGCGCCAAAAACAGCTAGGAGCATAGCTGGGATTGTCATACTTTTTTTCAGTGATGGGAGCCTCATTTTACCATCTTACATACCTTCTTATCTATGGAAAGTCTATTGACAATAGCTTACACGGAAAAAAAAGCACGAGGTTGTTGGATGATATGGACATCTCCATTTAATTGTGGTAGTACCCCGGTTAATTATGGTAGCACCCCAATTAATTATGGTGGTACCCCAATAAATTAGGTAACTAACCCAAATGTTGCGGCACTACCCTAATTTGAGTTGCGGTACTAATAAAATTAATTAGAAATGTCCATATCATATCATATCATCCAACAAATTTGGGTAGTAGGTACCACAACTTTAGGGGATAACCCCTGACACTTTTTTATCCGTGTATACAGTGTATATTCACAAGTCCAGTCCATTTGCCACGTGCACGGCTATATCGACGGTGAAACTACCAAACCACGTGTATTGGCTTGCGACGTTACAGACTTCATGTCATACTGTATTCTTTAAGTGAAAAGACACTCAACATAAATTCCTGAAAACTTCCGTCTTCTCCAAGCGAAGATTATTCTGTGTAAACCTCAAGGAATTATATTAATTTATTCTCCTTTAAAAAAATTACATGGGACCGGAGATCTTTAAACATCAAAAATAAGATACGTAGTATGGTAGTTTTTTTCGTCCATAAGTAAATGCCACTTAACAGAGCACGCATTTGTTTATTCTGTTGAGGATGTCTTCGTCGTTAAATCTAGTGCAAACCAATGGTGCAGTTAAGTTTTCCATAAAAATGAAGAGAAATTGATGAAAAGGAAAGCTTTTTTTATGAGTTGATGAAAGAATATTTCAGGAGTTTAAATCACTACACGAGTCGTTGAATATGTAAACTTTAAGTTTTTTTAAAAAAATTTACAAAAATGTAAAAACTTTTAAAACAAACTCAAAACCACTCACTTGCATAAAATTTTTAATTTTTGAAGCGGACGCGTTTCGGAGGTGTCCCGAACTCCGTCCTTAGCGCGACGAAAAATTGAAAATTGTATGCAAGTGAGTGATTTTAAGTTTGTTTTAAAAGTTTTTAAATTTTTTTAAATTTTTTTAAAATTTTAAATTTTACTTATAAGCTTTTTTCATTTGCAAAATAAGACCGATGATAGATTTGTTGGACCTCTTGTGACAAGAAATCGTGAAGATTTACAAATTAAAACCTGGGGAAAGATGGTAATTGATCAGGATCCTTACTTTGTTCCGTTGCCCAGTTTGAGTCGCATCATTTTCCCCCGGGGTTCCCATTCTTCCTCATCTTTTTTTCCATAAAAGTGACTGCAGAAGGATTATCAGTAATTGCGAGAGGAACAATAAGAGTAACAATGACCGCGCAGAGGGCTAATTGCAGGTATTGCAAAAAATGGTCTGCAAAACAGTAAGTACTCGGATGAATCAGCTAATAAGTTATAGTCCGTTTGAAACCTACATACAGAAATTTTCAAAAGTAAACGAGGAAAAGCCGGTTGTTCGTCCGGTCACAGGGGTGAAACCCCAGTCTGCAGAGTTATTATCCAGGGCCAATATCATCTACGAGTCCTTGGGGAGACTCTGTCTCAGCCAGTGGCGTGGCATGCTTTGCGATATATCGATTGATCTTCCATTTAATCTATGGAAAACCGCAGCGAACACCTTGATAATCGATTCTTTACTAAAGCTTCAAATGGAGAAATATCGATAATCGATCATTCACGCCACGCCACTGGTCTCAGCATACTAGTACTTAGGTCATTTTGCTTGGGGGGCCTGGTCCCCCTACCACTGGGGGGTCGGTGGGTATGGAATACCACCCAGTTCAGAGGGGGTCCGGGGGGCCTCTCCCGAAAGTTTTTTGAAATTATAAATCAATTTGGACGCATTTTCTGCGGGAAAATTACGTTCCCTTTTATACTTCCAGCACACAATACTGTCAAATTGTTGCTTTCAATATATCCGGGAAAAAATACTTTTTATAAATTACGAATTCGACTCGGAGTCGGAACTTTCATCCTCATGACACTACACGGCTCCTTGTAAATAAATTAGAACATGGCTAGTGAAGGTAGATTGCACTCTGTATTGATCCTAGTATTAACACCATCATTCCAATAAAAAACTTTAGGTATGAAAATGACTATGCATGAATCAGGGCCCTTGAGCTTGATGACTGGGAGACTTTTGCGATTTAGAGTCGTTCTCAGCGTACACTTAAAATGTTGGAAAATTTTACGTCTTTTAAAATCCACCCTATACTGCAAGAAAACTTATTAAATAGAATGCACTGACGTATCAATTTTTTGGAAGAAGAGTAGACACAATTCTTCCTAAAGTTCCCATTGAACGAAAGTTTTAAACATCTTCGACGCCTTTCATGTAAGAAAAACTGTAATTTTACTAGAATAAGCACACGGTCGCTTTAGCGTTGATTCTAAATATAGGTCAACGCTCACGAGTTCAGACTTTGGAGACGATCATTCTAATTTTAATAGTTCAGCAACATTAAATGATCTTTATAATAATAATAGGAAAAAAAAACAAAAAAAACAACAACAACAAAAAAGAAGAACATAAAATAAAATTTGTTATGAAAATTAATTTGACCATTATTAATCTCAAAGAGGTCAAAAGGTATTGTTGATGATAGATTGTTTTGAATTAGCCGATGTAATATACTCAAATTCGATTGCATGAAAAAAGAAACAGTTAAGTAATATTTAAAGATGCTCTTATGATATAAGGAGAAAACTACTTCTCAAATGACTTAGAACTATTGTTAAATGGATTGCATTTTGCAAAAAGGAACCACTAGCATTGCAATGTTGCTAAGATTGTGCAACTTCTTTTGTCTTGGAGGAAAAACCTGATTATCCATTCATAGTTTCTAGTTTACTCGCTAAAAACTGTAAATTTAAGACAAAAATTACCATCTAAATTTCATAGTTTTTCACGATTTCCGCAATTTTATTGCAAAAGATGAAGTTGCACAATCTTAGCATCATTGCAATGCTAGTGGTTCCTTTTTGCAAAATGCAATCCAAATCATAGGCGGATGTAGACACCTCCAACTGGACAGGGGGCGTAAGAGGGCTCCGGGAAAATTTTTGAATTTTAGAAGCATCTGATATCCAGTTTGAGTAAATTTTGTCATGAATAAGAGTACCAAATGTAAGCTTTTTTCCCTCTTCTTTCCTCCGTTCCTTTCTTTTTTCTTCCTTCTCTTTTTCTTCCTCCTTTTTTTCGGCCAAGCGGGCCGGTGGCCCTCCCTGTATCAACCTGCAACTTTAAATCTATTTTCATTGGAAATACCACCCGGTTCCCTTCCGCAAAACGCCGCCCATTTTACCTTTCTAGTCCGAACGGGGAAAATTTAAGGTCAAAATCCCATTCGAAAGATGATTAGGCACATTATCCATGAGTTTAAGCCGGGAGAGCGTAACTTGTTGTTTCTTCCTTAATGGTGGGCCATAAATCAAAACGAAATGAGCGGTGCAATTTAATCTGTCTTCGGGTTGTAGACAAATTAAGTTACCGCGAGTGGGAAGAAGATGAAAGTCATCTTAGATGATTCCGTTCTCGGGCAAGTTCAAGACTAGACTTCGGTGCGGAAGTCTCGTTTTTTCCCCGCGAATGAATCGGCGATTCACGTGTAGGAAAATACGAAGCATTGTTTTTATCACTTTCGTCGCTACTGTCGCTGCTGACGCGACGGTTCCGTGGATCAGCGCGAAACCGAGTAATTTATCCTTGCAAAATATGCGCAATACTTGGGAGTCGAGCGTGTATCCAGTTAATTGAAGAGCCTAAGAAATAATATGCACGTGCATGTGGTGGCAATTGTCCGATTCTGGACCAATTCCAGCCACAGGACTCATGGCCGACTCCCCAGGTTTTTGCGAGAATGGAGATGTTGCATGTGTGAGGGATTTGCGATTTGACCATCCATTCTTGTGTAAAAGTTCGCGAGAAACACGATGGTGCCACTGGTTTTCTCTGAAATGATCTCCCAAGCTCAAAAAAAGCTCTCAAAGTGAGGCCAAAATGGAGGGGATATCCCACCCTACCCTGAGAGTCCACCTCTACATCAAAACAAACTCTCCATGCAAAGATAGGGAGCAAATACATTAGCAGGATTGCCGTGTTTTCAGTTTTGGAGTCCCCAAATGAAGGGGCAGCCCTGTCAATGTATTTGCTCCCTCTCTTTACATGGAGAGATTGCTTTGATGTAGAAGGTGGACTCTTAGGGTAGGGTGGGATATCTCCTCCATTTTGGCCTCACTTTGAGACTTTTTTTTTAGCTTGGGAGAAGATTTCAGAGAAAACCAGTGGCATCATTGTGTTTCTCGCGAACTTTTATATAAGAACCAACAGTCAAATTACAAATTCCTCACACATGCAACATCTCCATAGTCCATTGACTTCATCTTTGAACCAAAGCAGGAACGTGGCCAAAGGTAAGGGTTATAGAATTTTTCAATCTCATACGAGCTAAACTTTTTTCCAAGAAAAAGTGCTTCTATACCATTTTCGGATACTTCAGAGGAGACTTTCTCTAACATTCCCCTCCAATGGATATTTTTTACTACACCGCTGAATGAAAAACCATACTGTGTATTAAATCCCCGTCAGATACAATCAAACTACCACTTTAAGTGAATGGATTATAAGACAAGGCCTAAGTTTTACCAAAAATTGTGCTTGTGAAAAGTTCATTTCACTCAAGATTTCCTTACTTAGGTAAAGTATCACAAGTACTTTTTGGGCCTGGGCAGTTAGTCATCAAATTTGTGTAATTTGGTACGAGGCAACTAATGTGCCAGATACTTTCAGAGTACCTTCAGACACTATATAAATATTCCTTTCATGATAAGTGTTGATTCCTGAAATTATTATGAGTACAAGAGCAAATGTTTCACCGGCAAAATTAAAATAACTCAAGATGTCAAGCGACGCAGTATAATCTAAGCTCTTGGAATGAATGAAATTCACCTTACAATGTTCACTTACATCTTATTCTAATGGTTTTGCAAGAATCTTTAAAGTTGAAAATAGACCGTCGTTTTTGAATCTCTTTTTTTTTTTTTGATGATAGGTGAAAAAACAGTATTTAAATATCACAGGTTTCCTCCCTATGCGTTTTAGCACGTGGTGCGGCGCGTCGCCAAGGAAGCATTGGCGATTCTTGAAAGTTGGCAACACTGTTTTTCCTTCATTTAAATGTATGTAAAACAATCGATTCCTGGTGAGGCAGCTTGCTTTACCTAAAATCGATATTTTTAATGGAGTTTAAATGGAGGGAAAACAGTGTTGCCATCTTGAAAAATTGCCACTGCCAGGGAGAAGCACAGGTAAAAGCCGCTTGGGTGACAAGTGTCGAGCCGCTACTGTTAGACTTCGGTGACATGCCAAAGTTACAGGTGTTGCGGATCGAACTTTGCGGTCAATAAAGTAACCACAAGCTACGAAGGCCGATTCTAGTATTCGCAGTCTCAGGTGGATATTGTGACTGGCATACGTTAACCCCAACAATTTACTTATTGTAAAGTATGAGGATTCTGTGGTCTCCTCAAGTGCAAATAAAGAAAGTTTGATTGACTCTAGCCTTGCCGACTGGATTATTTCGGATACTTGGAGAGCTATAGAAACTTTGGAACCATAGAAGAGACGAAGACTTATTGTCAGCGATTTGGCTCATTCATTTGACCTCTGCGAGTTTATAATTTGTGAAACTCGAAGATGAAATCTTTGCTTGCACTGGAAAAAAAACACATTGAATCTAGAGTCCAGATTCTTGAAAACCTTGACAAGAAAAAATACTCTTGATTCAATTAGATGTTTGCTTAAATCAAATGGAAATCCGCTCAAATTAAGAGGCTTGGTTCTTGATTTAAGCAAAAATCCGATTGAATCAAGAGTATTTTTTCTTGTCGATGTTTTTAAGAGTCTGGACTTTAGATCCAATGTGTTTTTTTTTCCAGTGTGCCAAAACTTTTTGGCAGGGATGGATACATAATCAGACTGAAAATTTTTGGTCGAGGGCGTCCTCAAATAACGTTAGCCTTATTTCCAATTTTTTCCGGCGATATCCTATACCCCTTCCATTCTCTTGTGTGTTAGGTAATCCTACACCCCCCCCTCCCTTCCGAATACATGGCGTCATTTATTGCCCACGTAAATGATAAGGTTGTAATGTAGGTGATATTTAAAAGGAATTTAATTTAATTCATTAGACTATAATCATGTTATCAATAACGGTCACGGAATGTAACTTGGTTGATATTTTAAGATTAACATATATTAGTTAGGAGGAATTAAACTGCAGAGTGAACAACAGCGATTCAAATTTATTAACCACAAAATATAAGAGAAGAAAAATTCCAGGGATGATAGCACATTTCAAAATTCAAATTTTAAAAGGAGCTAGGTCCTTATTGGATTGCATTGAATTAATTGCCAAATGGACGTATTTATGCTAAAAGGAGATATGTGCAAGTGGAAAGATGGGGTGTGCTCGTTAGTTGGGTCATAAGAAACAATGTAAAAGTGGATATAGCTCCTTTTGAGAAAATTGAAAAGCGGGATTTGACATTAAATCAAAAGGAGCTAAGCGGCAAAATATGCTAACTCATGAGCCGCGGGGATGGGAAGAGAGCGTTGTGGACAGGGCTCACGAGTTACAGCGCCCCGACGACCATCTCCCCGTCGTTAGAGTGCGCACTCATTGCCGCTGACGTCACTGGCGCTTTATATTCCCCATTCATTCTTATGGCCCGACCACTAACGAGCACACCCCATCTTTCCACTTCCACATATCTCCTTTTCGCATAAATACGTCCAAATAGTGTCAAGAACTGTAGAATGTTGTTGAGGAAAAAAGGAAATGTGTTACTTTGTCGGTTCATGATAACAACACGAGCGTAGGGGCGCGACGAGCTTCGCGATAAATCGATTAATCTGCCGGTTAAACCTATAAAAATGGGTCCATTAATGTCTTCGCTCGCAAGAATCACCTTATAATGATCGATTCTTTACCATAACTTCAAATGGGAGTATATCGATACTTGATGGTCGATGCTTCCCCACCGCACGAGCCGCAAGTCCAGCTTAGAAGCTCACGCTGACGAACCAGGTGGCCTTGACTCGGTTTCGCGTCACTCAGTCGAGAGTGAGAGAGAACATGATTGGGGGAGAGAGTGAGCGCAATGGGAGAAGAGAGGGAAAGTTAAAAGTTGCGGGGAGGGAGGCTACTCAAAACACCGCAAATTGGGCTTCAACGCAGAGCTACTGGGAAAAAAGTACAAAAGTTATTTTTTTGCGAATCAACAGCAATAATCAAATTTTTCTGGTGCATGTAAGAACATTCGTTCGCACACACAATTCAGAAAGGAGAAATTCTGCGTCATGCAGAAAAATCTCGGATTGAAAACTCTTCTCGGAAAGTTATTTTGTGCGTTTACTGGTTTTGATCCAATGTGCGCCGATATGGCTGGTGAGCTTTGGTGAGCAAGCAACCGGTTTCGGTCACCTGGTTCACCTGCTTGCTAAGTTTATCATAAAAACACATTAGCTCTTCTGGATTTATACACACTGTGTGGCAAAAAGGCAACTACGCTGAGTTCATTCATACAAGCAGGCTATTTGATAGTGACTTCGGGGTGACAAAGTAAGATGCCCGCCACTATAATAACACGGCATGGTTGACATAATTTTTTGAAAAACTTCAGCCTTAAAAAATGTATGGATCTGCATGGATCTCACTATCAAATTAGTTTTTATGCGTATTTATCAAATTCGTCCCAAACCCTCTTAAAAAATTTAAAGTCATGAATCTTATCCATCCCTTAGAACTTTGCTCAAACCAAACAAATCCTTTCGAGAGAGCGCTAAGGCGGCAAAATGCAGGAATCACTTCTGAGACTTTAATGCCGCGAAGAAAAGTAGGCGTACCGACAAACGCAATCGATTTGCCCGACGCAGGGAAATTTAAAATTAAATTAAATTTTAAAAAAAATGTTTAATTTTTGATTATTTGAAATGATACAATTTTTGTAACCTGAAACACACGAAAATTTGCCAAGACGGCAAAATGCAAGAATCAAAGACTTTAACGCAACACAGAAGAGTATTCGAACAGACACACTTGAAATGCTTGACGCATGGTGGGATTATTATTCAAGCAGATGGTTTGGTCTGTTGGCTTTCCAATGAAAATGAGACTTTTCTACTTTTTTATTTCTGTGTATTCATATATCAACAATCTGCAGAAATGTTGAGGTGCTCAATCCCCCAAGATTTGTGGTTTGAAAGAGAGCAGTGGAGGTTAGGAGTCGTAGAGCGCGAGGGAGTGCTGTAAAGCGACTTGTATGTATGTATGTATTCATATATCTTTTTACACTGATGCCTCAATTGATAGACTAGGGCGTTAATTTTGGTGGAAATCAAAGTTGTCATCTTACTCTTTGCGGAATTTTACATGAGCAAAGTAGGTTAGATCTCAAAATCCCTACACTTGCGAGAGCACCATCACGAGGTTTTCACTGTTGTGAAGATTCCTCCCGATAGATCCACGGGCCTCCTACTTTATTTGACTCTAATTTCAACGACACTCGTTAATTTGCCTCTGATTATTTGTCTTACACGCACACGCAGGAAAGTGAGAGGTGAAGGAAGCGGATAGAGGAGGAAGGTTGTTGGTTGCGGTTACTCTGCCACTGCGGCCAGCTCCGTGCTGTATGGAAGCGCTTGCGCAATCACCAACTGAAACTGCCGGAATTTTCTTTCGTTACTCGGAAAATCTCGACGTAACCATTATGCATATACATTCTGTTTGTTATGATTACTATACTCCCATACAATCAACAGAAATACAAACCCTTTTACATGCGATGAACCCAATGTCACTACCAAACTTCTGAAACTCTTCGCCTCTCTTAATTTAAAAATCTAAATTTTCGTATATACACCCATTTTCAAAATTCTCTGTAAAGACGTTAATAGCTAGCCTATGACGCTGAATGTCTTAAAATATATTAACGAACTAACTATACCGTTATATATACATTATTATGCCATGAATACATTCATACTTCGAACATCCATCCTTTAAGTTCTGATGATCCGAATGTAATTACCGAAATTTTAAGAATCTTTAGAAAAGAAAAATTTTTATAAATCTTAGAATCTTAGAAATCTAGGAATCTTAGGAATCTTAGGAATCTTTAGATCTTTAGAAATTTAAAAATTTAAGGTAAATTCCTGGTCTCCGACGGAAATAGCCTAGTTGCCGATCGTCGTAATAAATTGACCAAACGTATTCATATGCACAATTCATATTTTTCGTCGGGCTGATTACACTGACTCATTTTAATATGTGATTGTTTTTCTTATTAATTACTTTTTTAAGAGAAAATTCAGCAGTTGATAATGGCGAGAGTTACCGGCAGAAAAATCCTCTGTCAATTTGTTGTTTTAGCTTCGTTCCTCACTTTTTTATTCTTGTTCTTATCGTGTCATGTTTTCAGCCCACATACCACTACTATCTCTACATCTATTTATAAAAGTAGTTCTGTCTCATTTTCAGATTGTTATTCTACCTTTCCCATTGTCAGGAGTTGATTAAGTAGATACAGAGCTCAGTGTAAAGTTTTTCACGGGAATCTCAAATTTTCAATCACGTTTTCAAAATTCGAAAATCCAAGGTGGCTTACATGGCCTAAAATGCTATCTCGGCTCCTGTTTGATCTATTTTTGTAAGCTTGGTGAAGTGAGCTACTATTTGACGGGAATTTTAAATTTTCCATCAAGTTTACAAAATTTGAAAATCCACTTGCAGTGGATGTGGCAAGGATTGCAAAGTTCCGTTATCGGAATAATCGTTTTGCATGGTTCATTTTATTTTGTTTCCATTTCTAACCACTTGTTTCGTTATAATCCTCCTATAAAAACCACCCATTTGCTAAATACGATTCGAGCTGAAGTGCACTTAAGCGCAATCATGACTACAAAAGTGTTAACGGAAATCGACAAGCCCAGCGTGCATGGAGGCTATTTCCATTTAAATCTTCCGTCACATTCTTACGGCGCAATAATACAACTATTTGAACTCTCCGGAATGTGTGAGGTATCACGCCGCATTTGAAGGCGTTTTCAAAACAGCCAAGTTCCGTTGTCGGAATAATCGTTTTGCATAGTTCATATTATTTTGTTTCCATTTCTAACCACTTGTTTAATTTTAATCCTCCTATAAAAACCACCCATTTGCTATATACAATTCTACCTGAAGCGCACTTAAGCGCATTCATGACTGCAAAAATGTCAACGGAAATTGAAAAGGCCAGCGTGCATGAAGGCTATTTGAATTGTAATCTTCCGTCACATTTCTGAGGCGCAATGATACAACTATTTGAACTCTCCGGAATGCGTGAGGTATCACGCCGCATTTGAAGGCGTTTTCAAAACAGCCAAGTTCCGTTGTCGGAATAATCGTTTTGCATAGTTCATTTTATTTTGTTTCCATTTCTAACCACTTGTTTCATTATAATCCTCCTATAAAAACCACCCATTTGCTAAATACGATTCGAGCTGAGGCGCACTTCAGCTATGCATTCACCACTGCAAAAATTTCAGAGGAAATCGACTTTAAAGTCTCCAATACTGCACTGCATGGGGGGGGGGGTTACGCTTTTCGTGCGATGCGCATCGTTATATTCGGCATTTCACCGCATCTCAGCACAATGTTGTTATCGAAAGCTCCCATAAAGTCGAACTTGGAGGAGCCGTATTCTCGTTCAAATATCATCCATTCAGTTTGTCTAATCCCCGTGAAATGAATCTCCAGAGACACCCCTTCCTCGTTCCCCGCCCCGCCCCGCCCCACCCCCTCTCTCCGCTCCCACCGCAGGAACGGACACGAGCGAGGCTGAAGCCGATTGTTACAAGTCATGTGAAATAATTCAGTTTCCCTGCGATCGACGCTCCCGAGTCCTGGATTTCGAAAATTCTGCTCGCTCAAGTTCAAAGCGTCCCTTCTCCTCTCCGCCCCCGCGCTTGGCCGGATTGGCATTGAACTTTTGATCTTCCTGTCCGACTGAAACGGGCGATTGCATGATGACCGTTCCGGCCACTCACCTACCCTTCCTCGTCCTTTCTCGAACATTACTCAGCTTTTTCTATTTGGCTTTCGGACGCCCAGCCTCAGACATCGTTGCCCTTGACCTTTGACGTCGAGTACACGTGACGGATAAACAGTGCGCAACCCTCAACTTGGAGCTACTCGGAGAGGTGTGCTGAGCTTAGCAGAAACAGGCCGAAGACTCCAAATTGAGACAAAGGGGGAAATTTTAAAACTTCCTTCTTTCCGTAGAAGTCAGTTCAAAACAAACGGAAGAGCTCTGATACGTTCGTATCAGAGATGTGATCAGCTGTTTTCTATGTACACTAAGAAAAAAAAGTTCAGTCATATGAACCGTATGCACGGTATTCAATATCGGTCGTATTGTTCGGTTCTTGTAACCGTATTCTCGGTTCATGCAACCGAGCTTTTTCGTTACTTCGGTTTGGTCTGAATGCTCGACTGGATGAACCGATGATACGGTTCCTAGAAACGATAGTACGGTTAAATGAACCGAACAGTGCGGCCGATATTGAACACTGTGCGCACGGTTTGTAGGGGAAAAGAGGGGAAATGGGGAAAATGGGGAAAAGAGATTAGAATAACGACAAATATATAGGAGATCAGAGGAGCAAGTATGTATGCGAAGAGAACAGAAAGACAGGTAAAGTTAGTTAGTTATTTTAATTATAGACATTCAGCATCCTAGGTTATTAACGTTTTAACAAAGAATTTGGAGGATGGGTGTATATACAAAAATTTAGTTTAATTAGTTAGTTAGTTAGTTAATATATTTAAAGACATTCAACGTCATACTCCAGAAGTGCGTAACCATAGATACATATACATACACAATATATACGAACGAAATCGTACACGGTTCATACGACCAAACTTTTTTTCTTAGCATGTTAAGTGTCTTCTTAAGTTCCCCGAAGAAGATAAGGATCGTTGAAATGAAAGAAATTGCTTACCAAAATTTCAACCATCAATTTTGAAAAAAAAATACACCACCGCTAAAAAAAAATAAATTATAAAAAAACGATTAATGTCCTTCGTGCTTTAACAGCAGAAGGATTAAATAAAAACAGAGAAAAATAGAACCGCGCTGAGCACCAGAGGATGGACTTCAGCACATCGGATGATGATTTTGCTTTAACATTCCATTCCGCACTTGGGCACAATCGGCACTTGTCCACAGCACATTCCTCCTGTACTTTCGCACATACTTCCTCTACTAGGCGACAAATTTTCCTACACTCCATCACATCCGGCGGAAGTTAAAGCAAAGTTAATGCCGAGCGCGGTTCTATTTTTCTCCGTGAAGGTATCGCAGAATAATCTATTCTAAATATGTTCGGCCCCTCTCAACCATCTTCACGGGAAAAAAAGTGTCTGGGGTTATCCCCGATAATTGAGGTACTACCCCAATTTGTTGGATGATATCGACATTTCTAATTAATTGTATTAGTACCGCAACACAAGTTAGGGTAGTACCGCAACATTTGGGTTAGTCACCTAATTTATTGGGGTACTACCACAAGTAATTGGGAATGCCCATATCATCCAACAACCTCGTGCTTTTTTTCCGTGTTGTTGTTGAGCTGGTGCAACATTTGAAACCATTGCGTCTAGTGCACTAAAATTCTAGAGACAGGTTGAAATCAAAACAAGCTCCTTATCGGCTGAGCGATTAAAATCGCCCATGAAAAGCGGGGGAGATCCGGGTGCTGGACGGAGGAGCGCTGCGTTATGCTTGTGTGAAAAATTCCAGAACTTGCTTGTAATTGTTCGCGAAGCGGGAATAATTACGGACAATGGACGTTTTCACGTCACTCGACGCACGTCGCACGTCCCTACGTCCGTGTTCGGCGAATCCTTGATCGGTAAGCAAGTGGCAGGTTGACACGCGAAAGCGATCGCAATGGGCGATGGGCTATTCCAACAAACGAAGCAACGAGAAAAAATCCACCACGTGACGTAACGCGGTTTCTGCAAATACCTGATCCTGTCGCGTGTCGATTTTCATCAATTCACACCTCGAGGTGATTTGAATGTGCTTTGAAGACTGTTCGACTCGGAAAAAATAAAACTTTCGTTTTATCACGGGAAAATTGTTTATAAGATCATGCTAATCCTCTTTTTTTCATAAACACATGGGCACGAAATCTTGTTTCTTTTAAAAATGTCGCGACTTTAAGCTTTAGACACGTCCATAATGTATTTTTAAATGTCAGGAAAGTTTCAAATTTTTAAAGGTGCATTTTATGGAGAACTGAACGAAATTTTCCTATACATTCAGTTTGTGCCGTGATCCGAGACGTTCTCTTTCTCAGACTTGGGCACATTTCTAGAATTTGATCTTTGAAATTTAAAATTGAAAATTTTGCGACGATATGAAAGTCTCCTTTGTTTTTTGAATGGGTTGGTAGGTTCTCTCGGATTACTATGGGACGAACATGCAGCAAGGAAAATCGAACAGTTAAATAATACGTTATATGGAGCAAGGTAAGCTTCAGCTTTCAGTGCCTTTCAAAATTTTCCAAGAGAAACCCTTTTTGCCCGTTTGCCTGGTGTTGACATCCATGTATTTTACTCTTTCAGTGCGTTTAGTTTTTCTTTTCTTCAAAGTCAAATCTTAATATTAAGTAGTAGTAGTAAAATAATTTTATTTTAAAGCGGTGCTTTAGCATCTAAGGCCATTTACACCTCTAAAGAGGGCAGTAACAATAATACATTTACATGGAAATATCAGTAAAAATACAAAAGGGTTGAGGGGAAAGGTTAAATTTTGAGATTAGTGGAGCGCATAAATTCAAAAAGTTTCACAGGATGAGTATTCAGAAGTAAATTTTTAAGAGAGGGTAAGGGGTAGGGAAAAAAACGTTTTCGGATATCTTTATAAAGTGGGCAACTTATAAGAACGTGATCTACCGTTAAGGGGGAATTTGGACAAGAAGTGCAAGCAGGACGGTTTGATTGGGTCATCAAAAAGCTATGGGAAAAATTTGTGTGACCAATTCTCAGTCTAGTTTGAACTACTTGTTGAAGTCGAGTCAAATAAAAGTTTTCGGATGAAGGTGAAGTAGGCAATGCAGGGGGGCATTTAGCATTGGTGAAATGCTGCCACTCAGTAACCCAATCTAGAAACAGATCTTTAGAGGTAACCGATCCCTTCGAGAAGGGGCCAATAGAAAGGCTAGACTCCCTAGCTGCAGAATCTACTCGAACATTACCCGGAATATTAACGTGTCCTGGGCACCAACAAAACAGGATAGAGAAATTTTTAGATATAAGGGTGAAGACTAGATTCTGGATCTGGGTAAGGATTGGGTGAGGATTATTGGGGTTACCTAAAGCACTTAATACACTATATGAATCTGAACAAATAATTGATTGTTTACAATCTGTATTATGGACATAATTTAAGGCTTTGGAGATAGCTAGAGCCTCAGCTGTAAAAATAGATGTGACTGGTGATAATTTAAAAGAGTATATTTCGTTCAGATCGCAACTGAAAGCACATGCAGTAGAATTAACAGTTTTAGATCCATCTGTATAGAATGGCTTATGCTCAGCATGAGAATCAATGACTGAGAAAAAGTTCTGTCTCATTTCAGCTTGAGATAAATTAGCTTTTGCAATAACCGGAACATTTAAAACATTTTCCGTAGGTAATGTCTGCCAAAAAGGGAAAATAGGTTTTTTAAATTTTAACACATCATTAAAATTAGTAAACCTGAAAACAGAAAGATACAATTGGTTTTTGAATAAGTAAATTAAAGTAAAGGAAAACAAGCGGGAAAGTTCTAATACTGTCGTATTAGAAAAGGGCTCAGGTGTTAGTCAATGTATTTAGTGAAGAAAGGAAGTTTCCAAGGTTACCAAGGAAACCGTAAACGCGTTTTTTCGTTTCCCGAAAATGATAGCCACCGTTGAGCTCATCAGGCGCGTTTTTTTTAGGCTTCTTTTATTTTCAACGATCAATTTTGATAGGAATTACTCTACCGCTAAGGAAATTTCTTACAGACAAACGATCGTAACTACCCGCGCATTACGTTAAAAGCATAAAATACGGTTATCACAGCTTTCTTTATTTTAAAACTGGACTCCCCCCCCCAAAAAGCCTACACATCGATGAGCTGGTGCGCCATTTAAACGAATTAGCACTAGTATACTAGTATTCTAGAGGCAAGTCGAAATCAAAAAGCGCTGCCTATCGGCTGAGCACTTAAAAGGAAAAAAGTTAATTTTTTGTACAAATAGAATTAAAGATGAATACGTGTCTAATAACAGTACGGGATTCAACTGTTATTTATTGGAATGGAATATCAAAATAGATACTCTCACTGCAGTAGAATGAGAGGATGTGGAGTGATATGGAAGGGAGAACCAGATGCCGCAGCACTCAGAGGATGGATGATAAAATGTGAGCAAGCTCAAAAGTTGCGCACTTGCCTCAATTTTTTACGCAATTTCGTCGAGCGGAGACTCGTTGGGACCTCAGTGGAATCTCGTGAAAATAATAATTCACATAAATGTGTCATTTTTTTGTCGGTTAAGGTTGCTTTGCAAGCTTCGCTGATGCATAATCGTTTTGATTCCCATCATGGACCAAAAATTTTCGGTTGAATAATTTCGTTTCTTTTAAATCGTTTACTGTATGATTGGAGAAAGTATTTTTCCCTATTCTCGAGTATGGCAAGGCTTGATGGATGAATTTTACATGTTTCCGTACGAACGGGTTTTTTGTGGCTATCTGAACGTCCATCAGTAGGTACAGAAAGGAGGGGTTTCGATAAGGGCCTTTTTTGCCCCTCTCCCCGGGGTTTCTAAGTTGACTCAATGTAGTTTACGGAATTAATCATGACTTAGTCCAAAGGCCACTGGATACGTGTCAGCTGCAGTTTCCGACGAGAGCACCGATCTCAAAGTCAAATTGCCAAAATGGAAAATTTGAAGACTAATGTGGTCTACAATGCTATCTGGACGCCTCCGAGATTGCACCTTTCAATCGAGATACACATTCTTTCTCAGTTCATTCCCAAAATCAATTTACCCACTGCAAATATAGACTTCGATGAGGCAGCGCTCTTCGCGCACGTTGTAAATTCATACAGGGTTATTCAAAAGTCACGCACCACTGGCCATAACTTTAGTTCTAATTAAGAAATCGATTTTCGGTCTGTGACGTTTTTCCTCGTATTGAGATGGAAACTTTTGTAGGTACTTTTTGATCCCCTCCGGGAGAAGGGGGTGGGGTGCAACTCAAAAATTTCAAATGGCCATCCCCCTCATGGTCAGTGGTGCGTGACTTTTGAATAACCCTGTATTTCCACTTTTACGTGACAAGAAAAAAATCTCCCTCGTTTCAGATGGAGTGATTGTCAAAAAAAGTTAACTAGAAAGTTCTGAATATCTGCGACGCTCGGCACTACACATGGAAGGACGACTGGAGAGCTCATTGGGAAACGGCGCCAATTAGAAGGCGCGAGGCAAGTGGCGGTGGCAGTAGCGGCAGAAAATACCACAAATCAAAGTTTTGCGGTGGATGAAGACCAAAATTTAACTGACCTAGTGGCACGCATTACGAACGCGCCTAGTCAAGGTCGTGGCTCCTCGCCCCCCCTCCCCCTTCCTGTTTCGTTGTGGGTCGCGATTTTGCGGCGTAGCGGCGCGGCAAAGCCCAAGTGTGATGCAGTCAATTATGATGGTACTGGCGGGAGGATCACCGTTTGAAAACGTAGCGAGCGCCCGGAAATCAGTGGCGTGGCGTGAATTGCGATGTATCGATTGTTCTGCCATTTAAACCTATGGTAAAGAATCGATTATTAAGGTGTTCGCTGCGAACACCCTGTTTATCGATATTTTTCTATAGGTTTAAATGGCAGAACAATCGATACATCGCAAAGCACGCCACGCCACTGCCGAAAATCTCCCCCGCCCGAAAAATCAGTCTTGCAATACTCGTCGCTGGGAATTTGCAATGTGTTGTCTTATATCGTCTCGCATTAAAATTCAGACTTGACGGAGGAAAAAAAACTCAAGTTGTACGAGAACCTAACTCTAGTCCATACGGTACACTCAGGCACTGAAAAGAGTGTAGTTTGAGGTACACTGCCCTGCTAAGGAAGAACGCCGTATGAGCCTTCAGACGTTGCCAAGTTTCCTTCGATAAAAACCGAATTTACTAGGAAAATTGCGAATATTGTTTTCCAAAATTTTCAGACAATTTTTTACGCAATTTAAATCTGAAAATTTCAAAGAAAAATGTCCGTAAATGTCGTCAAAAATTCACGTTTTAACGAGGGAAATTTGGCAACGAATGTTCGAATTTCGAATGTTCGTACGGCGTTCTTCCTTAGCACGGCAGTACAGTGCTATGGGTTTGATGATCTCAAACAGACTCTATGATGGTTGAAAGTACTGCAACTCTAACAGTATTCACCAAAATTATGATTAATGCAGCCAGATGTCTGATCATATTTACCGCACAGCATCACTGTGTCAAAAATCAAGTAGAATCATCATAGAATCATCATAGAATCCACCGTACTCATGGTTAAATGTGCCATACTCTTTTTCAGTGTTCCGTTAGGTGATTCGTACGCTATACCATACTTTATACTGGGCTCTACGATGCTGTTCATGCAACCCAACTATCAAATTAGCGCACGTTCAACTATCAAGAGCATATCTATTAGCGTATTTTTCTAAAATAAGTTTAGTTTTGAGCCTGAGGTCAGTTTAGAGTACTAAAAGCTTTACTAGTATAACTGGAATGCCGTGATAGCGTAGAGAGCCGTAAGTGCAACATTTTCGAAATCGAGTTTTCTTCAAAATTCGTCTAAACTCTTTTAGATGAAATTACTGAGACAGCGAAAACAGCAAAATTCATCCTAATTTAATGAAAACGAGACGTATGAGAAAGCCGTAAGTGCACAAAAAATGACTATAGTTTTTTTCAAGACAGCCGTAGGTGCATAAGAGCCAATGAAAACAGTGCTTTCCAGTAAAGTGCCGCCCTCTTCTGCCAATTTCTAACCTGAAAATGTGTTTGTTGTGCGTCCAAAACGCAACCACGAAAGCATGCAGAAGATAGCACTTACGGCTGTCTGGCCTAACAATAACCTAACACGAAACTGAATTTTACCTTTTTCATGTACTTTAAAATAAAATCGGTCGAGTTTTAATCCCCCAAATGATTTCTAGGAGTCTTCCGGACGAATAGCGGCAATTTGACAAAGAGCGGAGGCTTCTTTCAATAAAATGTTCCGATCACAAGCTTCTGAGCCCGTTTTCTCAGAACTTCATTTTTGCAGTTACGGCTCTCTTCGCTATCACGGCAGTGGAGCTGTTCATTCCGTACTAAGCCGTCAAAAAAAAAGCAGTGATCTCGCTCTCTTTATCTCATGATTTTCTAAGATGAAAATTCTAACGCATCCTCTCAAGGAATGCCTCCGGTGTACGAAACATTGAGAGTCGTCGAGGTGAGAATAGTAACGTACCACTGTTGCCGTTGAAAGGCGTCGTTGCGTCAGTCAACGGCACATCACAAGCTGCCGTTGCTCAACTAACACTGGGATGATTGAATTTTTAACGTTTCCTCACACTGCCCTTCGGCCATCATCAGTACGACGTGCTATGTCACCCCTTGTTCCTCGTTCAGCTCGTCTCACTTTCTTCCTCATCTCTCCGCCAGTGGCGTGCTTTGCGATATATCGATTGTTATGCCATTTAAACCCATGGAAAAGGATCGATAAACAGGGTGTTCGCAGCGAACACCTCAATAATCGATTCTTTAACATAGGTTTACATGGCATAATAATCGATTTATCGCAATTCACGCCACGCCACTGGTCTCCGCTTTCCTAAACTAGTCGACTCGGTCTGAAAATGAAAAGAGGAATTGGACCCAACACGTCGCACAGTGGATCGAGTCAAAAACAGAGGTCGGGCATCAAATTTTTGACTAAAACTGCAAAGTTTGGTGTTTATTTCGTCACATTTTAATTTTAAGCGGTATTTTTCGGCGGAAATTTCACGAAGAAACCAATGAGATCACTTTTAAACCCCCAAAGTTTTGTATGAACGGAGTTATAAGCTTTTGAAATTTCAAAATTTTGTCCGACCTCTCCTATTGACACGATCCATTGTGCGTTGTTTCCTCGACGAAGGAACGTAACTCCATTCGAAACTTGGGAGATTGAATCGAACAAGTCAATTTTTTCGAAAATTGTATGATTGTTTTACACAAGATCAGCGGAAAAATCAAAGAAATTTCCACTCCGAAATGCCCAAGATTCTCCTGGTAAAAATGCAACTTGGAAAGAGAAATTTGGCAACATTGAAATGGAGTTATATGTATACACTCATAAGTGAGGAGAACGGAATAGTAAACAAGCGGAGACATTCATTGTATAAGGCCTCCATTTTTCGTAAAATTCTCAATAGTCACCCACAAGCCTCTCTGAAAATCGTACTTTTACGATAAAAGTTACTGAGTTGTTTGGACTGCATTTTGCAATAACGAACTACGATTCTACGATTTTAGCGTCGTGCAAGCCAGGAAAGGCAGCTCAGTCGAGTGTCGAGTCATCTTCACAATGTGATGCGCCTTCAATCCAGTTAGCGGCAAGGTGCTCGTGGTCAAGTAGCTATCGCAAATAACTCTCGCATTGCGTTTGGTGCAATGCGAGAAGTATTCATGCAGTCTTGTAGGCGCTAAAATGCGCGGTTTGACGCCGACCGCACTGTTTGGCGCAATGCGTAAAGTATTTCTACTGTCTTGCAGGCGCTGATATGAGTTTGACACCGACCAAACCGTGTTCGGTGCGATTATTCGAACTCGTGTTAGGATAATCGCGGCATCGAAAAATGCGGGGCTTAAAAGGCCCATGATGTGTTTCGACGCAGTATGAGCAGTCCTACGTTGCCTCGTATCTCCCGAGAAAAGTTAGAAAAGTTTTCTATGATCGCTTTTTTAGATTGAATGGACCATTAAACAAGACAGAATTTAAGCACTCTGATACATGATTTTTCCACAGAATTTCATGCAGAACACGATTCTAAGCTATTAACGTTTTTATTGTCCATTGGTTACGGAAACTGAATTCATAGTGTGTACAGCTTGAGCTTGGCGTCAAGATTGTTGCTGCCATATGTTCATATTAGTGAGACTGTTATAGTGACGTTTGGCGTGCAATTTAACCGTGGTAAATTATTCTTCCTTCCATGAACGGAAAGGTTGAATTTATTCATAAAAGACGTTATATCACCACGGTTAAGAGTTAAGGTAAGGTTAGGATATCCTCGTTGCCTAATGTTCCCACCGCAAGCCTGCGATCTTGGGATGGAAGGATTACGGAAATTTTCCAGCCTCTTGTTAACTCATTTTCTTGTAATGAGAAAGAAGCTAACTTTTTTGCTTGGAATGCATACAGAATATTCTTCCGAAGGGGAGGAAAAAGTATGATAATTTTAAAAAAAAATTGCGTTGAGTGTGGTAGGGAGTCAGCCTCTGCAACGTCGCAAGCGGAGATCCGTTGCTTCGCACTTTGATCATCGCATCATTTACATCTCGTTCAAAGTTGATCTCTGAACTTGCTATCGTGCGAATATGGTAAAATTTTGAGGTTCGCCTCGGCTAAAAATCCATCACCCAAAGCGATTCCCATGATAACAACCACCTCGGGCAGCCGAATTATCAGCCGACCGAGAAAAAAGCACCGGAAAATAACGATAAACCGCGCATCTCCCGACGGGACGGACGAGATAAAACGTCGTTTCCAGCACGAAGGAACGTAACTCCATTCCAAGGTTGCCAAATTGACTCGAACAATTCATTTATTTTACAAAAATGCGCGTAAGCAATTTTTATCCAAAATTGGTTGGTTTTTTGCTTGGAATCTAGAGAAAGATCAGGGAAATTTTCAGTCAGAAATGCCCAAGATCCTCTTGATTAATAGGCAATTTGCGAGGGGAAATTTGGCAACATTGAAATGGAGTTACGTTCTTTCGTACAGGAGACGACGAAAAGTGCGCAAGGGGCGCGGGGCCCGCGGCGCGATCCCTCTATTTTTCCCGCCATCGGAGGGGGTCAAACCGATACCACCCACGCCCGGATCGGCCCGGCGGTCCCCGCTAAATTTTAACCCAAAGGATCCGGTTTACGGAATTATATATTGTGATCCATATACCCAACTCCAAGTATTTAGTCACCGAAATTTTAAAACTCTTTAAGCAAATAAATTTAAATATTTAAGACTTCCTGGCCCCCGACGTAAATAACCCGGTTGCTGATCGTCGTAAATCAAATTAACTAACTAACTGTTTTCTTACGATGTTTTTTTTTTTAGAATTGAAAAGGAATGTGTATAAACTAACTTCTACTTTGATACACCCGAGAGTCAACGCTTCACCACTTGCCAGAGGTAGATCCAGACGTTGGCAACATTGCTTTCTCTCCAATTAAACCTAGGGAAATGTATCGATTCTTGGAGAGGTCAGGTGTTCCGACGAAAATCGATTATTCAACACAGGCATGAATGGAGTGAAAACAATGTTGCCAAATCTTATGGTTCCGCCAATGACACCTGTTGTCCGTGAAGAGCGATTTATATCGAATTAAGGCGTCATTAATTGCCCTCTAGCAACAGCGAAGACGATTATAATCAGTTCAAACGAACATGTGTTGTGATTTGGGACCAAAATTCGAGGGGACAGGGGGCCTGCGGCTGGGGTGGAGGGGGGGGGATCGCGGGCCGATACCCGTCGCTGCGTCCGAACCGGGACCCGATCGAAACTCCGGCACCGGTGGCAAAATAAATCATCCGTAAAGTTCGCTGTTTACTCAATCGCGACTTGAGTCTGTCGCAATTTATTTTTCGTCACTTATTCTCATCTCCTCGGCGACGAAGCTCCGGAGGCTTAGACTTGAGACTCTGCCAGCGGCCTGTCCCATTGTCCCCCGCCGGCAGTATCAGGGCCCGAATTTCGTCGGCAGATTTGCGGTCGACCGCGAGTTGAGGCAAGAATGTTGACTTCGTTATTCGATCGCTGATTAATGGTCTGTACCGTTGAAGAACTATGGTACTGATGATGGTTAGTTAGAGACTGCTACAAAAAGCTCAACTTGCGCGCAGCTTGAGTTGAGAATATACATTTTCCGACTTTATATTGGACTTAGGGGTTGGGCCTCGCAACTCGCGGTCAACTTATAGACAATGGGACTACATTTTGCAATTAGGAACTATAAATTCCAGCCCAGTTTAGGAACAACGTATGTACCGTTAGTTTCCTTATGCACATAAGTGTTTTTTCAGATGAGGCAGAATTTGGAGCTCCAAATTGTAAAATGCAATCCCATTAAAGGGCTCAGATCGTAGCTCACTGTTTCCAAGCATATCCAAGGTAAACTGTAAAAATTGATTGGTGATTGATTGGTGAATTGGTTAATCCTTGAATTAAGTAAAAGAGGAAAAATTGAATGCAATGTAACAATACAGATGACTGACCTCAATGCTGATTTGTTATTGAGATTGTTGAAAAGTTGACAATTCGATAGTGAAACTGCATAAATGCTTATCTCGGTTTGCGGTATTACATACTTCCTGTCACACTTTATTTTCTACATGGTAAACTGCAGAGCATCATTTTTTTTTTAAGATTTCAGTGATTTTTCTTCTCTTTCTAATGAATTTTCTCTGAAAACTTCAAGGCCACGATTCATTTCATCTTCTCACCGAAAAAAATAATATGCTGTTTTAGCATCTAGGATGTCAAAAATGTGTCTGGTGATCCCAAGATGCTGCCTTTACTGCCCCCGCAGTTAATTTTACATCCTGTGAATGCAAATTCAACTGCGGGGGCAGTAAAGGCAGCATCTTGGGATCACCAGACACATTTTTGACATCCTAGATGCTAAAACAGCATATTATTTTTTTCGGTGACGAATAAGTAAAATAGTAGCGGAGATTTTGGAACACCGCAATCATGATACGCAATTTTGCAGTTTCACTATCGAATGGCTCTTGAGCTCTTGTTGAGGCAATGTCTTTTTTCACTGACTGTGATGATGGTCTAATGCTTAGCGCTTTGGATCAGAGATGAGTTTAAGAAGAGGGACGAAGGGCCAAAGCTGAGATTACCTGCCGTCTACTGTGAAATTGTATAGCAATTTACTTGTTACTTTTGAGATCACAACTGCAAAGATGCTGAGCTTATTGGTTGAAGATCAACAGCCATATTTATTATTTTTTTCGCCTATTTTAAACCACTATTTTAAACCACAAGATATCATTTTATTGGTGACGGATCTTGAAAGAGGTCATGGAACACATGATGGCGTGGTCCCCTCCTTTTGCGAAATTAATAAGGGGGAAATTCAGGAGAAATTAGGAAAATGAAACGGAAAGAAGTGTAATAAGACGTGCCTCAATAAAAAACCAAGTACGTAGGTATAACTGAAGTCCAATGTTGAGAGAAAAAGGTATTCGTGGTTAAACTATTTTTGAGTTAGATATTTTGTTTCGGGGTGAGAAACATCGCTCAATTACCAACATTATTTTCAATTGCCTTTACATACCTTTTCGCACTTTTCGATATTCATCTACTCCGAAATGAGCAGACTTAAAACATTCAGCCAGAAGAAGTGCAATAGGTATAATTGGGGTGGGAGCGCCAAATTTAAGATTCATTTATGTAAAATTTTGAGCCTACCCATTCCTTTTGCTTAACTCATTCTTATTTTTCTTCTTCCTCCCCCTGCCCTCCTTCTTTACTCAAACAATCTAGTACCCTATATGAACATCAAAAAAGGGGAGATAACTGCGACAAGATGCACAACGTGACAACGTCCAACGACCGACTGATCGCGTGAATGTCAAAATATACCCGTAATCTTTAAATATTGTTGCTCAATCAAAATTAGCGGGCGGTCATCTTGCTAATCTTAACGGGCCCCTTGCATCGTTGCCCACCTATTTTACGATAGCACCTTTTAACCCGCAAGTTATAAATCTTTTCAGTATTGTTTCAGCCCTGCGTCAAAATTACAATCCAACTGATACGAAATAATGTTCTTTTTAAACATAAAATCGCCTGCTTAATCTTCTAGACAATATGATTCATTTTAGGGTCCGACGAGAGCCTTTGAGCAACATTAAATTAGCAAAGGCGATTTAAGATCAAATCTGTAAAATGAATTAAGCTGACAGGGGATCATCTGATTCGACCCCCTATTTTCTTTTACCAATGTGTGCGGAAAGTATTCGCAGAAGTTTGCAAAGATTCGTATTTTAGCTGATGCACGGTTCTCTTTTCCTTTCTTTTTCCGCATTTTAATGTCATTGAATAATCATTGAATAATAGGAGGAGCTGTATGTTTTGAGAATTTAAAGTTTTCACGGAAAAGTAGAGTTAGAGGCAATCCCCTAAAATTGTGGTGCAATCCCAATTTGTTGAATGGTATGGAAATTTCCAGTTAATTGAGGTGCATAGTGCCGCAAAATTTGGGTTAGCAACCCAAATTAATTGGGGTACTACCACAATTAATTGGAAATTTTCTCATCATCCAACAGCCCCGTGCTCTTTCTTTCCGTGTTATTTGTCAAGAACACATTATTTTCCTCGCCTGGAGGATAGATAGAACTTAAATTCTCTTCACCACCCCATATTCTCCTCCTAGAAGTTGTGTCACTACATCGGCATCATAAAAAGCCGATTTTATGGAACTTGAAAATTCTTTTCAAATCTACATGGAATAACCCGTCTTCAATACCATTCTGCAGGACAACCAAGTGCCCACAGATTTTTAGAATGAAGTTGGGAACATCATCTTCAATTTTCAACATTGTGTCCTTAAAACTTAACCTGCTCTGCTTCCGCTTCATGTAGCATCCGGCAAGGACGCTGTTAACTGTTCCTGTGCATATCACTTAGCTTGAATGGGCTTTAAGACAGACTCAATAACAAGTGAGTAACTTTAACGCGCAGGTACGTTACAGTATATCATACCTTATATAAATTGGATGTATTTATGCCAAAAGGAACTATGTTCCACGCAAACCCTATGCTTATAGTTCCTTTTAGCATAAACTCGTCCAAATGTCATTGTTGCATACCAATGTGAGGTGTCATAACTGAGAAGCGGAAATTGAGAACTTGGTAAGCGCCATCAGGTACTACTATGATCGTGCATGGTCTCCACTACAACAAAATAACCTAAATGCTCGCTTTTTAAAAAATTTCGCGTGTCCGAGATTGAATACCTCGAAAATAATATGCATTATGATGTAGCAGTTCATTCTAGTCCTACGAAGACGTACCGCAAAAACACCCTTTTCAATAAACCTCAATTTGTTATGAGAAAGAATTTACAGAATTGTGGCAGCGGCGTGTCTTGCCCACAAATATTGTCCAATTTCTCGTCTTTTGACTGATTGCATTATGAGAAAGAGACACCCATTCATTCAACAAATTAAACTTGATCTTTAGGAGAAGAGGGGGGAGAGGGGCAGGTCCAAGTGCTATCGAAATTGGATCGTGAAACATGTGATGATCCGCCGAATGAATATTCACTGCTTGCGTATTCTAACCGGGCTTCTTCGCGGCCTAACAATTCAGGCCATAACTCGTGACCCTGTCCTGCCATATTCAAATGATGCGCAGTATTTAGGATAAAACTGGCCGCCCCAAATTTCAAAACTCAAAGTTAGAAACCAGTTTCTGACGAGAGGCTTCGGGCATTTTGTTTTTGTTTTTACTTTTCCAGCTGTGTTTGCAAAACTTATTTTTAGCCTTGCTCATATTTACACTGTAAAAATCTCTCAACTTGATGTCAAATCCTACAGAGAAAAAACAGACACTAGAATCATAAAGCGGCTGTCCTCAACCGTGGACTGGTTTCATAGTATCGGATCCAGATCCTTCGAACGGGAGGGCGCAAGGGAGGTCCGGGGGGCTTCCTCGCTTCCCCCAGGAAATTTTCGGAAGTATAAAATATCTAATGTGCAGTTTAAGTCAATCTCTGCATGAAAAATTGCCAATAAGCGCCTTTCCTTCTTTCTTTCTTTCTTTCTTTCCTTATAAAGAAATCCAAAAACGTTTTTTTCCCTGCCCCTTACCCTCTCTTAAAAATTTACTTCTGAATACTCATCATGTAAAACTTTTTGAGTTTATGCGCTCCACTAAACTCAAAATTTAACCTTTCCCCTCAACCCTTTTGTATTTTTAGAGATGTAACCTTAATTTCCATGTAAATATATCACTACTACTACCTTCTTTAGAGGTGTAAATGGCCTTAGATGCTAAAGCATCGCTTTAAAATAAACTTATATTACTACTACTACTACTACTACTACTACTACTACTACTACTACTACTACTACTACTACTACTACTACTACTACTACTACTACTACTACTTTCTTTCTTTCTTTCTTTCTTTCTTTCTTTCTTTCTTTCTTTCTTTCTTTCTTTCTTTCTTTCTTTCCGTGCCTAAATTGAACTTAGTCGTCTCTCAAGTCTTAATCGTTACTCTTTTGGATCCGTATAATGCATAGCTACAGTGAGACACATTTAGATTGAATTCGAAGTCCTTTAAGTGAAAAATCTTCATGTTTTTCGTGAATGAAAACACTTTATATAAGTCGATAAAAACTCTTTCAGATCAAAATCCATTATTTACCTAGGCTATAAGCAATGATGACTATAATCTGAAAATTTCTCTCTTAGTTGTACACAAAAATTAAGGAAATTTCAAGAAATCCAAAAAAAGTATACGTCCACACCTTCCTAGGAGCGGTAACGTCCACGATGTGTCTTGTCCTACATTGGCGTTGAAGTCTTCCAATGTTTTTCCAACCCGTAATAACTATTCATTAGACAATTTAGAATGATTCCTTATCCTGACAAAATATAATAACTTCCTGTAGCCTTTTTGCAAATTCCAATCTTGTGATATTTTCCTATATTGGCGTTAAAGTCTCTCGGCGTTTTTCCTACTTTTGATTCTTTAGGGAGAAAATAAAGAAAACATGTTTATATTTTGAAATGAATAACTTACTTGAGCGAATCGTTCTCACCGTGAAGTACGAAAAAATGGTTTATTACGAAAATAGTGATGCCGATGGAAAATGAACTATATAGAATCGGAAAAATAATTGATCTATCTTTCGTTTGTGAGCTGAGGAAACTATCTATAATTGGTTTGAGTTTAATAAGTTGAACTTCATCCTAGAAGAAGAATTGTATAGCCGTAGATCGAGGATTTAAAGGAGAGAGGAAGGGGGCACGTGAGTTTAACATCTCGCGAGTGGTTCGACCAGCGGAGAGTGCAGTGGCTGTTGCCACTGATTCCACTAGAACGGACTTGATAAAGGCAATGTGAGGTGGTATTTACTTAGTCAATTTAACTATACGGGTCAGAAGTTCAGCCTCCTTGCAATCACGCATTGCTACCTTCGCAACGGTTTCGCACTCGAGTGATGACAAATCGACCCCCTACTCCACGTTGTTCTCTCCTCTGCCGGCTTTTTAGCCTTATCATAGACTCGTGCCAGGCTCTTGTTCAACGTACAGAAGTTACTGAAAAAAAGAATCTTAAATTTGCCGCCAAGCACTGAAAAAAAAGTAGCTTGGATCAAGCATGATAATTCTTGAATTTGCCGCCAAGAATTTTCTTTATCTTGCTTTAAGCTGACTTTTTCTTGATTCAAGAAAAATAATGCTTGTGTTAAGCGAAAAAGTAGCTTATATTAACCAGCAAAATTCTTGATGTAAGAAGAAATACTTCTTGGCGGCAAATTTAAGATTCTTTTTTTTCCAGTGAGAAGTATTTCTTCTTAAATCAAGAATTTTTCTGGTTAATATAAGCTACTTTTTTGCTTAATCCGAACATTATTTATCTTGCGTATCTAGAAAAAGTCAGCTTAGAGCAAGATAAAAAAATTCTTGGCGGCAAATTCAAGAATCATTATGCTTGATCCAAGCTACTTTTTTTTCAGTGTATATCGATGGTACAACTCAAAAGTCTGTTCTTCAATTTTTGACAGTTTTGTGTTAACTGCATTAATATTCTGTAGGAGACGTCTTGTGTCTATCATCAAAATATTTTATTTGGAGAAAATCATAAGTATCCATACTATAGCCATACTATAAGCTCGCAAGCCTCCTAAATTTTCATTTCTGGTAACACTTAGTTCCGGCGATCTACCGGGCCGATTTTCATGATTTTTGCGGCTATCGACGGGCAATTGTCTCTAGATGAGCCCGCTTTATTCAGATTTTGGAAATATGGCCCAAGTTTTGTTTTTACATTACGTGGTAAAGTTGCGAATTATCCCATGTAAACAATGTAAGTTTATATTTTTTGCCGCAGTTTGAGCTTTCTACTCCGATGTCCATGATTTTTGCAGCTATTGACAGGTGATAGTCCCTAGATGAGCTCGCTACGCTATAATCGGATTTTGAAAATAAGACGCAGGCTTTTATATATATAAGAGTAGACCATGAAGCTTAAAGGGGGAAGAAAATTTCAAATTTCAAAATTCTAATTTAGCGGAAAATTGAACTAAATGGGAAATGTTGAATCTTTGTCTAGAATCTTTGTCTGGATAGGTTAAGAATAGTGAACGGATTGTATACTTCGTTGCTACAGACTATCCAAAAGCGACGAAACGCTTCGTTTCGTTCGTCTAGTTTTGTTCCCGTTTCGGCGTGAGGTTTGAAATTAATGCCGATGTTTTTATTCGATTCCCATTGGTCCAACCGCTCCCAGCCGGAGGGATATTGGATAAATGAGAGTCGAGTTAGACAATCTTTTTATTTTTTTTGGTCGTTCTTTTCTCGAAGCGGGCCTAAGAGATCTCGAAGTGCCCTCTGGGGGTTGGGCCGGGTAGCGGCTAGGGGGCTACGCCCCCTGGTATTCTATGATGGAATTCATAAATAGAATCAAGGTGTCATAATGCCTAGTTTTTCATTAAAAAAGTAAATCATAAAGAAAAGGCGAGGTTGAATGGGTCCCAACGCCAAATTCCCACGTCCAACATCAACGAACATATCGTCCCTCAAGAGACATGGCTATGACATGATTCACCGTGGTGCAGTTACCAATGTTATTTCCACCGTCTTCTCTTCATGTTTTAAGAGGACCAATTAGGGCATAAATATATATCACAAATTTATTAATCAAAGGTGAAAGAAACCTATAGAATGACGCTATCGTGGTTGAAGCTCATCCCACTTTTTTCGAATGCCGGGGCTAAAACGGGGCTTGACCGAAAGTAGAAAAGCAAAAAAACCCATCAATTTTTACCCCCCCCCCCCCCCTCGACTTTATGACCCAACGTGCCGCTTATGAATAAGAAACCGTGGTATGTACTGCCGCGGTGGATGACGTCATACATCTAGTTATTCGAAGGATGACAGATCCGTTGATACTGGACGTAAAAAATTGGCGTCTGGGCGTATGTTAATAATTAACCAAGAACCAAGCCTCTTAATTTAAGCGGATTTTGTTTTGATTCAAGCAAAAATCCGATTGAATCAAGAGTATTTTTTCTTGTCAATGTTTTCAAGAGTCTGGACTATAGATCCAATGTGTTTTTTTTTCCAGTGCATAAATTCGTGCATTTGGTATTGAAATGTTTCCTTTTTGGTTTTCGCTTGAGGACTTGACCAAACGAGCATGTTGAGGAAAAGTTTTGTCGTGACAAAATGTACATTTGTTGGAATTCAAGGGATCAAGAGGAGAAGAAAGGCTCAAAACGGGGCCGTAAGAAGGATGGTCGGAGACGGCGCGTTGAGCAAGAACAAGTTGTGAATGATGCAAGAAGGTAACAAACGCCGCGCCGGGCCGGGCCGGGCCAGGACGGGTGCCGGGTGTAGTGTGGCACACCGGTGCACGGCACCGACCATCGGCATCGAACAAGCCCCTCTGCAACACTGCCTGCCTCCGCCGCATGCAAAACTCCGATTTTATATCCTAATCGGGCTTTGTCGTTTAAATAAAGGCCTAGGAGGCTAAAACTCTTAATGATTTTCCATGGCTGATTACCTCCATTTAAATGAACGTAAAAAATCTGTAGCAAGTCATTTTCCCTAAAAAATTGTTTCCTACTAGGTACAAGTTTTCCCAATAAAAATCCTCGTATTTCTTTTTGTCCCACTGTAGTTAGTCCTGCGAGTAGGGTGTGCCATTAAATTTTTTCCCACGGCAATTTGTCCTAATTTCAATTTTAAAAAGTAACTTACCTCACAAGTTCAATGTATAGGTTAAAATAATGAGGTTGTCCTCTAGAAATTGATATAAGCTGTGAGGCTCGGTCGAGAACTTTTCTCTCTGCTCTACTCATGCTCAAGTTTCAATCCCAGGAATGATCTATTTTTTTTTTTTTTTTTTTTTTTTTTTTTTTTTTTTTTTTTTTTTTTTTTTTTTAACTGAAATGCTATTAGAAAGTATGAGCCTTGGATTGAGGACTACTTTTTGCCTTATGTTCGTGTATTTTATCGCATTAAGCATATGAGGACATCCACAGAATAATAGGCCGAGTTTCACTGATCAGTCAACCCACTTTCCATAAAATTTCAGGAGTTTATACTTTAACAATCAGAGCTTAGCCCAGATGCTGGATTTAGACCTCAGTCTTAAACTCCTTTTCAATTCGACTTATTGGTCAGCATTGCTAAAATCAACCTTATTACGTAGCACTTTGCCTGATTTTCACTCCTATTTTATTTTTTTGCCAAAAAACTGACCAATCTCATGATTTGAACGTTTGTGGAAATATCTTTAAAAACATAAAGAATGTATACAGATCATTTTAATGCATAAACTTGCTTTTGTTAAGGGTGAAAACGCCTCAGATAGGAAATAAGGAACCGTGCGGAACGCGTTTAAGTTGATTCTGATCGAATCCATTCATATCTTCCAACTTCATTTTGCAGTGCGGTAAACTTCTATTTTTCTGACCCATCCACAAAAGCTCGCACCCACCTTTTGAAACTAATGGCACTTGTGTTATTTCCAAAATGAGTCAGAACTAGTGGTTCCATGTTACAAAATACGGTCCGAATTACAATGCACCCTCTCCAGCAGTTTCAAATGATAGATCTCAGTATGGCGCCATCGCTCCGACCTTCAGAACTTTCATCAAACAGCTTTTAAGAGGAACGGCATTTGAATAACGCTGACTACGGACAACTTAGGATGTTCTGCTACGAACTCGCTCTACTGCCCGTGCGAGGTGCCAATACGCTAAAGTTGAAGGCGTGAATTTAACAAAAGATAGAGATTGGATTATACGCACATTTGACAGGAATGAATGATCCTTTCGTCCGAGTGATAAATTGATATTCAATTAATATTGGAGGTGGCACTCGATCGTGGTCGTAGGGATATCAGCGGCTCGATTATTGACTCTTTATCGAATGCGACCTCGATCGATAGAAACCATTGATGAGATACGGATTTATCGTTTCAACAATCGACCCGCAACATCGAAGAGCAGACTATCCGGACTGGCAGGAGACGCGTAAATCCAATGAAAACCACACGGAGATCAGTGGCGTGACGTGAGTTTCGATGTATTGATTGTAATGCCATTTAAACCTATGGTAAATAATCGATTATTAAGATGTTCGCTGCGAACACCCTGTCTATCGATCCTTTTCTATAGGTTTAAATGGCATACCAATCGATATATCGCAATTCACGCCACGCCACTGACGGAGATGCTCGGTTTTTGCTTGAAATGCTGTCGAGTGCGTGGTTGGCTGACGCACGTCTCGGAGACTGTGTCAGTGTCTCGGTGTCTCAAATCGGTGGTGCAATATCTTGATTCCGAGTATTTTAAGCTTCTCAAACATGGAATGTTGTTTCCCGATTCGACCATCGATCGCAATTTAGTGGCGCTCCCGTGTATACCTCGAATGGGTTGCTGTCTGATGCAGACTCCCATTTCTAATTATCATTCTCATCATTATCGCTCGTTACTTAATGAGGCGATGGGGTCACAATATATTTTTGAGGGTGTGTCTATCGAACGGCTCCGGTATATGCCGCGGAGAAAAAATAATCCAAGATGCGTATGTCTCTGCAAAACCATTTTTCTGCAATCAAACGATTTTTCCTCAGTTTTGGACTCGGGTGCTTTCGAACTGAGCTATACATTTGTATGTAACATGAAAGTAAAAGCTTTTACAATGAATATTTTCTGTCAGACATAAATGCGACACAAGAGATCGCCTTTCAAGCATTTGTACAGTTCGAAAGTCATTTGTAGGGCCCATTTACCCTTCACGGGAATCGAATGGTATTGAGCGAGTGCATGCGGCCACAACTTTATAGAGGAGAGAAGCGGCCCCCCAGAAGCCCTCAGATAAAACAATATGTTTTCAATGTTTTTTTTTTTTGTTTGTTTTTTTTACCAAATACCTCCGAGTGTGATCCCGCGATTATTTTTTAGTACAACTGATTGATTTCTTCAGGCTAAATTATACAGATAGTTTGCAGGAAGAGCCCAGTAGTTGATCTTAAACATTGTCACGGATCTTTTTAGCCGCAAATCACGAATGTAAAAGTATGGCTCGCTGTTTGAAGTCATCATAACCACAGTAATTACTACACAATGTCAACAAGAAAATGATTGCAAGCAATCACAGCTGAAAACTAAGTGACGAATTCGTGTGATTTTTCTCGGCTATGACAATTCATTTTGGTAGTACAGAAACGCGCACCGATAGATTAACATCTCCGGTATGAGATAGTGGAGTGACAAGCATAAGCACTAAATATTCCCCAGTGATTAGTTTACAGTTATCATCATTTTTTTTAAAGTGGTAGGAAGTTCACTGTGACTATTATTTTGTTCATTATTTTATAATGCAAGAGTCAAATCCCATAAGCGTTCTCGTGATTTTACTCCTGATATATTTATCATAAAAGTAATTTTAATTACAAATTTTATTCAGAGCAGTGATAGGAACGACGGTGAAATTGTAGAATATTGATATAACTGTACACAGATGACCTTGCTTTATATGTTTTGTAGGCAAAATGTGAGCAGAGCGGACGATAAAAGCGTAAGTTTTTATACCGGCTACAAAATACATGTATTATCGCTTTTTAGATTATTCTGTGGGAATGGAGCATTCTTGATTTAAATTTTTTACCCTAGAAATACTCTATGAACACGGTCGATCATAATCGACCCATCTCTATGGTCTCTCTGTTTAAAATTGTCTAAATTGATCAACCCTGAGTAATTGCCCTCGACAATATTGCTAGTGTATTGTGGAAACCGTTGCCGAAATCTGGAGATATTAACGATAGCATGGTAGACAAACCTTAAGTACGTAGGTACGAACCTAACTAAAAGTTTACAAAACTTGCGGTATATTTTCACTTCTATTTTGTATTTTGTGTAGTTGCAATTCCTTTCCAGGGCCCATTTCAAAATATATACTCGTATTGCTGGGTTTTACTCGATGATCACAGAAATTGTCTTCTCCCTTTTTTTTCTGGCAGAGGATCTCCTTGAAACAGCATTAATCACAATTTACACCATGCGGGGCCTCCAAAGGAAAGGAGCTGAAAAAGGGACTATCATAAATACGACCCTAGGAATACGGCCATCTATCCGCGCATCAGCATAGGACGGCGCTCAGAGGCGCGAGGAGTACCTGCACCGCCTATGCGAGCCGCAAAATGATGATTTGATGGTTGAAGGGTGAAGGCCTCAGGTCAGCCTATAAGAGATAGGCAGAGCCGGGGGGGGGGGGGGCTGGGGTCAGTGTGACCCGATCGGAGTCGTCCGGCATCGGTCAGACTGGTCAAAGTGACCAAAGGGGCGACTCGGTCTCGGCATAGAAACCTCGAACCATCAAATAGAGCGTTAATCCAGTGAACTAGAAAAAGACACCCATTTAGGTAGCCCTTCGGTTGAAATCGATGAACCCACCTAGATATATCGCAACCGAGTTTACATAATCTGTACCCGGTTCAGATCTGGTATTGGCCGAGCCGCACCGCACACCGAGGCGAGTAAATTGAGGAGGTCGGATATGATGTGAACACTGAAAAAGCTTTAGTCTTAGTTAATACAAACTATAGGAATTTCAAAATAGTTACATTGGCTTTTCCATTATATTTTCTTCAAGGAGCACCCCTAGAAATTTATTATGAGATGAAATAAACAGTAAAATCTTCCGGTTGGTCAAAATGTCTAACCTCTACCAAAGACTCATTCCACTGTGCGTTGTGCCGTACAACGCATGCAGCACACGTCGCGACGTCGCTCTTTACCACCGCCGATCTGCCGTACTCTGTGAAAACGGCGTAACTGTATTTGTTTTTTATAGGAGCAGAAGCGATTCTTGAAAGTTAGCAACATTGTTTTTACTCCATTTAAATGTATGTAAAACAATCGACTCTTGGTGCGGCAGCATGCCTAGCCAAAAATCGATATTTTCATTGGCTTTAAATGAAGGAAAAACAGTGGGAATAGGAGGGGGTGGGGGAGGGGGTTGTTCCTCGCGTAGGGGCTCAAGAGAGAAAAAGATTGAATGAAGAAGAAAAGTTTCTTAATACATTTGTGCCAGGCAACGACCGACGATGGTGTTTCCATGCACTTGTCTACTTTTCTACTCCTGCGTTTAAGTCTCCAAAAATACGCAGGTCCAAATAATCGGTAACGCTGAAAGGTTAAAATGAGACGCGTTTTCACACGACGACGTGTTTTTTGCGTATCACGGTCTTCACACGGTGATGTTACTGCAAATTTATTTTTTCTTGTTCTTCCCCTAATCCTGTGCCTTTTTTTTCGGACGGGAAATAAATAAAAATAGTTTTGTGAGAACAGCGTAAGGTAAGTACTCACGTTACTGACCGTTTATTGGTAAACGTTAAATGTGCTTGAACTAAAATTCGAACTTAACTTCCATCCAGCATGAAAACATGACTTTAAAAAACTTTAATGAGTTGACGCGAAAGTAACAAAAGCTATCGTTTCTACAAAAAATTCGCCGTGTGAGACTGTCTGACTATTTCAGGGGTATGATACCACTATTTGACTATTGGGGAGCTCGCATTATTCACATTATCTATTGAAGGCGAACTGATAGCACGATAAATTAAACTCTTCCGGTTTTGTAAAAGGCTAATTTTTGAGTATGTTTTCACCGAGCGTGTCATCTCTCGACGATATCACCATTCGACCACGTAGAAGCTCGTGTTGCCTCAACTGAAACTGAATGCGAACCGACATGGCATTCATGTAATATTATCCCGTTTGGTAAAAAGCTTTCTTTTAGTAAATGATTTCCGAGTAACATTGCTTTTTCACCATGCTACCACAATCCGAATTGATCCTCATTTCTTCTTTTTCTCCCTCTACTCTTTCTCTATATTCTTCTACTTTTCCATTCCTGCTCTCTTTTCCTTAATCGTTCTTCAAACGATCAATATTCAAACGGTTCTTAATTCTGATGAGAACCTAAATTCAATGGCAATAAAATGGATGAATTGAAAGCTTGAGTAGGCTAGCCTTTTGGGCCCTAACTTTATGCCGAAATCTCACGCTGAATTTGGCGGCTGAGTATGGGAGCTGAATGTCGTTGCTCAACAGTTGAATTTTCATAATTTTACGTATTTTTCATCCACACTAAACTCATTCGAATTGTGCGGACAAATTGATAACTGCTGAGTCTCGATCCTCATCGGTGTCTTAAAGTTGGCGCGTCGCGCGCAAAATGCAGGGCACCACCGCACCACTCAACAACGGACTCCCACATTCAGCTGCCCATGTTCAGCGTGTGATTCTGGCCAAAGTCTCTTTTCCATGCAAGCTGGATCTCTCGAAGAGGCTCGTCGATGTCTTTTCCGCCCCTCTTATTGGCTAGCTGTGCAAGGCGGGGTAATCGATGGGCCTTTTTAAAGTCTCTATATTGTACGTGGGAAAGATCCCTATTTTCGGCAGCATCAGAGAATGCCTGATACATTTTCAGAGCAATTGCGTTGTCCATACTCACCTTATCTAGAAATTCTACAAGGCTCTTACACCTAAGACATGCACTCAGTAATGACACTCCTATCAAGTGGAATTTCACTCTAAAAGAATTCCTCATTCATACGGAAAGTTTTCCGTTGGAGATGCCTGAAATATTTGTATTTTCGGTGTATCAACTGGATGGGGCTCTCGCACTAGAGACATGCACTTCACCGAGTGTCGATGATCCCGATCTATGGTGCAACGCACACGCATACACAGACACCGCCAAGCAACAATTCACATGCTCGATACATCAATCGTCGACTGCACACACTGTCCAAATTCCCATGGTTGCCATATCGCACTCGAAACCCGGGCAGTCCCCGCGCTGATCCACAAGGGAGCGCATGAGCGGGCAATGGTGCCCCAATCGATGGACCAACGACCGACGCCAGACGCCAGCAGTTCCATGTCGAGCTTAAAAGCTCGTATGCAACTAACCTTGAGATTCATTTCACCTGCTCCGACATACTATCATAATGATTTTAGAGCAATCATGCAATCTATTCAATCGCTCCACATACCTTTTTTTTCCTCGCTTGGCCGGTCCATTTCAACCGAGCCGTGGGCCCAAGCGCCGCATAAGTTACGAGCCGATGTACCCACGTCCAAATGGAACTCCTCGATGGCCTTCACCCGAAAGATGAAACTCGTCGGTTAAGGTTAAATCCCGTGATTGCATTGGGACGTTACTCGAATTTCGATAGGTCTAATTAATTTTCACGGGGCGTCGTTAAAAGGAGGCGTGTGGAAAAGGGCCGCATTTGGGCCCACTCAAGCTGCATTTCCTCAACTCCAAGTTTTTTCGTTAATTGAGTGTCCATATTTTACAGAATGCATCATGATCTGGTCATTTTTGGTCTCTTTTCGGGTCTGATACTGGCCTTAGCATGGATCTGAAGGCCAATTTTTACGAAAAATCTCCAATTTTTGGCGTCAACCGCAAATCCACCAAACCCGCATTTTTCGCCAAAAACAGCCACTAAGGTCCATTTTGAGGCCAGTATATATAAGACCTAAAAAGAGACCGAAAATGACTGAATCATAATGTGCATTCTATAAAATATTGAGCAAAAAAATCGTGGAGTTGAGAAAATTCAGGGTGGGCCTAAAAACGGCCTTTATCGATACCCTTCCTTTCCCTGATTTGTATAGGACGAAAATGGCAATCCCATCCTCGTTGCAGATTTAGACCTCCGTTAGTTTCCAAGCACTTTTTTCCTAAGAAACAGCCCGGACTTGAGATTAGGTTACTCGTTAAGTAACCGAAGAATGTGCACTGAAGTCTGTGAAGTACTTCAATGCGTACTTCTGTACTTTCAAATGCGCATACATTAGTAATATTATTATAAAAAAATGTCAAGTGTTTTGGTTTTCCTGTCTTGGATTTTTCTCTTGTTATCATTGTATGACGATATCTCACTTCAGACTAAGATGCGACTTATTTTTCTTGCGAATAGAGAGGGTTATGATAATTTTTGGCCTTCCTAGAAGTGTCTCCTCTATCCTGCTATGTTCACTCTGTGATCGCTAATTATACATGCTTCCTCTGAAAGTTCTCCGATGAGGAATCAATCGAAAATGGATACGTGGGTTTGTCTCAAACAGTCATCTTGGGTAGCGCGTTGGCAGTTCAGCAAGAAGTGTCGAGTGTTGCAAAATACTCTGGGCGAAACTGCCAGTCTGTGACGTATTTGCAGACTTCGCTTTGCACACTACCCATTCATTTAACAAGGATTAAGCCTATAAAAAGATTGATAATTGAAAAACTTATACAATATCCATATCTTAGCCCGCCTAAAGAAAGAAATATGGAGACCAACGTGAATTGCTGCAGATTATTTTTCATTTTCCAAATACACATCTCTTCTACATCTCGCTTTCTTCTATTTATTTCAAATCATTCTCATCATTTTGTATTATATAGCTCTTGAGTACAATGTATCATTTCAGAAAATTTACTCCATTTTTTTGTGCTGTGCTTTTTATGTACCTCCTCTTTTTTCTGTCTTATTTTTCTACGGCTATTTTTGCATCCTCTTTTCCTGACTTCCTCTGCGTCAAAAGGTTCCTGTTTTCATCGTCATCATTCATTACAAAACATTCTCCGAATTACAAAAAACATAAATAACAGTCAAATTTTATTGTCAAACAAAATATGATCAGCAATCATCTATACATATCCGCAACGTATCAGTAAAGTATGCTTAACTTCAAATGAGGAAAACAAAAAAGAAATTCAAATTGGAGTCAGAGGAATTATGATGATATTTTTCTTAATTTTAACTTCCAATTTAAGCCTTACCCTATTTAATTGACACCATTATCACTTACGAAAGTAATCCCAGCATCCAAGAAGATATTGGTCGCATGTAGAAATTTCAGACATTTCCAGCCGCATTTTTCCCGATGAAGCAAGAGTGGCGTTAAAAGTCATCGAGAGAGTGTTTCGGCGGGAGTAATTTTTGTTGTAATTCTTTGAGGCCACGCATATCTCTGGCTCTTTAATACGTCACCGATGATGTCCATTCTGCCGTGCTAAGTAAGAACGCCGTACGAGCCTCAGGCGTTGCCAAGTTGCCTTTGATAAAATACCAATTTACTGGGAAAGTTATGAATATTCGTCTTCCAATTTTTCAGGCAACATTGTTCGCAGAGAAATCTTAAATATCTCAAAATTTCAAGGAAAAATGTGCATAACTTCCTTCTAAAAGCAAAATTTTATCGGAGGGAATTTGACAAGTTTCGGATGTTCATACGGCGTTTTTCCTTAGCATGGGAGCATTTACGACACGACCGGTGGGATTTTGGAGACGGAGTATCCTGATTTCAAATTTACTCGGAGCGACGACGGCCTTGGGATCCAAAAAAATCTAGGCTCTAGGAGTGAACGACACCGTCCGGTCCGTCCGCGCCGCGTCCCGCCGTCCGGAGTGAGATGAAGACAACGGACGATGTAAAAAAGTTCACGGCGAGAGGCAATCATGTCAGACGCTAGATCTGACCCGGGCCCGAGAGCCGGAGCCATTTCGTCGCGATTGCATAAAAGACCAGTTCAAAATTCAAGATCAGTTCGTGGTGGGGTCCGATCGGGCCTCTCTTTTAATGGCTCGCTCCATGTTCACATAGCGTCGTCCCTCTGACGTAAACGCTTAACTCGATTTCCACGTGAACCCTATTGTTCATATGACTCCATGCCTCCCAGGGCTCATCTGGAATTCGAGATACGAACTTACGTCTCAGGAGCGACGATAGGGCCGAGCGTTGACAATGCAATATATCAAAAAGTCCCCAATACTCTTTCGATACCGCTTATTTTGCCCCTCCTCTCCTATTTTGGCTTTTTATATTGACGTAGGGGACGCCCAGTGAGAGGTTGGCGACAGGGGGTGTTAAATGAGATAAGAGATTGTCAACTCCCTGATGACCTGTGGGAAGACCGAGCTTTGTGGCGATTAGGCGTCGCACAGCGCCAAAGAGCGCTATAAAAGCGACTCTCATATATATATATATATATATATATATATATATATATATATATATATATATATTTACGGAAAAAACTCGGGCCGACAATACCACTTGAGAATATTTCGTAATAGTATGTCACCGTGTTTCGACTTGGTGGTATTTTATACTACCAGAACATGTTTGGATAGATATACCAGTTCCCTGCCAGAGAAAACCATTATCTCTGGCTGCGCTGCATTCATCTTCCGTTTTTTGCATGCACTCTGACTCAAGTTCAAACTCATCTCGTCTCGAGTTCAATGACGTAGCTAAAAACTGTTCAAAGAGAGGGCTTGAGGTCGGAAATGTTTCGAAAGAGGGATTGAAAGGTAAAAAGTCCCTTAAATAACAACCAAACAAAAAAAAATTACCTTTATACGATTATGGGTCAAATCTTAGGGGATCTCCTAAACAACGTATCTTTCTTACTCCTCCACTCGTGTGTCAGCTCGTCGTATTTCGACTTAAAGGACCTCCTTCATAAATGCGTATTAAAAGTAGTAGTCTCATTAATGTAAAGCTGATCACCAAAAATGCTATTTCTCTCAGAAACAGTTCCCGTTGATTTCTTTTTAATTTTGCGGTTTTTAACGAATATATTACCATCCATGTTTGCAATTGGTAAAATCAGGAGATATTCTCTGGAGTGAATGAAAGGCCGATCAAGACTGAACTAGATTTTCTGACCGGACTTGTCCCGTCAGATACTGTGCCTTTCTCAAATGCAATCTCTGCGAAAGTTGTTGGCTCAACAAGTGCAGTTTTGAGCACTTTTCAAATATGTATTATTGTGATTCATGAAGTGACTTTAGCACTGACCTTGTTTCAAACATTTTCCAATATATCATCTACTAGCGGGTAAACCCGAATCCCACTACGTTGTCTCTTATCCGGGCAAGTTCGCCTTCAATAACCGTGTTGGCAATCTGAGCGACTTAGGAGCTCGAATAGTTTCACGCAGCACTTTGGTTACATTCGTTCATATTCAGGTCATGCCGCTGGGAACACGCATGTTGATAAGTCTTCTCAATACTTTCTGTAACATAAGTGCGCATATTTAACACATCTCAGTCATTTTTTCATAAGATGTAAACATTTTTAAAAGCTTTAAAATTCAGCATTCAATGAATTTTAAAGTCCGACGAATGCGATTTTAAAGTGCCTTCAATCATTTCAAAAACATTTTCGAAACGTTTCATGAAAATACTTTTAAAAAATTATGAAAATAGTTGGTAAATAACTTTTTTTACACTTAAAATGTTTTATTAATAATTATTTTCAAAAATGTTTACATACTTTCCTATTTCTAAGTTCTTGAATATTTCTTTTTCAATATAAGCTTCACCATAACCTAGAACGTTTAAATAATTTTCTAAAATTGCTTTAAAACACCTTCGGATTAGCTCTGAAAAATGTGGTTCTTAATGAAGAATGAAACGTTTTTATAACACGAACGTGTTTTCATGGGGCGCTAATAGGGGTTAGAATAGAAGATTAATTGAGTTGGTTAAAAGTTCATCAAATGTGGACCCTCTGATTTAAATGCGGAACTAGGTGTGTAGGAAAGCTTTTAATTCATGAGATTGTTGGTTCATAATTATTGTACATTGACTCATATCATAATGGCACCGGTCAGAGTGACCGCGAGCTACAAGCTACGCGACCGCACCGATTTAAAGTCGAGCGCGATTCTCCCCGCATGGTTTCTCCGTTTCACCACTCGGTCGACTGTCAACTTGTCGCGATGCTGAGGAGTTGCATTCCGCCCTTGAGCTAAAAACCCTTTGTCCTCGGTCAAGCCTTTGCTTTCCTCTTTACCGCTAAGAAGGTGAGGTGCGCATACGCACACCAATTTCACTCTGATGATACAATTTTTTATAATTCACGAGGAGCAGAACCATAGTCCACGAGCAATGGCGATTCCTGGAAGTTTCCGAACCAAACTATTCAACGCCTCTCAATTTTTTGCAAATATACTTAAAAAATTTCAAATTTCAGTGTTGCTTGGTTTGCTGTTTAGAAAATAAAACATCAGAGAAAATTGCGCAGCGTTTGATGTAGTTAAGCTGATTCCAAAAACCTTAATTCCCATGGACGAAAGTTCTTTTCTCGTGGATAGTACCCAGTTTAGTGTTGAAGTTGGCAACACTGCTTTTGCTCCACTTAAATGTATGCAAAACAATCGATTCTTAGTGAGGCAGCTTGCCTCATCTAATATCGATATTTTTAATGGATTTAAATGGAGGGAAAACAGTGTCGCCAACTTGAACACTGAACTGAACACTGTCCACGAGAAAGGAACTTTCGTCCATGGGAATTAAGGATTTTGGAATCAGCTTAACCACATCAAACGTTGCACAATTTTCTCTGGTGTTTTATTTTCTTAACAGCAAGCTAAGTAACACTGAAATTTGAAATTTTGTTAGTATATTTGCAAAAAATTGAGAGGCGCTGAGTAGTTAAGTTCTCTGTTACAAAAGTAAAATGCGAGGTGTAAGTGGGCAACGTGAGATGCATTTAGACTGGTTAATTCAACCAGTTTTCGATGCAACCAAGATTTTTATCGAGTTGGGTCGAAAAATTGGATTTTGAAGCTTTCAACGGAAATCTCTTCAAGATTTCTAAAGAATACGTTGAGAGCATTTGAGTTCATTTTTGTGCTGAAAGAGGGCGTAAGTTTCCATTTGAATTAAGTAATTTCGTATCTTACAACAGATACACGAATTTAAAAGAACTCTTACCTCGAAATACTTTTTTTAATCACTGACTTCGAACCTCCAAATAACTTTCAGTTTGAATTGACATTTTGAGCACCCCGTCTCAACATTCTCGTAGAACACTCATTTATCCTCCCTGATGTTTGTAGCTCAATTTTGAGTTTTTGTGCGGACCAGTTTCCCGTAACACGTGAACGGTCATCGGTTGCATACGATGCCTCAGCGACAGTTTGGACCGGGTTAAAAATTTTGTGGAAATTTCCGTGCCATCAAGAATGTGTGGAGGCCGTTGAAGACACCAGACCCAAGTGATAAATAGACACAGTTAAATCTGATAATTCTATCTACACCGGGAGTTCTAAAAAAGACGAGTGTAACTGTCATAGCGTTGAAGTAACATCTTCCCGTTTGGTAAAAAGCTCCTATTTGTGTGTGTCCTCAGTGAGCGTGCCATTTCACGACGATGCCATGTTTTTGACAACGCAAGAGCTCGAGTTGCCTTTGCTGATCTTGAAAGTGTTCTGACATGCCATGAATGTAATTTTTTAATCCCGTTTCGGAGAAAGGTATTATTAGTTAGTTCAACTATTGAATTCCCGAAGATCATTTTACCGCTAACCCTTCACATCGTTCTGATAGTCAGTACAAAGTCTTTAAAATATATATATTTAATATTTTCAATACGTAGGGACTTATCCTAGGTTAGGAGGTTAAATCTTACCTACAAAGGTTCAATCCCTCATTTGCATTACAATGGTCGACGATCATTTTGAGCATGAGAAAGTAGCAAATAAACTGATCGTGATGTTCGTAAGCGAGTTGGTATTCAGCCGCGAGGCCTTGGATGACAAAAGAAAAATATTGAAAGAAACACTGTTTTTTAAGCGCAAACGTGCCTGAGCTGATAAAATAATTTTGGTTGTTTGTAACCAAATAATTTCTCCTCGTCGAAGGGCGAGCTCTAAACTTGGTGTCTCTATCCGTCACGTATTTCCGGTTTTTGCAGAAAGCAATTACTGAATCCGGCTAAATGAGTTGCATAGTTTACTTGTACTTATAAACTAAATTCTGGTCTTAAATTTTTCTGATTTATTCAATCAACCTTCAACATTAATTCAGATTCTCTGTTTTCGTGCTTTTAACCTTTTCACTAGAATAAATTGTATAAAGAGACAGAGAATTTATATTTTTGCTTAATGTCCACGCAGTGTTTTAGTATTATTGGTATCAATTGAATATTAGGATTCAAAATGTGATCAAGATAAAATGTGAGATTATCTTTGAATGACGAATGACTTTAAAAAAGGCGCTTCGTCAACACAACAATACCAAAGAATGCTCCTGCATGAAGAAATAAAACTATTACCCTGGCTGCATTGCAAGTGGCCCAACGCACTATTGAAGGCGAAAACTACCTTCGTCTTGATTCTAATTCTAACTTCGATGATAGCTGACTCCATGGAGAGGTTTCTGTTAGTATGCCACAACGGATAAAAAGTGAACTGATCGTAGAGAATATGTTTATCTTTGGACATGCTTTGACTAACTCTTAGTTATTATTGCTTGACCCTCTTAGAATTATAATCGGCTCTAGCTTATATTATTAACTCAAAGTTCAGGATAGTTATTTAAAGTTTAGTTTTTTTACTGATATAATTGAAGTTTTCTTGAAAAGGTTAGTTTAGTAATACAATTTTTACGTTAAAAGAAACTTTGAAAGGGATAAAATAACGCAAAAAGTAAGTTAAAAGAAATTAGTTTTTAAAGCATACGAGATACTGAGTTATTTGAAATTTTTAAGCTGAAATTTACTCTCACATACTTTCAAAGGCAGCAGTTAAAACAGCTTCTGAATTCTCTTTTACATTTTATGGGAATTCTACGATACCAAAAGTCTCGCTTTCAATTACCGCCTTTTTGCTCGAAACAAATTAATGACGGTAACTTTTTCTCGTCATTTAACTGCATTAAGTGGTTCGTCATAGTCTATTTTTTATACATATGTGTTACGGTGAAGGATCCCACTCCGAGTACATCAGAAATTTGATGAGGCAGACTACGAGGAGCCTGAAGATTATGGGTTTTATTTATTCTGGGCAAATCTTCAAGAATAAAAAGCATGGTTTGAGTGACGATAATATTCGTATGGTAATCAATAACGGACTTTATGGTTGCAAAGAACCTAATTTTAATAGCATTCATCAAAAGTATGGTAAATGCTACCAGATGTCTGGTTAACTTTACCTTAAATGATCACTGTGTCCAAAATCAAGTTGAATATAATTCTACAACTTCTCATACTTCTGGTAAAAACTGTCACACTTTTTTTTTCAGTGTTCCACAGTGATTATAATTTTTTTCATTCCTATCTTTCTTTTTAAAAAAAAAAAAAAAAAAAAAAAAAAAAAAAAAAAAAAAAATCCGGACGAATCGCGAACTATGAAGCGTTCAAATTATCGATATATATTTTACGTTTTATGACTGAAGGTGAATCAAATTTCAATCTTATTTTATATGTTTTAAAATCTAAACTAACAACATCATAGCAACAACCAAAGAGGCATAAATAAGCTCTGAATTGATGATGTCACCCAACCACATACAATTTGAATTCGCGATTGGCAAAATTATGTTAGCTCTGAAATTCATCCAGCATTCCTTGGTTGATTTGTGATGTGCCAAAAGTGAAGCTTTTCTCATACCGTGCGTATGACGTATGTACTGAGATTAGCTCTCCTTTTACCTGTCACCCGAAGCTCATTGTATTTGTGCCCGTTGAACCAAAATAACTGAAAACCATCTAAGGAATCGATGAGCAAGAGTATTTGTTTTCACAAACTATCTTTTGCCGAAAGGTAAGAAAAATAATAAATTAAAGGAACACAATTACAGAGGTTTTTCAAATTTTTAACAATATATATTTTCTAAATAACAATCAGTGTAGCTTCCTCGGACAGAAAAATGAAAAAAAAATGTTGGTCTCTTGAGCCACCCCCGAAAGAAAAGACGAGACTTTGTTACACACGCTGTTTATCATCTCCGTGCCGACAGAAATTGTAATAAAGAATTAATAAACCTAATAAATTACTCCTGGAATAATAACCGTATTCTTCGTATGTAACTGACATCAGAGTTCTGTGAAGGTCAGACTCTGGTCCAGGGCTGTAAAATTTTGTTTGTAATAAAATGATTTTCCCTTCGACTTCAACACTTATTTTCGAATTAAACGGCGAAGTGACAGGATGTACAGATAATTCAGAACTTGGGCTAAACACACGAAGATTGTTTGTGGGATCGCGATGAACTTCTCTGTCCCCTCTCTCCACAATTTGTAGATGTAATTCATATCTTCATCAAGCGTTTTTACCACAGAGGTCACCAACGAGTGGTGAATCTCAAGAGATAAAATAAGGACCGAGGTATCCTTCAACTCGATAATTGAAACAAAAACACGGACGGGCGTGGCTGCCTTCATTTCTCAAAAAAATTTCATGAAAACCATGAGACATCTCGACGATCAAACGTGAAACAGTCTCAAATTCGAGCGAGAAACTTAAATAAATTTGGGTTCCCAAAAAAAAAAAAAAAAAATGAAATAAAATAAAAAATTAAAAAAATTGAATTAATTAGGAGCCCAGCCAGTCCTAAGAGGGGTGAAAGACCTTATATTTGCAGGGCGTTCATGCATGCCTCTCGTTACTTTCATACGGCAGAAAACTTTTATGGTACTTTCAACAATCATTCAGACTTCAAAAATATCCCGCTGTAGGCTCAATGCTATACCAAGAAGGGGCCAAGACGGGGGCTTGTGCTTGCAGGCCATTTTCGTTTTATTTCGTAATGACAGCACTACTTTCATACTCCACGTAAAAGATATAGTGTCACATAATTAATTCACGCATAACCATTATAATATATGATTATTTTTCTTTTTTTAAACTTTTGATGACATTAAATGAACTAAATCACTTTTTATAGAACAATCAAAATTTCGCGATTTTCAATTCAGGTAGTGGTAAGTTCCACAGCATTTTCTTTGTTTGCGTTTAAAATTTGTGGGTGGTCTAACAGTACTTGTAATTTCGTTGGAATCTACAAGTCGGTTTTATGCGCCTTCAATTTTTAAAAACGCAATTGTGACTTCACATAACCTCAATGGAGAATATTCGTCATTTGAAGGAGGACATCAACATTAGTTGAAGCATTTAGCTTGCAATATAAGGTATTGAAAGCTGTTACATGAAGTGAAAACTGTGATTAACACTTTGATACAATTTGGAAAAATTTACCAGAACAAAAATGGCGTGGAATCACACCTATTACGATTAATAATCTGAATTTTAACACGCCGCTGTAATCATTTGCAATGCATGTCCAATGCAGACAAAATGAAAAATCATTAAATTACATTTGCTTGAAAACTTATTTCGTTCAACATATTCATAATAACGTGAAGTGTAATATGCCACCTATACAGCAACATTTCTGTTTATTAATGATGCGGAGGCATTTTAGCCCTGGTAAAAATTGGCAGTAGTATCTGTGTTCCAAAATACTATAGACCTACGGCCGGCTGTAAGATTTCCAATAGCTTCTATAGCCGGCTACACAATTTCTTATAGCCTTTTACAGCCGATGGCGATTAAGCAACAGCCAGGCGATAAAGTGTATGCTAAACGTTACTGATTATACGGATGCTAGGACTTAGTGAGTTTTTGGACTACCGCCCCCTTTTGGGCCGTAGTATCTTGATTTATTTTGCGAGGAAAGCTCCGCACTTCTGAAGGATGCCTGCCATTCCTAATATATTGGAGAGCCTTCAATTTCGTATGATACTGTGCAATACCTCTGGTGTGAAATAGTTGCTTCAAGCGCCGTGGCACGCTGCGGTGCGGCAGGCGGGCAGCCAGCGCGAAACGCGCATTGGCGCCTACAAACCTAACTGGGATACTTCACGCGTTGCGCACTGCGTGAAGTATCCCTGTTAGGTTTGTAGGCGCCAGTGCGTCGCCGCTCCGCTTTGTGTTAGGCTCTAATATTTAATCTGGCGGAGTCAGCGTTATTCAACTCATGATTTGAAATGTTTGCACATCCTGTATGGATTATTCTCATTTTAATTGATGAAAAAAAATATGTATTAAAGGAAAATATAATGTGTGTTTTGTAAATATTAGGGTGGCTCCGTATAAAACTTAATGATTTCCAAAGCACACGAATTTCTACACAATTTCTTATAGCCTTTTATAATCGATGGCGAAAAAGCAACAGCCAGGCGATAAAATGTAAAGCCCGGCGATAGGAACTATAGCCCGCGGCTGCATAATTTTTTATCGCTTCATATAGCCCGGCCGTATGATTTTCCCCGCATTCTACAGCCAGCTATATGATTTTCTGCAGCCTTCTTTAGCCGGCTATAAGAATTCCTATGACATTTTGAAACGCAGCTTTTATCGCCAATTTTCACCAAGGAGACACATTTTCTCCATCAGAATAAGCTTGGTTAAAGGGATAAAGAAGATTCTTACAAATTGTTCTCGTTCTATATGTATTAATACTCAATGGAACTACTTTCATAATTCCTCTCCTTCAAAAATCTTTAAAATTGTTTTCATCGCCCATCAACTTGATGAGTAAATCGTGCACGCGAGGATCACAACAAGGTGCACGCAAAAACTAGAGACATCTTCACGTCATAGACATCGAATTTGGTCGACGGTATCGTGAAATTTCATTGGGACCGAATAATTACAACGGGAATCAAACACCATATCGACGACGAGACTCCCAAACCACGTATCTCGGTTTGCGACATTGTTGACTTCCTGTCATTCTTAATTTTAAAAGGAAAACCACGCAATGTCAAAACTTCTAGGATTTGTCTTCTGCTCCGTGCGAAGAAAATTCTGTGAAAACTAAAAAAAAATCTTAATTTGTTCACCTTTAAAAAATTAAAAGAGGATCGGAGATTTTTAAACATCGCAAACGAAATACGAAAATCGTGGTTTGGGAATTTCACCGTCGGTATACGAGACAAACGCACACAATGCTTCGCAATACTGAGTCATTTCAGTGCAATTTATTGCTCACTTCCTACTACTCAGCCCACTTACGCGAAGGGCTGTCCGTCCCCTAAAATTCTCGTCAAATTCGGAAGACGTCGCATATTCTCGAGTGATCGTGCAAGCTTTCGTCTGTTTGAGGCTAAAATCCTAATTTTTCCGGTTTCGATTCTGCCATGGCTCAGAAACCACGTAAATAACGCTTTAATCGTCCTATTAAATCGTTATTGACGTCACAAATTTTATCAGCTACTCGCTAAAACATACCTCTGCCTCCACTCTCATCATCTTCGCATACTTCATTCTTAGCATCGCGATACTTCATCACTCCCCTGACGCGGGGGTGTATTTCAATTTCCACGTGAGTCCTGTTTCCCATATAAATCCATGCTCTCTGGGGCTCATGGGCAAATCAAGATACGTCCTATCGTCAGAAGAACGACGACTTGAGATGATCCTTGCTCCTCTTTCCTAGTGGGTGTGACTGATGATGAATTAAAAATCATCTGCAATTATTGTCAGATTTTTCCCGATAGGTTTTGTATGCTTTGTGTGATTCTCTGCATAAAGTGTACTTTAATTCGATTTAGGGAACGAAAAATGTATGATTCTATTATGGTGCTCTTTCAGCCCTTTGGAGAGCAATTCGTCAAACAGCCAATAGATCATTTCTGGATTTTGGGATCGAAATAATCGACGATTATTGAAATATTGATGATCATCGAAATAATCGACGATAATCGAAATAATCGACGATTATCTAAATAATCGACGATTATTGAAATAATCGACGATAATCGAAATAATCGAAAATTATTGAAATTATTGATGATTATCAAAATAATCGACGATTATCGAAATAATCGACGATTATCGAAATATTGATAATTATCGAAATAATCGACGATTATTTCGATATCAACGATAATTGAAATAATCGTCGATTATTTCGATTATCGTCGATTATTTCGATAATCATCAATATTTTGATAATTGTCGATTATTTCAGTAATCGTCGATTATTTCGATAATCGTCGATTATTTCGATTATCGTCGATTATTTCGATAATCATCAATATTTTGATGATTGTCGATTATTTCAGTAATCGTCGATTAATTCGATCATCGTCGATATTTCGATAATCGTCGATACTCATGCATCGATCGGTTCCGGAAGTGGATCGTTTCAAAGACCTACGCGAGGGACGTCTTACCAGACTCCAACGCACTTTCTATGATCATTTTTTTCGGACCAAACATGCAACATTGCAACAAAGCCATAGATCCTCAATCTGGTTTTGCGACTGATCAAAATCAGTGCAGAGGCGCCAAGAGTGAGACGTGCACAAAATTGTCTGAGGACCTTGACAAACTGTTGGCTCGAATCGATTCTTTTCCAGAAGCATCGAATACGAAAATATGACTTTTACCATGCCTGCGCGTTGAACTGTTTATCGAAACTGATCGAATCGTCTCATATTTCTGGATGAAAATTGGAGATAAGAAGAAGCGCAAGATAATAGCCGGACTCGGAAATGGGGAAAATATCACGATTCGGAAATGGATGAAAATTCGATGCTCTTATCGGCGCTACGAGCAGGTGTGACGGAAACCCTCGGCGTGTTTGTAAACAATGGCGGAATCGGAGTGAGTTTCAAGCCGGAAATAAGAGGAAGCGCGAGTGCACGAGTGAGGGCACGCGCGCGTTCGGGCTGATTCAGCGAGCACCTTGTACTTGACTAGTGCACCCAAGAAACGCATCCATCAGCATCGACCCGGGTGCGGCGCGGCGCGGCACCCGTCGCCGGTCAAGCAGCCAATACTGCTTTGCTATTGAAAAACGCCGTATAAAACTTCAGGCGTTGCAAAATTTCCTTTCATAAAACGCGAATTTCCTGGTAAACTTATGACTATTTTCCTCTCAATTTTTCAGATAATATTGTTCGCAATTTCACCTAAAGATTCTGAAAATTTAAAAGAAAAATGTTCATAACTTTCGTCATACATAATAATTTCATCGAGATAAATTTGGCAAATTTCGAATGTCCATACGGCATTCTTCCTTAGCACGACAGAATATGAACTCGAAGGTTGGACTCAGCTTCTCTAACAAATATTGCCTCGAGTCTTTTACTGCACATCCCACGTTACTGAGGAGAGCATTAATGCCAACAATTTCAAAATCGAATTTTCTTTCAGTGTCTAATCTCTCGTATTCAGAGCACGACATTCCCGACTTAAATGCAGCTTTACGCCTTCTTAAGGGGGACCTCGTGTAATTCCCCCATAAGTAGGTCAAAATGGGTTAGTTGCGCTGGTCATAAAATATAGTGCTCTTTTGATGCTTCATTCTTGTACGTTAGCCAAAAACAGTTCGTCCGAATCGCAACTTTTTACGTTCAAAATTAACCGAGACATGACGCTTTGAAAAATTCTAATTATGACGTCATCCACCGCGATAGTGGCACCCTAGGTTTCTTCCACCTTACATCCATCCGAGTTTCGCAGTGAGTAACCAGTGCAAATTTGTGTCTCCCTGACTGTTGAAAGCAAGGTGGAAGAAACCAAGGGTGTCGGTACCACGGAGGATGACGTCGAAAACCCGACTTTTCGAGGGCCGATATCTCGGTTAATATTGAACGTAGAAAGTTGCGACTTGGACGGATCTCATTATTTGTAGCCGATCTAAAAGAATCAAGCATAAAAATACCAGCGCAACTGACCCACTTGAAAAATTATACATTTCATACGTATCTTTAATAGTTCTAATTTGTTTTAAAAATTTTGAAGACAGGATCATCTTTCCCCGACAAACCGATGAGAAATTATGTTATTTTAAAGTTATTAATTTTGATCCCCCCCCCCCATTTATTTCAGGGGCTGAGCAAAAAATAAGACCAGTTTGAGTGTCTAGGAGGACCCTCATTTATCCTTGAAAAATTGTGTTGTTTGTCCGTATTTAGGCTGATTTAACCGAAAAGTTGTAAGGTCCTTCACCCGACTATCTCTTCTAGGGGTGTTATGGTGCCGTTATGTAAGAGCTTTAAATGTATAGATCTACAGGCTACGAATTTTAACAGCTACTCCAACCCTTAGATTCCCAAGCCGGATCAAATTGATCCGATTATCCTTTCTAAGGGAGTTATGATACCGGTGCATGCAAGCTTTAGATACAGATCTACCAATACATCCTAAAATAAGAATCAGACATCAAATTGAAAGAACTAAGAAACAAATCGAGTGTCAACAGCCGAAGATAGGAGAGACATACTCGGACCTGGATTTCTAACTTTTCTCCGGAATCTGAACAACGCCTCATTGGCAGCATGAGCGCAGCATTTCAAATTCAAGCTTCACGCCATCACGCCTTCAACTTTGAAACTGCAACACGGACATCCATCAAGCACGAATAGTTGTATCTCCGCGCCGTCATCAACGCGCGTCCTTTCCCTTGCTCTGTTGTCATTTCCATGTTGTGTTGATTCCCTCTGTCATATTTGGACCGCGTTCAGCAGAGAGGAACCAAGTGACATCAGCTGCTGCCAAATTCAATTGGGCAATTCAATTTTTTACGAGTGAACGTATTTGCGGATTCCTTTAAAAATGTCACGGAATAAGCTCCGTACTAGGCAAAAAATACATTGAAATTTGTACAAAAATCCGCACAACCGTTTTCACGTAAAATCCTTAATACCTCAGTAACGTTTGTCAATAGCTGATGTGGCATGGTTTCTTTTGCTTAACATGGTCTATTTAGAGTAGTGCTTCAATGGCTCCGCGCATGAGCAATTGAGACGAAGATAGAAGAGCCGTAATCGAGCCTTATTTTATAACTCTTTCATCAAATTCCGAGCGTCACCTCTTCCTCCTCCTCTTCGTCCTCTTTCTCTTCTTCCCTTTCCTTTTCTTTTCTTTCTTTTCATTATCTTCCTTTTCCCGATTGCTGATTGCGTCCTCCTATAAAACCTCCTAGGCATCCCAATATCTAAGTCTGTCAAACCGAGGTTTTAAGCAAGTCATGAACGTCACATGACCCTCTTAATTCTTTAATTTCTGCGTCTCATCCCATTTTGCAAGTGAAGCTTCAAAAACATTGGACCATTTTGAGTTTGCAGTATAAAGCAAATTTAAAATTAAAGAGATGTACGTTCCAAAACTACGGAATCGAATTTGGACGAGCACACGCATTTGCGTGAGTCATTCATGGAGAGTAGTGCGACGAACGACGCTACGCACAGTTGATCAAGCCAATAGGAGAGCTCGGAAAAAATTAGGAAACTTTAAACGCTAATAACTCCGTTTATACTAAATTTTGAGGTTCCGAAAGTGGTCTCATTAGTTTTCTCGTAGAGTTATCTTCCAAAAACACCCCTTGAAATTCAAAATGTGACGAAATAAACATCAAAATGTTCAGTTTAAGTCAAAAATTTCATGTCGGACCTCTCTAATTGACTGGATCCACTGTGCGATGGAGCAATGGTGCATATAGACAACAAATGACCGAGTATGGGATGTTGACTGTTGATTTTGCCAGTGAAAGCTGAGACACCGCTCGCATGCCAAATTTCCGAGGGACCCTCATGATTTCCAGTCTGATTTGAGAACGAGATGTTCCCGACTAAAAGCGGCAAGCGAGAGGCCCGACCCCAACCCGGGTCGCGGCGTGCAATGTCGTGCTTTGAATAGTTCCAGCCCAGCCGGGCCCATTTCGTAATTCCCGCGCCTCCGAGAGGGGACAAGGTACGCCATAATCTGGAGGAATCTTTCTCCGAGCTCTCTAAACTTCGCATCCGAACTTCGCCGCTGCCAAGTGCGGTTCATCAGTGCGCTCTAGAGTACCTTTGAACGGGAGAGTATTTCTATCTCTGTGCCGCTCTCCGATTGGTTCGTCAGTTTTCGGCTATCATTAAGCTCCAAAGTTGGTCCAATTTAAACAAATCCGACCCAGAGGAACACGCATTATCGGCTGAGAAATTAATGATGATCGCATTCAAATGTTAATTTTCGGCAAAAATGATCATAGCGCATATTGAAATGGGAATTCTTCACATTAAATGCACTTCGCGTAAAACTTCAAACCACAAAAACTCCGGTTCTATTTTTGACATCATCGAGCGATCCCAACATGTTCGTAAAATGCTTCGCCATGATTTTGTATCAATTGTGTGATGTTGAGTTTCTGTAGGTTTAAGTCCCTTTCCCTGCGAACAGTAGTAAATTGTGCTAACTTAAAACCTGATCCTGAGGGAATGATTCAACAAGATTGCTTCCGTATTTGATCAGGAGTGCTTCCTCGGGTACTTCCTGAGACTTGCGCCGGCCGCGCAGCATTGTTGCCAAATCTTAAAGAAAGATCACCACTTTTTATCATTTAAAATCATGTAAAATATCCTCGTTTTATCGCGCAACCTGGCAATCTCGCTGTGCCGCGCGCCACATGCAAGTGGCCAAGTGCATGCACGGAAAGCTCACAGTTTAAAGTGCTGCGCGGCGTGGCAGAGGGGGAAGGAGAGGGTGAGAGAGGGAGGGAGAGCGTGAGAGGGGGAGGCGGTTGGAGCCCATAGAAATAACGAATGAGTGACCAATTATTCAAGTTGCAGGTATGCTGACCTCTGACCTGCGCAACCTGCCGCCCAGCCGAGCCGAGAGCAGGTGTCGTTTTCATTTTCAATGTTACCCAGTGACCTAATCGATTGACACACCGCTGATCATGTGCAACCGCGAGCTGAACCCTCGTTTTTTCGGCTGCTCCGCTAAATGATCGCTCGTGGCTCGACCCACATTTAAATACGTGAAATATTGACGTTAACCATCTACCTACCGCTACTCCTCGACGTCGGCTGGTCATCGTGAGGTCGACCCGAAGGAAGAGATGTTCACTCCTTTTTCATCGCTTGCGGCCCGACTATTGAAAGCTCAGAGCAGCCCGATACAACATCGAATTGCGATGTATTGCATGGTTAAGATAGGGTTGTGTCTTGTCGTATTGTATCGACATAGTTTAATAATCGGGTCGCTGCATAGAGTCCCTTCATAGAGAGAGTTAAGACAACGCGGCTCATGGATGTCACAGACGGGAATAAAGATTACACAAATTGAACGTTTTTCGTAATCTTTGATCAACTCATTCCCGAATTCCTACCTCCGTATACTTATACTAAATAGAAAAATTTATTTGATTTAGTACACACATAATCGCGCTATGTGCCTATTATGTAGTTATGTACCTTGTATGTAGTATTTTTACCTCGTATGGATAGCATGAATTAAGAGCTTGCACAAAGCATTTTAAAAAAAGAGAAGGGGGACACGCCAAATCAAAGTTTCAGTTATCATTTTAGTCGTTTTCGTCGAAAAATCCATAAGTTATGAGTAAAAACGGACAAATTGATGACCAGGACATCATCCACGTCAAAGCTTATTACGACGCACGTCAGTGACGTGGCGTGCTTTACGATGAATCGAATGATCTGCCATTTAAACCTATGGAAAAGGATCGATGAACAGGGTGTTCGCAACGAACACCTTAATAATCGATTCTTTACTATAGCTCCAAATTGGGAAATATCGATAATCGATCATTCACGCCTCGCCACTGACGCACGTCTTTATTACTTGTGAACACTTAAATGCAACTAATCTAACTTTGGAGTCGTCCTTGTTCATGAATTCAAAAGCGGGGCCGCAATTAATTTCCGAGCGTCGATGCAACTATTCGAAATCTTTGGTAGTGAGTGTTGCATACGCAAAAAATGAAGGCGCGTTGGCTTCGTCGCGCGCTCATTTTATCTCGTTACTTTTTCCAGGCAGTTTGTTTGTTTGTTTGTTTGTTTGTTTGTTTGGGTAGGGCCATCGTACTTCTCCAGTTTCTCGTTTGGTTTGTTACTGAATAACAAAATTTTCTCGTCCCACAATACTGACGGAAAAAATTAGACACATTTGGTCCGTAGTCAATTTTTTCCTCGAATTGAACAATCTCTTCCCAAAATTTACGTCTGCTTATAGAAGCCTCCCCTTCACGCATCACTATCTTTATCTGGCCGTCACAAGTATCAGGAGCCATATCTGCCTCGGAGTGCAATCAAGTGATAAAACCGAAATTTTACACATTAGTTTTAACCTGAGGGCTGGGGAATTAATGTGAGCCAGGTCCCTTTCTTGCCGTGCTGAGGAAGGGCGCCATGTGAGTCATCAGGTGTTGTCAAATTTCCTTCGACACATCGCAAATTTTCAGGAAAATTTGTGAATATTTCTAATTCGATTTTTCAGAAGATTTCGTTCGTAGTTTGATCTGAAAAGTCTGAAAATTTCAAGGACAAATATTCGTTAGCTTTGAAAATAAATATACAGAACATTTGGAAACATTCGAATGCTCACACGGCGTTTTTAGGCTAGAGGCCGTTACAGGGCACGGGGTAGGGGCGCGGCGGAAATTAAGGACGAGACAAGCGAATAAAGGTGGATTTTGAAATTTGGTCGACAAAGGAATCGATACCTCGTCCTTGGCCCAGATCAAGATCAGGAAGAGCGGACACCGGGAGCGGAGAATCTGAGTCCGGGCGAAACCAGCTCCAATTTGATCGTTACCGTTACATAAATCTTGCACTAACCTCTTTACCCCCTCCCCCTCACACAAAGACCCCAGCCCACCACGGACCACTTGCGCTTTCGTTGGAGCTTGGAAGTTGATCAGGTGGATTCTGGTTCTGGTTTGGCGTCGATCACTCCGGTTGCCGAATTTGCAGCGAGCAGCACCTCGGAGACATCGGAACTCATCGTTTTTGGCGTTGAATGGCAATAGTGATATTTGTGTTGATCCGTGTGTCCACACCTTGACAGTTGATGTTCGTTCCTCTTCTTGGAGCCCATGAATTGACCGCACAAGGCTATCGATGACAAGATTGATACGACATCGATGGTGCAAGTGCATTCCTTGGCAACGAACAACGACACCACCCCTTTTATTTCCCGTCAGTTTCTTCTAGCCTCTTTAAAATGCACTTCGGTTCGGAGTTTCGAAGCGAGAAAATTTCCAACATATACGCATAAACGCGCATTTCAGCTGAATATTCCCGAGGTATTTACAAGGCGTCGTATTAACACTTTCCTCGATGGACTTCCTTTTTGAGATAACAGGAATTCTCATGTCCCGAAAAAATTCTGGTTGTCGTGCTAATAATCCTAGCGGGAATTCCAGTCATTATCTCCAAAAGAAATCCGACGAAGAAAATATTAACGTGGTAACCTATTCTGGCTCCGGGGAATTGCGTCGAAAATTTGACGATGCGTTTTCGAGATCAAATGTCCCACGTATTTTATCCCAAAAATAGGTTGCGTGGGGTCTACGTAGTCCATTTCTTCTACTTAATGGTGTACAATTACTTTTTAGCTTTACCACTTTGAGCCGCAACCATAGCAAATGAAAACTTTAATTATAATTATTTGATATAATATTGCACTGGAAAAAAAAAACACATTGGATCTAGAGTCCAGACTCTTGAAAACATTGACAAGAAAAAGGACTCTTGATTCAACCAGATTTAAGTTTAATTCAAAAGGAAATCCGCTCAAATTAAGAGGCTTGGTTCTTGATTTAAGCTTAAATCTGATTGAATCTAGAGTATTTTTTCTTGTCGATGTTTTTAAGAGTCTGGACTCTAGATCCAATGTGTTTTTTTCCAGTGTGATTATGATGTTTTGATTATAATATAATATATGATTCTAAAACTGCCGATTTAAAACCATCGTACCTTCAGTATAGTTTTTTCATCCTCGGGTGGTTTTTTTGGCCAAAGTTTTCTTTAAAAAACTCCTCTAAGTAGAGGCACGGTAGATCAAGTTTAATTTTTATTCGTAGTAACCTCCAAATTTTCGAGTTGTCCATGCACTCCCTATAAAGGTACTCTAGGTCATGCTGGTTCCTTAAAACTACGGAGAGAAGAAGAGGACTCCTGATTCCGCTTTCAGCAATGCATCCGGCGTGCACAACACGCGATTTAATCTCGGAACCGCGTGCAACTTTTGAAGAGCTCGACGGATCCAGCGTGCAATTACGGAGTGACGCAAGTGGAGCCGCAACCCGGCTGAAAATGAGAAAAACGGCCGCACTTAACCGCTAGCTTTTGCTTTCGCAGGGGCAGAGCTCGGAGGATTCTGGGAGACAAGTCGTCGCTCGGCTGACAAAAAGGCGTAACTACAATTTGAGATGAGCCCGGGAAACCATTGAGTTATACGGACGAGAGGGTTCATCGCGGAGTGGAGTTACGCCCTCACGTCAGGAGGGTGACGAAGTTATGCAACCGGGACCGCATGTCACCGGGCGGATGGCAATTTGTTTTCGGACGAGGGCATTACCGTGTTTGCACTCTTTTACCCTGTGAGTGGATCGCTCCGCACTCCGTGGTCCTCCGGAGTGTTTGCGATGGCTACGTAATGTTTGAAGCTGCCGACCGTATCAGCCAGATCGTGCTATACTTTTGATTTCTGCCGTTTTCCGGATGCAGTGTTGACTCTCTTGCTGGACTGTCATCTTGCAACCTTGCTGGTGCTCCGCCGAGTCCAGGAATATTTGCTGGCCTCTTGCAAATGCGGATATTTGGGTTTTCATCCCGTGCAGCGAGTGCTTACAGTATGAACAGCATCGATACTCTTTATAACTTTTGCATAGCAGGAGTGTCAAATTTCCTTAGTCCGAGAACTAGGTAATGTGCGCCAGAAAACCCACCGTCTTGATCTTTGCAGAGAACTTCAGTGTCGCAAGAGGAAGACTCCAAAGATGCGAAAATTAAAAGAATCTGCTTTCATAAAATGAAATTGTATTTTTGTTCAAGTTCTTTTCTTATGAAACATACCCGCAGTGTTCCCACTTCCCAAGCGTGCGTATATATCCCTACCGTGCGGACTCTCTTTATACCCGTGCGGACTCTCTTTCTACCCGTGCGGACTCTCTTTAAACCTGTGCGGCCAGCTAAAGAGGATCGAAAGTATATGAGAAAACGATCTCCATATCTTAAGGAGTCCTCATGCAGGAAAGAGCAGCACGGGATTGCACGAATTGTCTAGGAGACATTGGTTCATCCGGAGAACAAACGGACTTGGTAGGATATGTGTACATGGGAAAACTGAGAGCAATTTAATATTTAGTGAATAACGTGGAGTCGTAATAATTTACATATATTAAAAATATTTGAGATATATGCGATATAACGTAAGGATTTTGTTTTGTAGTTGAATGCTATCACTTCATTCATATAGTAGGTCAACTAATTAAGAAAATCTCTATAAAAAATAAACAAAACATTGGTACAGTATCAGCTCAATGATAATTCATATGGCAACTGTGTGGAGTGGGTCCGGAATAAGGCCTTATTTTTGAGAGATGAGTAAATTTACAACACACCGGGTTCCGGCGGTCACTGTAATACATGCATTACCTTAAAGAAATGAAATGTGAAATTTAACGAATCTAACAACCCACAACGAATCTAACAACCCACAAGGAATGCTACATCCTGTGAATATTCGTAGTTGGCTATGGATAAAATTCTGAGAAGAAGAATGGGGAAAAAATTTAGTTCCAATAACTCAGCTTTGAAAATAATTATTACCTGTTTAAAAATGCTTCTCACGGTTCGAGAAATGTTTCAAGTCAGGGTAAAGATTACTGAGAAATAACCGGTTATTTGATATGATCCCTAGAAATTCTTACAATCAGGGACGGACTGGCCGGGGTGGCGATGGGGCGATCGCCCCACTTTCATCGGCCAAGAAGGGCCCCGGAGGGGCCCCTTTTGGCCGATTTGAATAAGGGCCGTATTTCGCCGTTTCGAAGAAGCGCCCGAGGGCTTTTTCGGTTCGTCCTCGAGAAAGGGCCCCGAGACTCCTGAGAGGACAGGACACTTTATTGCCGATTCGGAGAGCACCCTGAAGGAGCTTTTTTATGCCGTATCTAAGGGCGTTGCATTTTGAGAGCCCTTTTTTCTGCTTCGAATAAGTCCAAAGGGGTCCTTTTTTGTCATTTCGGAAGAGCCCTGAAGGACTCGTTTATTGCCGATTCGAAGAAGACTCGATAGAGCCTTTTTTTGCCGCTTCTAAGGACCTTAAAAGAGTCCCTTTATCTGATTCGAAGGAGTCCTTTTTTGCCGTTTCCAAGGGACCATTTATTGCCGATTTGAAGAGGCCTTGATGCGGTTTTATACCGCCTCTAAGGACCTTCAAGGCACCGGGCTCTTTATCGCCGATTCGACAAAAGGGTCTTTTTTGCCGGGGGCCCTTTGGTACTGATTCAGAGAGGCCTCGAGGGCACATTTCTATGCAATTTTGAACTTTGGAGGCCCCTAGTAGGGAACCTTTCCTACCTTCCTCAAGGGATTTCGTAGGGGCCTTCGGCGATTTTTCCCCCCTTTAGCGAAATCCATAAGGGGGGCTGTCCATATGATACGTAACGCAGTTTTTCCGATTTTTTTACCCCCATCCCTCCTCCGTAACGCATCGTGACGCAAGCTCGAACCATCCCCCCCCCCTCAAAAAAATAAATAAATACGTAACACAAGTCTCGCCCCTCCCCCCTATTTTGGTCAGTTTTTTAAATTAACAAGGAAAAAAAAGGTCTTACGGCAAAAAAGAGTTACGTAACGTTGGGCTTGACCCCCCCCTCCTCCCCCCTTAATACGTTACGTATTGTATGGGCAGCCCCAATGACTTTTTTCTAATTCAAAAATTCCCGCGACATAAAGGCCTCTTTTGACACATTTAAGACGCGCGTGCGAGTCGATTCCTTCAAATACCATAGGGCTACTTCACTCACTCACAAGGCTCGAGGCTTGTCTGGATCGCGAATGCCGCCGGCGCCACACAGTTGTCATTAGAGTATGGCTCGATATTACAAGACCATGAGCATCCTTACGAGTCTCAGGGTTCATGATGCGGATTCCGAGTTACGTGTTTTCAGAATTTAACCATCGATTTATTCATTCATTACGCGTCATTTAACTAGTAAACGGCACTGATTTTTCTATGAGCAGAGCGAAGAAAGGATCCAATAAAACGTTCAAAAAAAATTAAGACAGTTGTCAATTTTGGCGGCTAAAAAGTACATTTAAAAAAAACAAACGAACAAAAAAATCCGAACTGTGTTTTTCAGAATGTGTTCTTTTTAGACTGTCACTATTACTATTCTACTTGATTCTATGTATCTTCTGTATACTAATTTAGCTTTGGCACAATTTTTCGTTGGAAGAGGAAAATAAAAGTTGAATTCCAAGTATACAACGGATTCTCATTTTTTCATCCAGTTTAAGAAAATATACTAAGTTTTGCATTTCTGGTCTCTTTTTGGATAATGTTTCAAAAATAATATTAAAGAATAGGGTCTAAAATAGCGTAAAATTCATTCTAAAAGGGCCTAATTTTCAAAATTTTCCGGGGGAGGGCCCCCGGACCCCCCTTCTACCGGGGGGGCCCCCCCAGACCCCCCTTCTACCGGGGGGGCCCCCCAGACCCCCCTAGGGGCCCGCCCCATACTTAATTTAGGGCCAGTCCGCCCCTGCTTACAATTGTCCATAAATGGGTCTGAAAAACCCTTTTTAAGACTTATTTTTCCATGATATCCCAGAGTATACCTTAATCTGGTAGTTTTGATTGTATTCATACTGATTGAAGTGTCAAGTGATAAGCCAGCTAAGACCTATGTTTATTATCTTACCATTGCTAATAACAAGGTCGCCTTGAACATGTATCTCTCAGCGGAAGGGAAACTCTCGATCACTCCTGAGGGAATGTTCGAGCTTTTTATTTGCATAATTGAATATCTAAAAGTAACAGAATTACATACAGCGTCACAGCAAGTAATAAATCCTACCAACAGAATAGGAACGTCTCTGTGGCCTTTAGTATTTATTAGTATCAACATACATAAAGCGTTGAACATTCCCTTCGCAAAAATTCGAACTTATTGTTAGCTTGGAGTGATCATTAGGATACCTAGTCTCTTATTTAGAGGTTGAAAACCACTAAATAGTGAAAGTAAGCAAAAATATTCAAACAGAAGGATCACTCGTACCCTCAGAATCAAGATTATTTATTAAATTACACCACTATACAAAGATCTGACTCTTGAATTTTGATTCTTTGTCACAGCCATATGCGATTTATTCAGCCCATTTTCATATTTTTGGGCATTTGGCAGATAATACCTATAGATGTATCCACTGTTGTCTTCGCACCTTACTTTTTATCACTGTATCTCTCTTTCCCTCCTCCCTCCCCCCTTTCGTGCTTTTATTTTCTCACGCGAAGTGGTCCTTTTCAGAGAAGGGTGCCCATTAGAAGCTGGATCACTTAGATACTTCGCCGTAAAGAATAATCAGTTTCCTTAGGCAGATAAATCAATTAACAGTAAGCAGAATTATATATATATATATATATGAGTCGCTTTTATAGCGCTCTTTGGCGCTGTGCGACGCCTAATCGCCACAAAGCTCGGTCTTCCCACAGGTCATCAGGGAGTTGACAATCTCTTATCTCATTTAACACCCCCTGTCGCCAACCTCGCACTGGGCGTCCCCTACGTCTCCTCCCAGGAGGAACCCAATCAAGCATCTTTTTTGGCAGCCTCTCTTCCGTCATCCTATTGACATGACCATACCAAACAAGTTGTTTGGTCATGACGTCGAACACGATGTCATTTTCGACTTCCATTATCTGACGCACTCTATCATTACGGACCCGATCTCTCCTAGAAATTCCTGCTGACCTTCTCCAGAAATCCATCTCCGTTGCTCTTAGCATATCCTGTGTCCGTTTCTTCAGCTGCCAAACTTCACATCCGTATGTTAATATACTTTTGACTACAGCGTTGTATATCCTCCTCTTGTTATCTTTGGAAATCCGCTGATCCCAGAGGATTCCATTTAACATCGCTATAGCCTTCCTTGCTAAGGTGTTCCTTTCCCTGATAGCTTGATCCGTCCTTCCATCCTGGGTCAACCGCACTCCCAAGTACTTAAAGTGCTCGCAGCCTTTGATCTGCTGCCCATCCTCCAACTCAATGCTTTGCTGATCACCGCCAAAAGTCATCTTCTCAGATTTGGATATGCTGACTTCCAGACCCCACTTCCGATACTCTTCTACTAGCTTGCGCATCATGTATTCCGCGTCATCTTGATCTTGAGCAACCACCACCTGGTCATCAGCAAAGCACAGAGTAAACAGAGTTTCGAGATCACCCAAGGGGACACCCATACCAGAGCATTTCTTTTTCCATTCTTTTAGCACGCACTCGAGATAAATTTTAAATAATGTTGGCGACAAACAACATCCCTGTTTTAAACCCTTAGTCACATAAAATCCCGCTGACAACCCCCCATGGCACTTAACTTTGGTAAAACTCCCTTTATAAAATCGCTTAACAGCGTCAATCAACCCCCCGTTAAAATTCGATTTTTCCAAGGCCTCCCAAAGTTTCACCAACGGCACGCTGTCATACGCCTTCTGGAGATCCACAAAAATTAAATGCAGTTCCTGAGCTACGGCCATTTTCTTCTCAATGACCTGGACAATAACAAAGAGGTGATCTATCGTAGACCTGCCAGCTCTAAAACCAGCCTGCTCCTCTGCTTCGTGATCCTGCCATTCGTCCTCGATCTTCGCTTTCAGTATCTTCCCGTACACTTTGCTTATTGTCCCGGTCACTGAGAGCCCCCGGTAGTTGTTACAGTCGTCCTTCCTTCCCTTCTTTTTGTAGATGGCCTTGATCCAAGACTCCTTCCACTCCCTTGGTACCTCGTCACCCCTGATGCATTGTTGCATCAGTTTTCTGAGGCACTCAAAGAGCTTGGCAGTCCCGTACTTGACCAACTCGACAGGAATCCCACCAGGACCCGGTGCTTTGTCATTTTGCAGCTCTTTGACCGCTTTAATTATGTCACAAGTGTGGATCTCCAAGTTGTTCATTCTTCCGTTGTCCGTGCTGTTGTCTCGAAACTCTGGGCGCCTTTCCGTCAAAAGATCTTTAAAATGATCCTCCAGTTTTTTAAGTGATATCGGAGAAACGATGTCGCGCTTCATGTCTCTACGCAAACCTTTAATTAACTTCCAGCTCTCAGCACTTTTTCTCCCCCCTAGGTAGGTGTTAATTCTAGAACAGTTGCTTTCCCAAGCTTCATTCTTCTTCCGTGTTATGAGGCTCCTAACTTTAGACTGAGCTTTCCTGTAAGCAACTTTATCTTCAGTCTTTTTAGACGACAGAAATATAAGGTGTTTTTGCCTCTTAAGATTTATCTCGTCTTCAATTTCTTCATCCCACCAGTAAGGATGCTGGTATTTATTACTGGTTTTGTGAACACCTAGGGCTTCTTTCGCTGCAGAGTGGATACAATCTTTGATGAACTGATATTGCTCTTCCGTGGTACCCGAGAGTCCATCCCCCAGCTTCTCATCTAAGCGTTTCCGATACAGAGCCTTGACACTAGGGTGCTCCAAACTTTCGATGTTATACCATACTTCATGATTTTGCGTTCCCTGACTCTGCTGTTGCTCAGGCATTGGCTCTTTACCTTTAATCCCTTTAACGGGAAACGCTATATCTGCTCGGAGGAAATGATGATCACTGCCGCAAGAGAGTCCCCTGCACACTCTAACTTGCTGCAATTTCAACTTAGTAGTGTGCTTTACAATTATATAATCGATGATGGATTTCAATCCTCGCGTTGGCTGGACCCAGGTATACTTATGGATGTCTTTGTGTTGAAAAAAGCCATTCAAAATTTTCATCTCAGTTTGAGAACAAATTGAGATGAGCCGATCACCGTTATCATTAACAGCATCCTCCCCAAACGGTCCAACAACTTTACAGTTTACTCGTCGTCCCGTTCTGCTGTTCAAATCACCCATAAGAATGGCTTCCCTGCCAGCACCAACGTTCAGTATTTCATCATTCAGATCTTCGAAGAATTGGTCCTTACATGCGACAGTGGCATCATCATTTACACCGTATACTCCGAGCAGCGTGATCTTATGTCCGTACAGGTTAAGGTTCATTTTGATAATGCGCTGGTTGACGGCCTCCCAAGTGCCCACGAACTTACGTAGGCTTCTCCGCAAAAGTATTGCTACTCCTTGCTGAGCACGCTGATCTTTGGCTACGCCGCTGTAGAATAGATCATAGTCACCGTAATTCTCTGACCCGTGCCCTTTTTTCTTGGTCTCAGTAAGAACAGCGACATCCACTCCAAGTTTCTGAATCTCCGATATCACTTCCGGTAACTTATTTGAAATGCCTTGGACATTCCACGTCCCAAATACCATTGTCCGTTTTCTCAATTTTTGTCGACGTGTCCGTTTAGTTGTAGTGGTACCGAGGCTTGTATTGTTAGGTCGTTTAACAGTAAAACTTTTTACAAGTACCGGGGAGTTAGCCCGATGACTCAACCCCCAACCTGGAGGACCAGGGTTTGATTTCGGAGTTGCCTCTCCTAGACAGGTTGCTTTCACTTCAGCTCAGAGCCCTGTCTGCCCTTCTAGCAGGTGGTTCATACGCCCAGAGGCCGGTGACCATCTCCACTGCCCCCTTTGAGGCAGGGGCTACCAGCTGGGGTCCGCAGGATTGCTAAACCTGTGACAACAGTCCCCCATACGGGGCCTAAGCAGAATTAAAATTATTCAAATCCTGCCGATCATTCCAGTGCTTCGATCTCAAATCGACTGAGCAACACTTATTTGCTTTCAGCACGTAACTAAAACACTAGCATTGCATGTCACTCTCTATATCCGGTATCAAGACCGAAGTATTCAGGAACTAACACCACTTCGTGTCACTCAGGCAAAAAATGTATTTACTAGGTATTAATCCAACTGCAAATTCACAGTCTGCCCTTGAGTTGGCTAAATTTAACAGGCTACTGGAGTGCTTTGATTAGGCTATGATGATGTTCGCAAATTCAGCGTTCCTCGGATAGATCGCGGTACGGAGAGTATTAGAATCGGTAGATAAAAAAAAAAAAAAAAAAAAAAAANAAAAAAAAAAAAAAAAAAAAAAAAAAAAAAAAAAAAAAAAAAAAAAAAAAAAAAAAAAAAACAGCAAGCCCATTTTACGGGCCCTCAGATTCATGAGAACTTCTGATTCCAAGGCTTATCAGATAATCAGTATAGTCGGTTGTAACATCGACCAGTTGAGGTATCTCTGCCAAACAGAACTATGAGCATTAAGAAATGAGCCCTGAGAACCATAAGGATATATGCATGACAGAGCTCACGTCATAATCCACATAGTTCCGTTTGGCAGAAATACGTCCAATTCATACGAGAGTAGAGCTGTCAAATCTTTTTCCATCATCTGATGATTCAATAGGAACTACGCACTGAAGTCCAGCGACATGACAAGAGTGGAATTTGAGGCATGAACGGAGGCAATCCATAGGGCAATAAAATTGCATTAGCACGTGCCGAGAGGAACAAATTTACCGTGAATGCGTGGTGCTGACGCTGTACGCATATCCTTGTTCTTTCTACTGATTTCTGGCATAGCAGAGGCTACTCAGACACCTACCTCGATGAATCTAACAAATCGGCAATTTTCTAACATCACATTGGCGGATTCAGGGAGAGGCGCAAGGTGCCCCCCCCCCTTTCGCCTAAAAAAAGGAGGAAGAAAAAAAAGGAGAGAAGAAGAAAAGTCGCTTACATTTGGTAATTATTCATGAAGAAATTGACTCAAACTGCGTAGATGCTTCAAAAATTCAAAAATTTGCATTGCAGCGGCCGGTACGTTTTTTTTTTTTTTTTTTTTTTTTNTTTTTTTTTTTTTTTTTTTTTTTTAATTTTTTTCTCTGTGGCCATCTGATTTTTAGGTCTAATTCGTAAAGAAAATTTGGAACCATGAGGTTCTGTCTAATTTTTCAGATAAAAGCAATATTATTTCAATCTGGAGAATGACATCGCTGAAAAAGAGTTATTGGCGAAGTTTTACAGAATTGTTAAAACCTGAGTCATGTGTAAAATTTACAAAAGTGCGAACTACAGTGAGAGTGCGAACCACAGGGGCATTTATCGCAATTAAGTTGCAACCTTCAACCCAAAAACGTGTTTATTCACTCTAGAGCTGTTGTTTTTCTATTAGAACAACGCTCCCTAACGGGTAAAACGTTGCAAATGATAAAGTATTATTAATTTAAGTAAGACTATTGACGTAACTATTGGTGATATCAAACGCACATATTACAAGTTGAAGAGGAAATCACGAAGAATGCAGTACGTTTTAGTTACAATGTTGTCTTGGCACACAAAATCACTAAATAATTTCAAAACACCCAGCTATTTTATAAATTTACAATTTTCGATTTTATGACGCAATTTCGTGTAGTAACTGTCCTATTCATCCGAAACGTTCTGATTCTCTCGTCCGGCCTCCATTTCCGTGTGTTGACCTTTGGATCTGCAAAAGCTTATGCTGATAGAAAAATTTTGATATCACGGTCCTTCACATCATACTCTCCAAATTTTTTGGCACTCCCGAAGTGGCAAGACTGCGAATCACGATTTGCAGCATTTTTCCTTTTTTTGCCCTAAGCCAACGTAATGAGATGTTGATCAACCCAGGTCAGCCCACTTACATTTACTCATGGTTCAATGCCGTGATTATCGTATCGCGAGATCGAATAATCGCGCCGAACACGGTGCAGTCGGTGTTAAACTCATATTGGCGCCTGCAAGGCTATAGGAATACTTCACGCATTGCGCCAAACAGTGCGGTCGGCGTCAGACGCATATTAGCGCCTACAAGACTTCATGAATACTTCTCGTATTGCACCAAATGCAATGGAGTCCTGGATGTTTTGGAGCATCTTGTGGTTTGGTCGTATTATCTTTACTTAACGTATTTTGAGTGAACTTTCAACCAAGAGAAGTATCTCACTGTGCTTTATGACCCTGTTTAGTGTTACCCTCTTGAATGTCACCTAAAAATGTTACCCTGATGAGTAGTCCATTAATCTGTCATGCAAAGAAGAACGCCATATGAGGCATCAGGCGTTGCCAAATTTCCTTATACAAATCACGTATTTTTAGAAAAATTTGTGAATATTTCTTCACCGATTTTTCGGAGGATTTTTTTCGTAGTTTGATCTAAAAATTCTGTAAATTTCAGGGAAACGAATCCAAAAAGTAAATGTAAGTAATTGTTAGTAAATGAATTAAAATTTTCAGCATTATGATGATATTGAAACGCACGTTGGCTAAAAAATTCCAACTTCCTGGAAAATATCCATAACTTTCTTGAAGAATAAATATTTTCTTTGAGGAAATTCGGCATCATTCGAATCTCTTACGGCGTTTTTACTTAGCACGGCAGTAATCCCTTTCTTGAATATGGTTCAATTATACAGTCGATGATGAACCTTAATCGGAGCATATTCACAACTCCGAGTAAAATAACTTCTGACTGACAAAATGTTATCCAAGGAATTCATCGGTTATGGATTTAATTTCCTACTTTATTCTTTCTTATAGGCATTTCATTGCGATTTTCTCCTCTTTTTCTCTAGGAGAACACCACCCAAACAGTCAATATATGATGATACTTTCAGTCATTCAAATATCACAAGCGTTTGAAAAATGAGTCGAAGCAAGGATATTAGTCGAAAATATACACTTCTGTCGCTGTAGTAACCATTTCCGTGTCCAAAAAGATGAGTGGCCTTATTTTGAAGAAATTATACAGGAAAAAAGCAAAACAAAAACAAAAAAGCACCATTAGATTCTGCGCACCCCACGGCTCGAGGTTTCATACTCGGTCACGCACAAGAGTGAGGCTCTGTTTCATGAATAAGCTCGTCAAAGAGGCCAAAGTAATTGAGCGATTCAACAAACGCGCGGTCTCAAAATAAACGAGCTGCGGACAGCGCATGCGCATCTATTATAAACTTTATCCCCGCGCAAGTAACGCCGGTCATCGTATCTTATTAGCAATTTCGCGGCAAGCATCTTTATGAAGTACTCACTCACTCGTTTAGTCTTATCTAAACTGACTTAATTTGATCACCGAATCATCCGAAGACGATGTTTTTTACCACTCGCATGTGCTCCTCGCTGCCACAGCCCCCCCCCCTTCCTATCATTCTATCGCCCTCCTTATTTTTTAATTTCTCTGCCGCCGGACTCTGATCGGCTCCGGAGTCGATTACGAGCGTATGAATATTCATGTGCATGTTAATTGAGAGTTTACATATTCAGGTGAGTGACCAAAAAAATCGAAGGAGTAAAACTGGGGCTTCGTACCCTTGAACAGTGAACCTTTAATGCTCGCTTGTTAACATATTGCACCGTTGTTTTTCTTTTTTTTCTCTCTCTCTCGGTGCACGCGGCAACTGGTGCAAGTTACATCACTGTCCTTGAGCTCTTCTTTCTTCAGAGTGAAATGGCGTTTTGTCGCCACTCGGGACTTGGACAAGCGGCCGGCGCTTGACTCCGAGGAAATCAATGTCGGAAGGACAGACACCGCCGCGCTGCACCGAGCACCGGCACCTGCTGCACTTTCAATCGAATCGGCACCGATCTCGCTTTACTCGGAGTCCGCGAGGTGATAAATCTTCAATAACGCGCATTAATGAGGAGCTCTGATTCTAGAATCGTCTAGCTCAAGAGTATCTACTTTCCACGAACTGATCTCTGGATTAAATCGATACGATAAAGATGACCTGAGTCAATACTAACTTGCGCAATGAGCAACTGCAATACATTTTGCAATAAGGATCTACTATTTGCAGAAGCATCTACCTGCGTTGGGAACATCAAAGTGGTAGAGGAGAGGGAATAACAGGAAGAGGAAGAATGAGAAAAAGAAAGTTAAAAAATAGATGAGGAGGAGTAAGAGGAAAAGAAGAATAGGAAAAAGAGGAGACAAAAGAGAGGAAGAATAATACGGAAATGAATATGAAGAAGAGGAGGAAAAGGAGGAATAGTAAGAAAACGAGAAGAAGATGCCAGGAAGAGAAAGAAGAAAAGAGGATGAATAAAAAGGAAGGAGGAGGAAGAAGAAAAAAGGAAGAAGCGGAAACGAGGAATACAAAATGAGAAAAAAGTGGAATAGTGGTGTCATCTTGAAATAGTACGCTTATTTGAAACACGTACAAAAAATGACTTTTTACCAAACGGGGAAAGATTTCATTATAACCATGTCAGTTTACCCTCGATTTCAATATAGACAACACGAGCTCTCGCGTTTTCGAATACTGCCATGCTAAAGGAAAACGCCGTATGAGCCTTCAGAGGTTGCAAAATTTCCTTCGACATATTACTAATTTACAGGACAATCTGTGAATTTTTTTCTTCCAATTTCTCCGATAATTTTGTTTGTAATTGGATCTGAAGTGTCTGAAAATTTCAACGAAAAATATTTATAACTTTTCTTAAAATTAAAAATTTTATCGAAGGAAATTTGGCAACTCTCGAATGTTCATGCGGCGTTCTAACTAACACGGCAGAACAGTGGTGTCGTCGTGAAACGGCACACCCACTCGGGCTCCACACAAATTAGAACTTTTTACCAAACGGGGAGAGGTTACTTTCACGTCATGTCAGTTTGCCTTCAATTTTTAGTGTAGGTAACACACACTCCTGCATGGTCGAATAGTGGTATCATCCTCCATACAACAGTCAACTGCAGTTTCTGTCGGCGAATTTGATGTAGTCAAAATATGATGAAGGTGAAAAGAGAAAGGAAGAGGAGATGAAGATAAGAGAAAACAGAATAAAGAAAAGAAGAAAATACGGCGTAGAAAATGATACACATGCTCAAAATATACGAAACTAACTTGCGGGTGAAGAATTAGCCCTTTCTGTGCTTTGAAGCTCCATTAATATGTCTGTAACCTTGTATTCACCCACTTTTAACGTCACGTATGATATAAATACTCTATGAAAAGCAACTCTTACATTAGCTGCACAGATTTTGATCCACCCGCTTGACAAAAAGTAGAAGTTTAATAGTCAAATTGGATACTCTATGCTAATATCAGTATGCGTATTGCACTACCATCAAATAATTTTTCCTCGGTATTGAATTTGTTCTTGGTTCCCTTAAGTGATTGATTTTCCTTTCCCCCGATCGATTCAAATGACTCACGTTGAGGCGGGATTTATGTCCGCTTAACTACTGTTGGGCCCTAACTTTTATTATGGTAAATACCACTGTCAATTCACGATGGATCAGAGCATTCAACGCCATTTTCTTTTTCTTTTATGTTTTCTCTTTATATTTCCGAGGTAGAGGTTGAAACGCTCACTTTTTATATTCTCCCCGGTTTTTACCTCAAGGAGGTGGATAATAGTGCACTAGCTTCGTCAAGATCAGTCCACCGGCGCGCGGCGCGCGGACGGACTTCGCAACATTAGCTTGAAATTATCAGATGAACGTGTGTGCGTCCCCCTTTGAAGCGAAATATTGTTGCCAAACCTTAGAAAAACTCCCTTCAATCCTAATGAGTTGAATTTAGTTCTTCACTCCCTAATCGTGTATTGATAACATCCGCGCACTTGGATTAACTATAAAAATGTCGCGAGTAAAAAATATGACTTTATCAACACATCTTTCGGATTGAGAAAAGACCCTTGATGACAAGTTTTTTTATTAGATTTGACTGCAAAATTTTGATTTTACTTAAACGGTTGAATAAATTTTGAGTATTTGTCGTGCAATGTCAATTCCCTGGTAAAAATTGGCGATACGAACTGCGTTTCAAAATACCATAGGAGTTCTTATAGCCGACTAAAGAAGGCTATTGAAAACCATATAGCTGGCTGTAGAAAGCGGAGCAAATCGTATGGCCGGGCTATACGAAGCTATAAAAAAGTATACAGTCGGGCTATAGTTCCTATCGCCGGGCTTTACACTTTATCACCATTCGCTATAAGAAGGCTATAGGAAATTGTGTAGAAATTCGTGTGTTTTGGAAATCATTAAGTTTGATACGGAACTATCTTAATATTTACAAAACACACATTATATTTTCCTTTAAAACATATTGTTTTTTCATCCATTAAAATGAGATGGTCCATACAGAGTGTGCAAATATTTCAAAATCATGAGTTGAAAAACGCTGACTCTGCGAGATTAAATATTAGAGCCTAACACAAAGCGGAGCGGTGACGCATTGGCGCCTACAAACCTAACAGGGATACTTCACGCATTGCGCGGCGACGCACTAGCGCCTACAAACCTAACAGGGATACTTCACGCATTGCGTAATGCGTGAAGTATCCCTGTTAGGTTTGTAGGCGCCAATGCGCGTTTAGCGCTCTCTGCCCGCCCGCCGCGCCGCTGCGTGCCACGGCGTCTGAAGCAACTATTTCACACCAGAGGTATTGCACAGTACCATAAGAAATTGAAGGCGCTCCAACATATTAAGAATGACAGGCATCCTTCAAAAGTACGGAGATTTCCTCGCAAAATAAATCAAGATATTACGGCACAAAAAGAGAGCGGTAGACCAAAAACTAACTGAGTCCTAGTATCCGTATTTAGTTTTGCATAAACTTTATCGTCTGGCTGTTGCTTCATCGCCATCGGCTATAAAAGGCCATAAGAAATTGTACAGCCGGCTTTAGGTCTATAGTATCCCATTCTCGTTGTTGGAGGCTCTATAGGCTTGACGGGGTCGCTACCGCTCCTAGTAATTTTGGAACACACATTCTACTGCCAATTTTTACCAGGGTTTTTATCCTGGTAAAGAGTGATATCCGCAGTGTGCTGGCTGAAAGAAGAGGCTGTGAGGGAATTTTATGAAAGTGACGGAAAAGAGTTCCGTTGTTCTCACAATGATGAACATACACGTAACGCATGTATGTATGTTAGTTGATTCCAGGTCTTATCTACTTTTCAGGCCCTAGTGACAATGTTACTCTTGCGGCGGCAAATAGTTCAGCTCCGATAGCGATATTGCAACGTTTTCAGGACCAAAATATTTGGTGTAATACTAACGTAACATTGAAATTTCTGATAAAAAGATAGGTAGGGCATGGAATCAACTATGAGCATTGTGAGAGCAACGATTCTTTTTCAATGTACTCAGTAGATTCAGGACATCGCTATCTTTATCTCCTGCGTGACCAATAGCTCCCGAAAAAGCTTGCAGGCATAATAATCTTCGTTTCTTTGTCGTACGTTGCTGCCTAAAACCTTACTGTCAATAATGATACTACGACATACCAACATTTTGCCTGTTATTCAGCAGCGTTTATTCCTCGTTTAGTTTATTGCAAAAATATCGTTTAAAGTGCCATTCATTGGTATGGGTAGTCAAACTTCAAAGCTCCGTCAAACGTAGCCTTCTAAGACATTGAAATGGGCTTCTCTTTACAATACTCCTCGGTACCTTTCGTATACTACAATGCTACATCACAAATCGCGCGGACGAATTTGATTTCACGTAGTTTTGAAGTAAAGGTCACTCTATTAAATTAGCCCTCGCAACAATGCAGTCTTATGCAGTGCGAGGCTCAAATGGACATATTTTTGCCAAACGGGACTATGTGTATTATGACGTGAGCCGTGTTATGCATGTATTCTTATGGGTCTCAGGGCTCATGTCTTAATGCACAAAGTTCTGTTTGGCAGAAATACGTCCTAGTATAAAACCTCAAGCACTCATAAGCTCGTTAGGTGGTTGTTGATAGCAGGATATGTACTCCTATCTCTTCAGAACATCACGTCTCTGTTCACTCACATGTTTAAGGGTCGTGGGATGCACCCTAAAACACCTGCGAGTTGATACGAAAAATAAAATACTGCTGGTCGGTGAACGATGGAAAAATCGCATTCCTGCGTTTTGAAGTTGATATGCTACGTCTTGGTCAAGTTCTATGAATGCATTAACATGCTTTACAGTCTAATGTTCCAGGCGCGTGCACAGTGCAGTGAATTAACTACATTTTGATGGATTAATGCGGATTGCAAGATATGAAACTCTGTCATGAAATTTCATTGAGTGTGAAGACAAGGCTATGAAATTTTAACTTGAGCTTTCTCATACCTCATGTTAATTCCAAATCGGACTGAAGGAATACACGCTTGGATTTCCGTCAATTTCCGATCTAAATGATGACAAAAATGGCGGTCAAATTTTTGCAGGCCGCAAAACTTTGATGGTAGATGGTGCGCACCAGTCACCATTTGATCGGATTTTGATGGAAATTTGAGCGCGTATCCAGGCCTTGAGGTATTTGCCGTGGAGGAAAATATAACCATTCTTGATTCTTTGATGCATTTTACCATTCTATTAATTATTTTCCGGGGAAGTTGTGCGTCATGACCGCGCTTGAGGCAGATCGCAGGATGTCACTCGATCTGATTTTTCCTCGCAGTGTTTACCGATCCCAATGGAGACGTCTTCATTGACGGCAACAACGTCATAAGATCTTGTGAGTTGTTTCAAATCTCGTCCTTGATTTTTCATCTCGTGTTCCCTCCTTTCGAAGACGAGGAGACTTCCCCACGTGCTGGCGTGGCCTTCTTTTCCGCGTTCGCGCAATCTCGCCCGCACTTTGCCCTCCTCATCCTCAGGCTCCTGTCTTTGCACTCGGAAGAAGTTTAACTTTGCCGTATCGCCTCTAAAATCGCACTACTCAAGGTCCAATTTTGAGACAATTTACAAGAGCCAGCGGATGGCGAGGGCTGAAATATACGCACGATGAAAAGCAGCCAACTGATTAGTGAAATTGGTAGACAAAAAAGACCAAGGGAAAATAGAGCGTACTTTGATTTTTTTTTGTTGTTGTTGGTTTTTTTTTTTTTTTTTTTTTCAAAGTTATACGAGGTCTTCAATCCATTTGAGGATTCTGCAACCTTGAGTGAGCATCCGGTTAGGGTAAATGCACATCAATGCTCCAGGATTTCAAATTTTCAGGGGTTTGGGCTCAAAGGTTAAATGAAATCTGTTTCTGCAGATCCACTCGTCGGTTCCATGCAAAGTCGCCACCACCGGGATTCGAACCCGTGACCAATTGACCCAGAGTCAGACGCGCTGACCACTAGGCCAACCCGGCCGGCCCACCCTTGGATTTGCGACGGGTGGTTTTTGAAGACTAGGGGAAAACAGATAGACTAACTATAGGGTCTCTCGTGTTGCCTTTAGTTAGTCCATTGCTCACGTCCTTTGTCCATTTCAACCACCTACATCCCACCAGTAGGATTGCGCCATTCCTCTTTTGTCTCGTTTGTCCATAGCTTTTAATAGCAGTCTATCGATTCCAATTTCAGCTTGTAGCTGTTGAGTGTTGAAAACTAGGGGCCGGTCCCCTTGTCAGTCGCAAAAGGGCACAAGCCCATATCAACAGTCCATGTACTCAACATGCCGGCAATGGTATTTAACCATCATAATTACTTCAAATAATTCATAAGGTTTCCAACTGGCTTTTATAATTTTTCGTGTGACTTGAGTTGAAAATCATTTTAACTCAAATGCCTGCGAAGAGTCATATCCTTTTAAGTCGAAGATGAGAATTCCCAGGGACCATCTTATTATACAAATGTCCTCTTTGTTTGCCTTTTAAAGTAGCGTCTAAAAGAATATACTTTTATTTTTAATATGTCAGATAAAATTTAATTTTATTCTATTGGGTGATTCTGCCAACCATCATTCACAGAGGCACGCAGGGTCACGGATGCCTCTCAGACTCCGGATTTGAATATGAAATCATCAAGATAACGTTTTTCTTCATATTCATTTTCCATAGCATAGGATTTACTTAATGGTGTGTGAGGGTGTGTGTGTATGTGGGGGGGGGGGGCAAAGATACATGATTCCTAACAACGGCGAAAATGTGCTTTATTTTGACAATTTCCAGGGGGAGGGTTTCCCAGAATCTTTGGATCTCCACCCTCTCCTACTCTACCACAATGTCAGAGACTTAAACGCACGGTCCATTCTTCGACGATCGGGAACCCCTTGGCCGCTTGGAGCGCGGCGGCATCGGGAGCCGGGTTTCTTATCAGTTGTATGTGCCTACGAATTTTTCCGGGCATCTCGCCGCGGGCGCCGGCGCCTCCAGCCCCCGGGGCGGAGGGGGGCTCGATGACGTCACGGCGCGTTCGTTACGGTGGCCAAGATTAAGGTCGCTATCAGTGAACGGACACGGCGCGGCGTCGCGGCGCGCTCTTGATTCTCAGCTGATAATTCACGGCTTGACACCGCACCGCACCGGGCACCGGGCACCGCTAGCGTTGCTGCTCTCCGCGAGACCATTCGTAACGACGTCTGCGTCTCCGCCGAAAGTGAAATTAGTGCTGGACCACTACACCTGGCCCACTCCCGCTCGGTCGCGTAACGTAATCGCCCGCCACTGCCGCTCTTCGCCCTGACTTGCTTTTTTATTATTATTATTTCGAAAATGTCCCTCCGACCCGTAGCCGGACCCCGCCGACCCGGCCGCGTAGCCATGAGCTGACATCGCGCCCTTGTGTCCCTGTTTCTGTCAACACCCATGATTTTAATGACTTTAAATCGGAATCCTTTGTGTTTCTTCGAACTTTTAAAAACCCGATTTGTTTTTCTCTGAAGGGATTCCAGCCTTCCTTCCCCCGGCGACCTCACAGTGTGATTCGTGCTTTAATTTTTGTAAATCTGTCATATTTGTGGAATTTCGTAGTTATATGTGAATATAATTCATCGTTGTTGCTACCTGCTCTGGATTAATTTGCTTTTATTTGTCGGTAAGCAACATTTTTTTTCTGAATATTTTTGTTACTGTGCTTTTTCACGTTAAAAGGATAGCACTCAATTGAAATTCAAACGCTGCTATCCAGCACCGTTTAGTGGGGATTTTTTCCTCCGAGTAAATATCAAAGCCAGGTCGAATCCAAAGTGTATTCCTTGAATTTTTGTCTACGTATACATAAAATACAATATGAGGAAAAAAAATACTAAGAAGTGGCCCGAACGGTAGACAACAAGGTGGAGAAATGGCGCTGGGTCCACACCATTTTGCAGGGAAAACAAAGTCAAGAAGTTCCCAAAATTATAATTAGAATGAAAAATAAATGTTTTAACTCTAATGGGTACCAGTACAAAACTGCCGAAATGGTTCCCCGCGAAATTTTTTGGACCTAGCACCATGTCTCCACCTTGTTAAAATACAATACTTGCACCACATTTAAGTAGTTCCCTATTTACTGCGTTTGAAGTAATCATTTCATATATTTATTTTCTTCTTTTTTTAACAAAAGCGTCTGAAATTTGTGAGTAAAATTTTCTTTGCAGCGTGTAAATGCTCATCTAAAATGGCTATCCAAAAACAGAAAACGAGGCATCAGAAAATAATCAAAATTCGATTCTATGATTCTCTATGTTACTTTTCCGGGTTAACAAGTTAAGTTCATTGAACTGAAGTTTCGCGAATCTACATTGCACGGACGAACGGACGTCCGGATAGAGCTCATAATTTTCTGCGGGTCACACTTTAGCATGGATATGAGACTGAGGCAATTTGAATTTTCTAATTCATCTCGGTGAACCGAAATCTCAGCTCCAGAGGTCAATTGGAAGTATCGTCGCCTCAAAAACTTACGTCAATTACTGCTTGAAAAATAATATGTTTTAATGAAATGGATCTTGTCCGCCCTCTTGAGAAAGTAATGATCTCAATTCAAAAGTAAATGAACAGCCACCTCATTTTGCGACTGAAACGTGAAACTATATCCATTACAAATATTTTAGCGCTTTCGACCTGGGAATAAATATGATTTTAGCATCATCCAATCATTATAAACGCCAAAAAATTTTAGTAATGATAAAATTTGTATTTTAAAATAGTTTACGCGAACTTTGACGATGAAGTGTGCGAAAATATCAATAAATATTATTTTGAATGAGCCTACCCTAGAAATAAATATTCTTTTTCCGTTTTTACACCACCGAATCATTAGCTCTAAAAAAATTGCCTATAATGAAAACATGCGTGTGCTCGTAACAAAATACTTTTGCGTACATATCTCTAACGCAGGGTTAACTGAAATATTTATACTTTATTCCAGAATACTTTATTTATACTGAGATACAACTTCATGAAAATACCTAAACATATGAAACGTTGGCCGTCGTTGTAAAGTTTTCAAGAGTTTAGTGTGAAATGGGCCAGTTGCGCTGGTTATAGAATCGCGTTCTCATGGTTTAGGTTTTTAGATTAGTAACACTTAATAAAATAATCAGTTTAAACGTCAGGTGTATATTTTTTGCTCATATTCAAGCTTAAACCATCAAAACACGATTCCGTGACAAGCACAACTGACCCACTATTGGTTTCATCGTAATATTTACTCTATCTAAACTAGAACGTGAGAGAAATTTTAGGCGGAAAAAGACAAGCCTATGATGAAATAGAGTAGCGAGATGAGCCAATATCCTGTCGGAATGTTCGGTTGAACGTTTAAGCTCGTCAAATATTGAACATTCAGTCCATTATTAGAACTTAAGGATCGCTCTCTAAATCCTTTCGATTGCCTAGTGGTAAACAGTTAACCTGACCACCGGACTGAAACATATGACTGTGGATCTTAAGTTAAACAAATAAATTGCGAAAATGTTAAAGTTCAACTTGAGTCCTCCTCTCTCGCAGCGTCCGAACAAGGTACTAGCTAAAGTCGTAAACCAAAGGGCAGATTTGCGCATAAAAATGCCTATTCAGTTGGTCAATTCAATACACGACTCTGACGTCGATAAATGATTTAATACAAAGACATCTTAGATCCCTCATTCCAAAAAATCCTCTTCAGATGAATACCTCAGAGACTGTATCTCCGACAAAATGTGTAACATTAGGTATAAGATAGGGGGGAAAGCCATTAATGGACATTAAGACAGGGTAAGAATTAGACATATAAAAGACATGCTTTTGTATCATTTTTCCTTCTCTTAGTACTCACTTAAATGGAATCCAGTCATATTTATTATAATACCTCTCCTGAAAAACAGTCGAACATGGATGACGAATAACCCAAACTAGATTTGACTATCACATGCGCTAATCAAAAATCCAAACAGCTCAAAATGCTCCATGGAAGAAAACCAAACCAACTGAATGCGATAGTCCGAACGCTTTTAATTTATGATCGCGGCGAATAACTATAAAAGAATGAATATTTTTAACGCAGGGGAACATATTTCAGAACAGAGAACCGCAGAGAGCTTCTCGACGGTTCTTCAATGTGTCAAACGCAGATGATCACAAGAGATAAAAAATTATTTTTGTCTGTTGGTAAACAGAATCCAAGAGGATTTTTACTGACTTGCCCGTCCTGGTAGGATTCATTTCATTTATAATACCCAAAAAATCGTCGGTGAAACTTGCTAAGCACGTATCTCGTTAGCGGTATATTTCATTTTTTTAAAGAAGAAAAATTTAACACCATTCTTTGAAGTTTTCACGGAATTCTCGTACAGAGAAGAAAAATCATATTTATATTTTAAATAAGGATGAGGCTATTCGTCGGTACGGTACCGACGGATAAATGGCTATTCGTCGGTACCGTACGTAGCTGCCCCAACTAACAACGATCATAGTGCAGAGAGCTATTCCACCACCAGCGAATCTTCGGTTTCTGTTGCTGCCCCAACTAACAACGATCATAGTGCAGAGAGCTATTCCACCACTAGCGAATCTTCGGTTTCTGTTGCTGCTCCATCTGACAAAAATGTTAGTGCAGAGAGCTTCACGAAGCTAAAATTTAAGAGTAAAGTCATTTCACGAGGGCGACCTAAACTGCCAGCAAGACAACTTTGTTCCTTTAATCGCACCGTTGCCGACCGACAATCTGTGGAAAATCCCTCCGAAAAACGAAAACGAAAGAAAACACCTGCAAATGAAACTAAAGGCCCCACCAGCCGAAAAAAGAAGCGTTCTTGATGATTCTTTTGACAGAGTAGTACATTTCAGTATTATGATGATTCCTTTGACAGTGAAGTACATTTCAGTATTATGATTATTTATTTGACACAGTAGTACATTTCAGTATTATGTGAGAGTATTAAATACATAAATTAAATTTGGAGAATGTTTCTTTACAACTCGTGTTGGGGTTTTTTTTTTTGCATCTTTCACCCAATTTTTAGCTCTTAACTTCCACCAAAATATTATTAAGAAATCATATCTTTAATATAATCAAAGTACGGTACCGACGAATAGCTATTTATTCATCGGTACGGTACCGACGAATAGCTATTTATTCATCGGTACGGTACCGACGAATAGCCATTTATCCGTCGGTACCGTACCGACGAATAGCCACTTCGTTTAAATAAATAAAGTATAACAGAAGGTCTGCAACGCCGCAAAGCGAGATTGGTTTTATCGTCGAAATGTTGTAGAAAGCAAACTTTAAATGGATTTGATTTCACTCTGTATTTTTCAGAAACAGGAGACCCTCCACTGGTATGTTTTTAATGGTGGAAGCTTTTACTTTTGGGACTTCAACATTCGACTGTTGACCTACCTACTAGGACAAACTGATTGCGACTGATTGCGTTGGAATTTTTTAGCCAACGTGCGTTAAAAATCAGCATAAAGCTGAACATCTCAATACAAAGGGAAAAAGCTCTAATTGTGCTCATATGAGCTTTTTCCCTCCGTATTGAGATTTTCAGCTTTATGCTGACTTTTAACGCACGTTGGCTAAAAAATTCCAACTTACTACATACTAGGTGGATGGTTGACAACGTGCTGAGACTTTCTTTTTGCAAAGCAGCCGAAGTTCAAGTACCTTGTTTGACTTATGACGTCACCCGAAGCTCATCATATGCCTAGTAGGTAATATAACAGTTGCTCCTTTATATATTTGTTCGTAAGGAAGCGTTGAATCCCCGAATTAAAAGCCTCCACCTGTCACCAAGAGGCCAATGGAGAGTCTCTTGTCTCGGGTATATTGCGACTAATTAACTTGTTGGTGGCTAAATGGTCTCAAAATGTTGCCGACATGATCGTTTTTAGAAGTTTCAATTCGCTACTGAATCATGGTCTGGACAACCTAAACGTCAAAACAAATTTTGGTGGAAGGTTAAATTTGCGAATTTGGTATGCGGTTTTGTGGAGAGCTGGGGCGATGGATAGTTGAGCAACTCAACTAACTTCGTATAAATCGGGCTGAGAGAACCTGGATTTTGGAATCTAGGAGGTTCGCAGAGCTTACGATAAGAATCGACGGAGCGACCACTGTCCCGCTCACGAGGAGGTGCGCACAGTAGAATGATCCACTGAAATTTTTGGCAAAAACTGCACATTTTGATGTTAGTTTTGTCTTATAATAAATCTTAAGGGTTGCCCATTAAAGAAAATTTTACGAGAAAAACCGATGGGGTTAGTTTTGAACGACTATGTTTTGTATTGACGAAGATACAAACTTTTGAACTTCCAAATTATATCCAACCACACCTGTTGCCTCGTTCCACTGTCAGGCGGGAGTAACCCACTTGCGTAACGAACACGGACGCAAGTTGGGTTTTTTTACATAGGACCTCGTAAAGTTTACGCTAATTTAGAGACCCTCGCCACGCCATGTAGTTGGAGCACAAACTATTATCAATCCTAACACTGATCAAACCTTCTTTCGTGGTTTTTTTTTCCTTCCTTTTTGGAGTACCCTCATAAGAAGAGTTTGATCACCATTCTTGATTGGCTCATTACAAAAACGTGGATAAATTAATTTTGCGTAAGTGCACCAAATCGTCGCTTTGATTCTCATCGGTGAATCGCTACACTGCAAGAAAAATCAACCGACATTCTGCATTAGTAGAAGTAGAACTCAAAGTAACCTGAACTTGCTGTTGATTTTTTTGTTTACTTTTTTGGGGGATTACATTGAAAGAAATTTTTAATTTGAAAAATTGCAACCCTGTTAAAAATAAAGTTTCGTTCGCCAGGATCGAACCTGGATCGCATCGGAGAGGAGTGCGACGGTCGATGCGACGCGCAGTGGATCGAGCAAATGGGAGAACTCGGACGAAAATTGTAAACTTTAACCGCGTATAACTCCATTTACATATAACTTTGAGGTTCTAAAAGTGGTCCCGTTGATTTCCTCGTGAAATTTTCTATTAGAAGCACCCGTTAAAGTTTATAATTTGACGAAATAAACATCAAAATTTGCAATTTTAGTCAAAAATATTATGTTCGACCTTTCCAATTAATTCGATCCACTGTGCGCCGTCAAATGTGAATCATAGTCGTATCAAAACTGACTGCCCGATGCCCAATGGAGCTTTTAGAATTGAGAGAAACAGAATTGACTCGAAGGGAATATAAGACTGATACAGGAGTTACGCACATTACGACGCGAATTCATCTCCTTCAATGTTCGGGGTAGGCTGTAGGGAACAGTATTTATGCAGCGATAGTCATCTAGTCGTGGATTTGTGTCTTATGGTATCTTCAGAACTTTCATCGCAGTAACCTCTGACGATTCTAATTCTCTGTGTTTCTATCCAAGCTCCCATGCGTATGATTCATAATAAGTAATTTTTTTTATTATGAAAATTCATTCCGAATTTACTTGGGAAATCATAGCGCAAAAAAAGGAAAATCGCGCGAAAGTCGTCCCCGACTTTCTAATCAAATATGATTTATTGAACTTATGTCATACACGGAGAAAAAAACTTCGTGCGTGGGACTCGAAGTTTAGGTCATATGGATCTCTGAAGTTTCCGGATTGAGCATCTGAGCACTTAAGGTCTAGCTGCCAAAGTTCAGGTCAGACATCTGAAACTTCAGTTCTTACATCCGAAGTACTTCGGTTTTCACATCCGAAAAACTTCGGTTCTCACATCCGAAGTACTTCAGATGTAAGAACTGAAGTACTTCAGATGTAAGAACTGAAGTTTCAGATGTCTGACCTGAATTTCTGCAGCTAGACCCTAAGTGCTCAGATGTTCAATCCGAAAACTTCAGAGATCCATATGACCTAAACTTCGGGTCCCACGCACGAAGTTTTTTTCTCCGTGTAGTAAGGCGATAAAGTGTCAATCAGAGATATTGAAGTTTGCTGATGCAACAGTTACAACTATCCAGAGGATGCAGCAGCGTCAAGAATTGTCCTGAAAGATGATGGATCTACAAATTAGGAACTCAAAACAGAGCCCGGATGATATTTTGTAACGATTAAACTTTCGTGGAAAACGACAGCAATGTTATTCTTTCCGCGTTATTGATGAGAAACCGCAAGAATTGTGACAAGGCTATAAAGTTCCAAAACCATCGAGACTTGTTGGGTAAAAACACCAGAGCGCGTGCGACAGTGCCGAAATTAAAGAATAATTTCACGATGAGCCCCATCAAAACCGCAACCTTATCGTTGATAAAAATAAATAATAAAGAATAAGGGAGAAGAACCTCGTGTTGTAGAGAATTAATGTGGTACAGTATCGTAACGCGTCCTGCTCTTCGGCAAATCTCGCCATTATTACGCAAGAGTAATTGAGAATTAGCGAATATATCGGCCATTTTAATCATCAGTACTGTATCTCAGACGTTCCGATCGAGTGACGATGAGTCAATTAAAAATCGAGGATGCACGAAACATACTTGCATTCTTATGGCTACTTCACAGATTAACGAAATTTGGAATGAAACGAATCGTTCACTTTTCAACTGCACATCACAACTTCTCAACTGCGGATCATTGCAGGAACATGTCTTTTAGAGTCAAATGAAACATGTAAGACAATTATTATTACCATTATTTATTTTATTTTTTTTTAAAAAAAAAAACAAATATGTTTAACTTCTCACGGAATGGACATTGGCCCGTTTTCCTCAGCACAAAAATGACCCATCTCTAAAGTTTTCAGAGAATTTTTGTTTCCGGGACAAAGAAGCGAGAAGTTTGGTATTAATACCTACCAGTCCTACCAGTTATGATGACTGGACAACACAAACCAATAATATTTCCAAATTATTATAAGAACAAATGGTTCCAGTCAGTTTTTTTTTCGCATTTTGTCTCCTTTTACCTCAAAATTTGGTCATTTTCTGACTAATAATTACTCAATTTGCGAAAATGAAAATAAATAAATAAACAAAATTGGGTTTCGCGTGAAAAAAACGTTGATTTTTGTATGACAAAAGAATACCAATTACAGCATTTTACGTTAAGAAAAAATCATTCCCAGTCGGCTTAAAAATCACTTCTTTTTCTTTTCATGTAAGGATAAACATATCAGGAGGTGTTTCAATGCTACGCATGAATCAACATTATGAATGGCGAAAATGAAAGAAGAGACCAAAAAATTTCAGGATAAGATTTTCCGAGTTTATAAAACAACAGCTCCTTCATTCTCTTAATTTTTAATTTGATACGTATTTTAAGCTGTAATTGGCTTGCCATCAATTTGTCCTTGACAATAATTGCATATGAGATAGGCTCCCAAAAGTGTGAATGGTACTTCGTGTGAAAAATGAATGAATTTTTATCTTGGTGCATAAGTGGGTGCTGGCCTCTTTGGGACAACCTTTGGTGAAGGTTGAGCTACGAAACGTCCTGTAAACTCTTTCAGAAGCATCAAGATTGATGGCATGAGACTTCATTTTTAGTTTTCTTGTTATTAACAAAGAAATAGTGAGTCATGGTGTTTCGGCCCACCTTATCCGTTGCTAGACACAGTGTGGGCCTTTAGATGGTTTAGATGGTGGTTCGTAAGTCTGAAAGCTCCGAACAATGATGTACGTTTTATTCTAATTCGGGGGGATCTTACATACATCCGTTACAACTGACGATGTCTGCAGGTACACCGAGCAAAATCCTTCTGTGCAAAAAATACGTATGTGACCTCTTGGTTGGTTTAATTTTTTAACAGCTTATTCATTGCGCTGTAGATTACTCACTCTCTTCAGGATCCAAAAAACGAATCTATGAAAGGTTTTTAATTTTCTCGACAACCTTGACCATTAGAATATTAAGTGACTTTTGATAGCATGTTATATCTATACCGATCATATATAAACCGAAAAAGTTCGGTGTTCAATGTGAATCGAAGCTATCCTTAACCGATTTTTTTTTTCTCGCTGAGGAGTAATCTTTTTGATGTGCTGTATAACGCGATGTCAATTTATTAAAACAAGCGGATATATGAATCCGTTCAAAAATAGTGTCATCTGCGATTTATCTGTCCGTAAATGTGCTAAATTCCAGGTTGTAGGTGTGTTTAGAACTCTTGCTCTGATAGTAGTAAGAGTGACAGTGACAAGAACGTGCTGACAATTTTTAGAGTGAAATTGAATCGATATTTGCTTTGGAGCAGTCGAGGCGAAAATATAATAACTTTTTATGGCATCGGAGGTCAGTGAAAATTTGATAAAGGACGTAAACAAGCCGGCCATTCTAACGTACATGTGTTCATAGAAAGCATTCGGAAGGTTGTAAATTTCAATCGACTCAGGCTAGATATTAATTTAAGCCGTTTCATCAGCTAACTATGCCCATTTACTTAACATCATTCACAAAATCTGAGCCCTCTTCCCCCTTATGGTCAAAATTTTACTGGTCACTGTGGACCTTTTGCAGAGTTATAGGATAATTAATTGATCCAACTGATTAGAAATCAAATGTTTTTCAAGGAAACGCGTGCTGCCACTGCGTTTGTTGTTTTTGTCAAAAGTTCAAGCCCATAGGTGCATAAATCTCGTCGAGGTCAAGTCGCATTGCCCGTCTATTGTTGTGGAAAAGATAATTTTGGTAATTAGACGCACGCTGTATGCAGAGGTGATGGGTCAGAAGAATGAATCGTCTAGTCTATGTCTAGACCAGTGTATATAGGTCATGATGAAACATACCAATAAGCATTGATTGGGAAAATATGAGCGATTAGTGGAAGAAACTGGGACAATGCTGAATCTTTTTACCATAAATACCTTGTGAGGAAAATTAATACAATTTTAACCAAATCGTCCAATGTGATCGAGCTGTCTTGCGTCTACAAGTGTTTTAACCCACTCCTCTCTCTCTTCCCCAGTTTTTTTTTTTTTTTTTTTTTTTTTTTTTTTTTTTAAAAAGTATCATACAGTAGGAAATTTTATCACTTGTGTAGCGGTTAGTTTGATGGGTTTTCTTCTAAAAGATCTTAACTTTATCAGGAAATTGTGTTAAAAAAATGTTAATGTTTTAACAATTCTGAATTATTCAATTATCTCGAGATGCTAAATTGTAGCGTGTCTGAAATTAACTATGTCCCAGAGGAATATTTAAAAAAAAAAAAAACCGCGTGTATTAACTTCAGCTACGCCACGCTAACAGATTTAAAAACGGGTGATTTTTTCTATTTAGGGGGAGAGTGAGGAAGGAACAACGTAAAGTAAGGCAAACAGAAGGAGTTAAAGAGAAGACTTTTATGAGAGTATCTGTAAATACTACTTAAGCCATTTTTCCGACTTTTTGACCTCCAACTCCCTGTAAGCCACCCATAAGCCAACATCTCAGCCCTTCTTTTGAATTGCGTAAGCTTAGTTCGACTCTCCTCGTCCATTCGTCTAAAAAATACGCAGGAAACCTTGAAAATTTTTTATAATGGAAAAAAAAAATCTTAAAAGGAGGGTTCTGTAATCCCGGGTGTGACCCCTTACCTCCCCTCGTATAGACTCTGCATAAGCCAAGACAGTAGACACCAAGTAGCCAAGTAGTAGTAGAGACTATCTTCTACACGATGATCGCGTCATTCCATTTTGGTCACACAACAAACAAATTTCAAGGGTAAAAATCGGTAGAGAGGTGGCACAATTTGCACTAGACCGCAGAAAATACTTACTGCTCTTTCGCAAAATAATGTGGACTCACTGCAGCTTCGTCTAAGATGACGTCAAGTTTTGCGCAATCACTAATTTCTCACAACTCTCGTTCATCTTTACAAATGAAACGAAGTTGGCTTTTTTTGGTTGATTCTGTCAGTTTATATAAATTAGAATAATATAATTTTGAAGGAAAGTAGGTATGGAAAATATGGTTGTTACTGCTCTCTTCGGGAGCACGGTAGTTCTCTTTCTTGCGAAGGAAAAACAATGTATGAACATTCAAGAGTTGCGGAAGTTCCCTGTGTAAAAAATGTATTTTTGAGGTAATTCTGCGTATTTTTCCTTGAAATTTTCAGACGTTTTAGATTAAATTGCCAACAAAATTGTCCGGCAAAGTTGAAAAAAAAATACTCAAAACTTTCCCAGTGGATTCAATTTTTATTGACGAAAATACAACAACGTCCAAAGGCTCATACGGCGTTTTTCCTTAGCACGGCAGTACTGCTCTCCAACGCGCGAAGGATAATTTAGACGCTGGACGAGTCAGGAAAGGGTGGACAGTTGGACACACGAAGCAAGTTCAGGAGCGCAACGCAAGTTCAAGAGCAGCGGATGGATCACTGCCCAAAACTTTCGAGGCTAAGGAAATGAGCGAATCATCGATACACGACGACTGACCAATGCTACAGTGACTAATAATTTGCGTCCTTGACTTACAATCGGCATCACAATCAGACAAACGGAACTCGCCTACTTCGCGAACCTCGCCGCGTTGTTGGCGCCTCTGATTGGCCAGTGGTGCAGTGCGGAATCATCGATGGTAGAATACCCAGGGTTACGACATCTCAATTCTGATCGAGCTTGGTTGGGCTGAAAGTGGCCTAAAAAAAACCAATTCTCATTGGTTCTCGCTCATGGAGTCACAAAAGAGTGCACCGAGATGGTAGTGGCTCGAATCTAAACAAAAAAATTGAAACATAACTTAATTGTGATTTATCAAGAATAAATTGCTATTTTCTTCGCATCAAAATGAAAACAGATGAAGAAATTATTCACAAATCAATCTCATTTTATTTTATTGCGATTTCTTTCGTTAGGTTTTGGTCGGTTTTGTTGATGGTGTTATTTTCGGATGACAGACATTGCAAGATTCCTTAGCCTTATCCCTCAATATAGTTCGTTGGGATGCAGGGCCGGATTAAGGGGGTGGCCACATGGGACGCAGCTCATGGCGGCAAATCTATAGGGGACGGCAAATTCTGCAATTTTTTTAAATGTAAGTATAAAAAAAATCGGATTTAGAAAAAAAATTACGAATGAGAAAAAGCGACAAAATCTCTCATTTCCTGAGAGTATAGTAATTTCTAATTTTGTCGTCTTTCAGTGATACAAGAGACAGCACCTTTAATTAGTCAAGTTAAGAAAGAAATCAAACACGCAATTTGGCCTGGAACGGCGCGACTTAGAGAGAAATGATGACGAGGACTCGAGATAAAAAGGAGAAGCCCTCGGCGCGGCGATCGGCATGTAATTCATTAGCGCCTACAAGACTGCACGAATACTTCACGCATTCCGTCAAAGACAGTGCGGTCATTGCGGAGGCGGACAGCGTGAAACGCATAGCGCCTACAAGACTGCGTGAATACTTCACGCATTACGCCAAACACGGTGCGGTCTACGCGGCGCGGCGGCGGAAGTTAAAATCATTAATCCACATTTATGTTTGTTCTTTTATAATTTTTTCGTTCATTTCTTATGAATGGAAGGTCTTGTCCACACAGAGATAGGTTTTCGAAACTTAACTTTCGCGCAAAGTTCCGTGAACTTGTGCTAGTGTTGACAGGGTTTTCCCAAAAAATGTGTTCAACACGAGTAAACGCGTCTTATGCACCCTTCCCCCGCTGGCACGTTCATTTGATGGTTTTTATTGATGTTTCAAAACGAATAAGAAGGGGGCGCCAAAATACAGGCCATGAGCGGCAAGTAGGTGAATTCGGCCAGGTTGGGGTGCACACTTTTGTGACACCATGGCCAGCCCGGGCCAGCTGATAATCGAGATGTCTTAACTCTGGGTATGAAGGGACTCTAATCGATGGATTTTGCACCTCTATGTGAAAGAACCGACAAATCTCAGCCTCAACTATCGATATTTTCTCATTTGAAGCCGTCGATTTACAGATATCAAGGCGTTTGTTGCAAACTCCTTGACAATCGATCCTTTTCCATAAGTTCAAACGCAGATCAATCGATTCATCGCGAAACATGACAAGCTATTGGTCCTCGGTTATCATGCTTCAGTGTGGTCCCTTCTCCCACCATAAAATCGCGTCGTAGAAAGGATTTCTTACATGAGCCACTAAACACTGAGAGCATATGTTGACAGTGAAACTACCAGACCACGTAATTTCGTTTGCGACGTTGAAGGCTTCCAGTCATACTTTATTTTTTAATTGGAGAGCGACTCATAGTCAATTCTTAAAAATTTCCGTGATTTTTCTTCTCTGTGCGAAGTAAATTCTGAAAAATGCTCAAAGAATGGTGTTTATTTGTTCTCCTTTTAAGAAGTAAAATAGGAGCGGAGATTTTTAAACTGTACAAACGAAATACGTGGTTTAGGAATTTCACCCTCCGATATGCCAACTTTTTGGCGATAATGAGTAAGGTGCGGATTTGGATTCATAACAAGCAGGTGCATCTAAACTCCGAAAAGGACAAACATTCGACACAGCCTCGGACTAAGTTAAAGACGACTTTAAATAAATCGTTGGGCTCATAAGAGGCATTCGTTCGGGACATTTTGGTTCCGTTGCACTTTGATTGGAATATGACACATGAATTAAGCATAAAGCCTTAATACGAGTTTTCCGCATTTACGCTCAGTAGTAGAAGTTTTGCCTATTCGACGAAATTGAAGGCGTTAATCAGGTAGACAATATTGTCAGGAAGTTTCACGCATTTTGGATTGGTTCATTTGGGGTCATTTATAAATTACGTCACCCATTTTTTTCAATTTTTTACCTCTCCCTCCCTCGCCGTTACCAACCGTCATTTAACAAGCTTAAGACTCACTTAACAAACTTATCAGCGGTCAATTAAAGTCTTTAGTCGCAGTCGATACCATGCATTTTAATGAGTCAAATGCAAAAATATGCGGTTCCATTCCACTGCTTTCCCAGTTCAAAATATGGTTAAATTTTGTTAATTGTCAAATCTATCTGATCTATCCACGTCTATGTTTACCCGGCATTGGAGCTGTTCCATGCGGGCTGTTTGCAAACATTAACTAGGTCACACGGAATCTGATGCAATTCTAAAATTTGATGAGAGAACACTGGAAAACAGTTAAGCTAACCCAGAGCCGTTTGATCACGTCCGTTTTGTTTCAATTGTAAACAAACTTAAGAGTCGAGACAAAACTATTATCGCTAACTACTTTTCGGGTGCCTAGGTCCATTTGGGCGAAACCAAGTAATATACGGAAGTTCAAGACTTACATGAGGAGGACACAAAATCTATTGCTATTTTTGATTACAGAATGGATATTTTACCCGGGCACGTTGTTTGAAAAAATCTAGAATCGTTAATATGTGAACTCCTTGAAAGTGCACACCACTGTTTGAATGTGCGAAAATTGAACATTACCTACTAAACAATCTAATAATTGCTGCGTTTATACAGCCATTTTCTTCATTTTCAAGTTTTAATTTGACATTTGTTGACCTTCTAAAAGAAACTGCAATAGCCATTAGATATAGAAAATATCACTTCTGACGTCTAGCACACTCTAAGCTCGAAGTCAGGGTGGAAATTTTTCATGAGAAATAAAATCTTGACATTCGACAGGAAATATTTCATGAAATTTCAGATATATATGAAAGATATAGAAACATACTTGGTGAGTATGGATGTTCGACTCCAACGTTGAATAAATATTAAAATGCAGTCAATATCAAACAGATGTGTGCATAAGGCTATTCCACATATCAATGGTGAGCTCCCAAACCACGTATCTTGTTTGCGGTGTTTCAAAATCTTCGCTCCCATCATCAATATGTATCTTTGTTTCCCGTATCCCACAAATGTTAAGATCGTTCATATCTCCATTATTTGTTTATTAGCGCGGGTTGTATACTCTGGCTCCTGAAAAATATGAAATATATATTACAGGTATATGGGCTTCCATGAAATATTTTAATTTCAAACCTTCCATATTTTTTTCCTGCAATCCACCTTGCTTGGAGTTGGTAAGACGGGGCATGACCCATTGACCCCACCTCGCTTCATTAGATTAGGGCTCTATGTGCTTTGTGGTCTAGGCCGAGCGAACTGACCTCTCCCAACACTCGGGCGCATCGGCTGATTGATGTTCGGCCATGTCTGTTGCTCCTCTGTGAACTTTAAAGACTAAACCACTAAATGCCACTAAATGAGCTGTTCTCCGCGGAATGGAGTCGCGCTCCAAAATAAGCCCCGCGCGCGATGCTCCTCAGCTCCTGCGCCAGTTTCGCGATGAATTGTGCCTAAGTTAATTATCCGACTCTCCTCTGTTCAGGCCGCTTATTGAGCAAGCCTTGCGCAATTTCTTCCAGCTCAAACTTATCATCCTGATTTGCCTGCCATGTGAGGTTTAGCAACCGACACTCCTTTCCCTTCCAACTTCCTTACCTCTTCTCCAACCCTTTGATTTGTTTCTTTCAATTCGAAGTCCCATTCTCCTTCTTCTTCCCCTCCTCCTTCCTCATCTTATCCTTCTGCTTCTTCTTCTTCTTTTCCTCCTGCTTCTTCTTCTTTTCGGTCTTCTTCTTCTTATTTGCCTTATTCTTCTTTTCCTTCTTCTTCTTCTTTTTCTTCTTCTTTTTCTTCTTCTTTTTCTTCATCTTCTTCTTCTCCTTCTCCTTCTCCTTCTCATTTCTCTTATCCTTCTTCGCCTCCTTCTCTCTCTCCTCCTTCTTTTCCTTCTTTGCCTCCTTCTCTCTCTCCTCCATCTTTTCCTTCTTCCCCTCCCTCTTTCACTATTCCTCTTGTTAGAAACTGCCGTGATTTTTCTTGTATGTCCCGTCCAACACCCCATGCATACAGGTATACGGAATAAATCGACAAGACGACGATGGTAAGACTCCTAAATTACGTATCTCAGTTTGCGATATCGCAGACTTCCTATGTTACACTTTATTTTCCTAAATGAATAACTGTGATTTTTCTTTTCTGTACGTAGAAAATTCTGTGAAAACTTCAAGGAATGGTGTTTATTTTTTTCCTCTAAAAAATGGAGCAGGAGCGGAGATTCTAATTCACCGCAAACAAGATACGTGGTTTGAAAGTTCCACCGACGAAATACATTAACTGGAGCTGTTAATGTATTCGCTCACTATCTGACCATGGGGAGTTTGACTAGGTCGACTCTTAGCGTAACATAGAGCCAACTCTTTTATGATTCTGAGAGCCAACTCTTTTATGATTCTGAGAGCCAACTCTGACTTTGAGCCCCTCTTCTTTGAAACTTTCTAAGAGTGTGAATTTTTTTGAGCTTGAGAGTTCGTTTCAAAGAAAACCCTCGGTATCACCGTGTTTCTCGCACAATTTTACACAAAAATAAACCCATATGCAAGAGCTCCATTAGATAAACTAGCTACCTTTCGAAATTAGATGCTCATTTTGTATCTCAATGCTTCCATTCAAGTAAATATGCAAATCAATCATCTTGGACTAAAACAAAAAGTCACCACTAGTTGCCACATCGTCATTCTTTCGACGTATTTTAATCGATACTATGGACAATGCCACCAGGGGCGTGATTCCCTTGGAGCGTCTCAAAAAACCACTCACAGTTCCTTTTCTTACGGATTGACTATTAAGAGTATCTCTCTGGAACAGGCCCGCCACAAGGGGGGGGATACTGGGTCCTTGGTACCGGGGCCCGGGCCCTGGAGGGGCCCGTGATGCAGGTGACAAACCACTACGAATTCATGTGTAACCCTCGTCTTGTAAGGAAAAGTGAAAAAATTACCCTAAAAATTCCGCAAAAGGTGAATAAATTTTCAAAAACACGCTAGGGCACTATTAAATTTGTCTTACTTTTTTAGAGATTTCTATCTATTTTTAAGATTTTTAGTATATTTAGAATGATATTTTTAGTAACTGCGTTTCATTTTCTTCCGTTGTCGGATGCTAAGAGCCTCCTGTCTGGGCATTCTCGACTTCAATGGCTCAACTCCCTTGCCATAGACGTACGAAAGGGGAGTCCAGGGGGGCCCGGCTCCCCCTAGAATTGAAAAGTATCATCTGCCCTCCTCAAAAAAAAATTTAAAGATGTTTCGAATGTAACAATTCGAAAGTATTCGGTGCTGAAAGTAAAAAAAAGGCGTAATTTTCTGCAGAAATTGATGGAAAATCTCCATCATAAGAGCTTCAAAATGCGTCTAAATAGATTTAAAATTTCAAAAATTTCCCCGGGGAGGCCCCCCGGACACCCCCCCCCCTGTGCTAGGGGCCCGGGCCAGAAAACTGGTACCAGGGCCCGAGGTGGGATGTGGCGGGCCTGCTCTGGAATTGTCCTAAATTTGGGTGTGAAAAAAAAATCACTCTTTTCTCCAGGAAATTTGCTCAGTTGTTGTTCATATTGACACAAAAATCAACAAACTGTCTTTGGCAATTTTGACATGTTGCAATGAACTCTATCACCCTCGTTCAAAAAAAATATTAATGCATTTTTCGTGCTTCGTGTCTATTTTGTATGTGCTTCACAAGATGACTAAAACACTTTCTTCATTTTTAAATACTTTTGTTAGGACAGTCATCGGTGATTAATTAAACCGATAATCAAGCAGAGCGAAATTTTCTGGACTCTTCATTTCAAACTTCAAAACGGCGGTTTAAAGAAATTTAGCTTTTCCTCAATACTCCGGTCAGTAATAAATATAGTATGTAGAGACTGTGCTGCAGAGACAGTGTCCTGATAGTAGTGCCCACGACACAACAAAAGTTGTCTGTGGTCTATGCATCTGCACCAAGTAACCCCCTCTCTTGTGCTTTACATTGGCGAAGCGTGGATGATCGAGTATTTACAATTCCCCTTTGAAGCTATGGGAAAGGATCGATTATTAAGGTGTACTTTGCGAACACCCTGTTTATCGATCCTGTTCAATAGGTTTAGATGGCAGATCAATCGATACATCGCAATGCACGCCACGCCACTGGTGCTTCAGTGCGTATAACCAGTCGCCACTTTTGTCAAATGAGCTTGCACTTTTCTCCTTTGATGTATCACTGCATGATTCGCTAATACTGATAGAGTCACCATTTTCAGACTTTGCTGACCTTTCAATCCTTAAAATGAACGAAGGTATAAACAGCCTACAGCACTTGCTTCTTATGACGCAAGACGCCAGGCAGTAACACAAGCAAACTTGTAGGGTTGTGTTCCTCATTTAGCCACCCAGCGTTTATGAAAAAAAGTTTTAAAAAAGGTATGAAAGTTATGAATGGTATGAAAGGTATGAAAAGGTTGATCCTACCGAAACTACCGATTGAACTTCGGCGATCTATTTTCAAATACATGGAGACCACGCGCAAAGTTCCGTGAACTTTTGCTAGTAGTGTTGATAGGGCTTATGCAAAAAAAAGTGTCCAATGCCGCGTCTTGTGCGCCCTTCTCCCTCCGGCACGTTCACTTGATGGTTTTTATTGATGTTTCAAAATGAATGAGAAGAGGGCGGCAAAATACAGGCGGCCCATGGGCGGCAAGTAGGTAAATCCGGCCATGGTATTAGGTACAACAATGTAACTGAAAGATATGAACTTCGTGGCTCAGCAAATTAGCTGAATATTTAAAACATACTTTCGCGCCCATCGGTCAGTATTGGTAAGTCAGTCAAGAACTATCGGTCTGGCTCGAAAATTCTTGGGGTGCTAATACGTTTTCGGAGCCCCTTCACTCGGGTGAGAGGTTCCCCTTGTTCTAAAGCCTTCCATAATGTGGGGTTTCCAAATTTTGGGAGCTCCTAGAGGAGTCGTGCCGGAGTTCCCTGAGCCACTTGTCAGAATTTTTGGGGTGAGGAAGCATCCGACCATCCCTAGCCACACCGCCCCTGCCTTCAAACATTGATTATGGTGAATTTTGTGGGCAAATAAATTTCCGTAATTCAACTTTTTTAGAGTCGCACATCAAGACTGTTCTACATCTCTCTCCAATGATATGGAGAAACTCCCCGCTATCTCGCAAAGGTGGATGGTTTTACTTCAAGGAATCCAGCATTCAACTGTTGATCTACTTCTTAGTCTGCTGTTCAGAGACGTATCGAGCAATTAGTTCAGAAAACAACCCTGTATTCGCTAACTTATTGGGGGGAGGAGGTTGCACAAAGCTAATGATGATTAAGGCCAAAACGCATCGTTAAAACTTTCTGTTCTTCAACAACCTGTGAGTTTCAGTCCTCTTTGTATTTTATACCCAGATACAAGAGACCCTTCTTTGGCTTCTTGGCGACAGATGGAAACGTCTACTTTCGGGGATTCAACACTTCCTTACGGATAATGGGACTGTATTTTGCAATTTGGAACTATAAATTCTGGCCCGAGTTAAAAACAACGTATGTGCCATTACTTTCCCTTTGCACATAAGTGTTTTTCCAGAAGAGCCAGACTTTATAGTTCCAAATTGCAAAATGCAGTCCAAAGGGAGCAACAGTCATCATCCGCAATAGGTGGATGATGAGCTTCGGGTGACGTAATGAGCCAAACAAGCTTACAGAACTTTGGTATGTTCGCCAAACGAAAAATCCAGTTGGTCAACATCCACCTAGCAGGTAAGTCAACAGTTGATGTTGGAGTCCCGAATATGAAAGCTTCCACCATTGCCAAGATACCGATAAAGGGTCTCTCATTTCTGTTTATACCCGAAAAAATCCACCATGAAAACACGATTCCGTGACACGCGGAACGTGCGGGGGGACCTGTCGCTCCGTAGCTCGGCCGAACGGAGTCGTCGACTGCGCAACTTGGGGAGACAAATTTCGGAACGATGTCAAAGTGGTGAGCCGGTGGTAACAAGCTCGGGCAGGACCGTAATCGACATAGTTTTTTTGAATCGAACGTGAACGATAGCGAAAGTGGAGGGGGCCGGGGCGCGTGACGCTGCGGTGCCGACCGCGGGCAGGTGGGCCGGGAAGCGGCGCGGCGCAGCGTCGCGACGCCGGGGGAATCGGAAGGGGGGGGGCACTCGTACCTCCGTCAAGTTCAGCCGGAGGTTGCGTTTCGTTTCGACAGGCGCGCGGCGAGAGGACGCGCGGCGCGGTTGGCACAGTTCGGCGGGTCGATGCCCAGCCGACGAACGCAGTGCCACGACGATGACGAGTCGCCGGATGAGTCGTCACGGCGAGACTCAACGTGAACGAGACGGGACGACGGCGACCGAGATCCTCGACGACGACTTGACGTCGCACCAGATTCATCATCGTCAATCCTCGAGTTTAGTCCCTTTATACCCAGAGTAAGATGCTCAATGCCCCAAGGGTTGTGGTTCGACAGAGAGCAGTGGTGAGTGGAGGTTGGGTGTCGTGGAGTGTGAGGGAATGCTACAAAGCTACCTATATGTATGTATACCCAGAGCAGCAGGTTGATCGATATCGATAGACAAAGCTATAGACAAAGGAGACATGGATGAAATAGAGCGATCCTATTGGTGGAAGTGGACAATAGACAAAGGAGCTAAGAAATAGACTAACCAACAGAAACCGAGGAGCGACCCTACAGTTAGTCCATCATGTTCCCCCTTAGTCTATAACGAACACCCGTTTCAATCGACAAGATCGCTCCATTTTTCTTTTTTCTCCTTTATCTACAGCTTCGTGTATCATCAATATCAATAATCAGCTCGCTGCGCCGTGTGGAACCCATTTCTGATTGGATCCCTTCAAAGGCTTCATGGTCATCATAATTGGACTATGTAGAGCAAAATGAACTATAATGATTGTGACATGGGCCCTATTATACATGTATTCTTATGGATCTTAGGGCTCATATCAGAAGAAATATAGTTACTTTTGATTTACATGCCTCCAGTTCGTCGCTCCCTAGCGTAGGGGCGTACCTCGATTTCCGCATGAGCTTCAGGAAGCATGGATTTATGGATAAAACAGGGCTCAAGTTGAAACTGTTACGCCAGAGGGTTAACAAATTAGGGCAAAAGGTCTTAATTAGAAAAAAGTAACTTGGAACCAGACTCTAGACTCTTAAAAATTTTGATTAAAAAAAACTCTTGAATCAAAAGAAAACGCGCTTAAATTAAGAGGCTTGCCTCTCGATTCGAGCAAAAATCCGATTCAATCAAGAGTATTGTTCTTTGTCAGTTTTTTTGAGAGTCTGGACTTTGGATCCAAAAGCCTTTCTTTCATGTGTATTTTAGCCAAGATCCAGATCAAATCGCCTAATAAACCCGAAGTGTTTAACTTTTCTTAGTTTTCGTATCTGGAAACTCACTTTTAGCCGAATTTTGGTTTGTTTTCAGAGGCGTTATAAATTCATTCACAGACAAATAGTGATAAAATGGTTAGAAGCCAATTTCAGTAGTTATGGTCGCGCAAGTCGTGATTAACACGAAATTTTGATTGGAGCCAATGGAGCAGATGACTAAAATTCGCACTCTGTCTAGTGGTCCATTTACTATCACTAAGTTATAATTTCTCTCCGAGACATCATTTTAAATTTTGTTTGGTCGTACTTACAAGAGATGGATTTCAAAATTCATAAAGCGAGGATGAAAGACGGCTAGGCGCCGGCCCGCGATAAAATTCATGAGTTATGAAAATGACGGAAAAAATTACAAAAGAACAGGTTACAAATCAACGTGCTTCTATGTCCAGAACTTGCCTACCTATGCACAATGAAGGCGAACATATTGCCGCTCCTCTGACGTAACTACTTAAGTTGAGCCCTATTGTTCATACAAGTGCCTCCAAGCTGAAAGGTACCTAACTCACGTTATCAAATCAAATTAGCTGCGTTTTGAAAATCTCCAATAACTATTCCATGTTTGTTGGAAAGTGATCACCACTCTCAGACGTGATCTAACCCGGGAGCGGCTAATTTAATATTTGCATGAAGTAGATAGAATCGACGTTATAATCCGACAACGTCTCATGTTGATTTGACCGTTGCTGACGCCGTGCCGCGTCATGCAGTTATGCAGCTATGCACTAAGAGTTGAACACCTTCGACCTCTCTTCACGGTTTTGAAATTGCATTCAATTACCCGCGCAGGCTTCACTCGTATCTTCTAGACCCGACCGCCCCCGCCCCCCGCCGCCCCAGACCTTCCGTCCTCAGCGTTGCACAAGTCCCGCTCATTTTCTTTCATTCTTTTTTTTTTTTTTTTTTTTTTTTTCGAGCCACACTTGGATTGGTCAATTTTCAGGGATGCATATTTATGACCACTCTAGAATCGGTTTGTTGCACTCGAGACGTAGAGTCAACTGAGTTCACTGGAAAAAAGTCGCTTGGATCTAGAGTCCAGACTCTTGAAAACATTGACAAGAAAAAATACTCTTGATTCAATCGGATTTTTTGTTTGAATCAAAAAGAAATCCGCCGTAATCAAGAGGCTGGGCTCTTTGATTCAAGGAAAAATCTGATTGAGTCAAGAGTATTTTTTCTTGTCAATGTTATTTAGAGTCTGGACTCTAGATCCAAGCGACTTTTTTTTCTAGTGTGGACTTTTCATGGAGGTATAGTCGCCCAAAAAATGTATCAATAGCCAGCATGCAAAATCACGTATCTCCGTTTGCGAGTTGCGACGTTGCAAACTTCCTGTCATGTTTTATTTTTTCTTTGGAAACTAATCAAATTAATTTCTTGACAACTACCTTAATTTTGCCTCTCCGTGAGGGAAATATTCTGTATGGATTTCAAGCAATGAAGTTAACTTGTTTCTCTTCGACGATTGGTCTGCAACATGTTTGAAGGTACAACACTCCATCACGACTGGTCGACAGATCGGACTGTCTACAGGAATTTTAATCCCCGAGTAACATCAACTGATGAAATTATGTCCCAGAAAATAAATAATAAATTAAAGTTTTTTCTTTAATGAAACAATTTTAAAATACTCGCATGTTTAAACAGGCTCATTTTTTAATTCAAAGTATTGAACGGCAATCGGGTAGAATAAGACGTGTCGAGGCTTTTCGTGCTAATATTTCCGTCAACGTAAGCAACGCATTCGATTGATGTTGATAATAACGCCTTGATACAACTATTCGTACTCAATGGACGCGCGTGTTGCATATGACAAAATGGAAGGCGCTCCGGTCACCCCACTCCATGAAGCAGTGCACGCAGCAGCGTAGGACGCGCCCTTACGAATACGTAGCAAGATGAAATTCTGTCTCAACATAAAGGTTCGCTTGGGATAGACTTGAAGAAATCTCCGCGTCTTCAAAAAGAGGCAGTTTCTTGATCGGCTCTTAAATGAATTCATATTCTTCATAATTTAGGAAAAATTCACAGATAATTTCGAGGCATCCTCTTGTGCAGTATTTTAGATATAAAATACAACATGAGAGGAAATTAGGCAACATGAAAAGTATTCGGGCGGGTTAAGGTTGATGTCGTCCGAAAATTCAGTCAGAAAACGCAACCTCATAGGGTTGATATCTCGTTTATTGATAGTTTGACGTGGACTGAATGTTGGGGACCAGCGGGTCGATTGCTGAATCGTTACTGAATGATCCTGATCCATAAACCCTATCTTAGCAATGCTTTTTATCGATCAAGGTTATTCAATATCGATTCAATAATCGAGCTTCTTGATGATTCCTCACAAAGGCTTATGCGACGCGTGGATGAACGCGAACGCCCCTCCAGGTGTAGTCACCCGGTGGCACAGCGTGAATAATCGACTTTCGAGATTTTTCCAGTTGAATCTTTGGTAAAGAATCGATTAATAAGGTGTTTGTTGCGAACACCCTAATAATCTATTCTATTCTATTCTATTCTATTCTATAAGTTTCAGATCAGTTGATTTATCATAAAGCGTGCCACGCCACTGCTTGAAACCTTGAGACATTGAGGTGCAGTGGCTCTCGGATTCCATGGGGCGGGCGGGAGGTAGAATAGGGCTGCTGGCGGTCCAGTCCATGTCTCGCTTGACGCGTGCACCGCGACTGGACCATCATCGACCAACTCTGCGGCAAAAACATCGTATGAGCATTCGGATGTTGCCACATTTCCCTCTATAAAATATTCATTTTTTGAAAAAGTTATGAAAATGTTTTCTTGGAATGATCAGGTGTATTAGTTTAAATGGAGAATTTGCATGCAATGTTTTTTCTATTGCTTCATCTGAAAGTACTTAAAGAGCTGATTTCCCAGTATTTTTTATACTTTTTTCTGATATGGGAAATAGTATAAAAATAGGTTTAAAAGTTAGATAATGCACCGCCTAGTGAAGTCATCTAGGGGCATTTCCCACTTAAACACTCGTATTTTAGCAGATTAGATCATTTTGTAATATCTCCTCCAATAATTGTTCAATTCATGAACTAAGGATATCTTCGTGTTTAGTTCATTCAGTAGTTTTCACTTGAACACGAAATTCATCAAATTTCAGACACCTGCAAATTCTCTATTGCGCTCAAAATTAATTGAAAAATTGGAGGAAAAATATTTACAAGTTTTCCTGGAAATTTGTGATTTGTCAGATGAAATTTGGCATCGTTTGGAGGCACATACGGCGTTTTTCCCGGTCGAGACAAAACTGCAGCAAGGCGCAAGGTCGTTCGTGCTCCCGAGTTGTCTGTTTACTTTCCCGGCGTTTGTTTATCGCGCCAATTGCACCGTTGCATTCTCGCGCGAGACGCAGCTCAGCGCAGCGTGACCACCTCGATGATTGATTCCTCGTTCCGTCTCTCTTCTGACATAAAATCCTGACTTAATTTTCACGTGAGCCCGGGAAATCATAGAGGTATACGGGAAGTAGGACTCACCTCAAAAAAAATTCAAGCCTTCGTGTCAAAGGAGCGAAGATTCACACTCTCGGAGCTGGAAGTCACGGATCCTTCGGGTGTGAACCGGCAGAAGAATTCTGAGCTTGGAGCTACCGGGAAACTGATGCGACCGGGCGTTGGAGGATGACTCAGAAAGAGGGCGTGATGAAAGCTCTTGGCTTCCTGAAATACACGCTTCAATGAAGTCTCATCCATATGTAAAAGGCTCAGAGACGATATTTGTTATAGAATATGATAGACGATACCAACACAAACCGATGATAACCCACAACGAAGTTGAAAAGTGCCCAGCTCTGTGGAAAAGAAGCCATGTTGACGCATGTCATTCAGTTCCCAAAGCGACAAATAATTTGGACTGCATTTTGCAATTTGGAACTATAAATTCTAGCCCGGTTTAAAAACGACGTATGTGCCATTAGTTTCCCTATGCACATAAGTGTTTTTCCAGAAGACCCATACTTTATAGTTCTAAATTGCAAAATGCAGTCCATTTGGTTATTTATGAGCTAACTCCGAGGTAGTCCACATGGGCCTGCTGCTAACTTCAGTTAGAGCAATAAGAAGAGATAATGCGCATTGAAAATGGCTCAAAAATCACGATGAGCACGTTGGGAAAGTCAAAGATACAATCCTAACTTGACGACCTCTGTAAGAAATATGCGTTTTTTAAGCTTTCTGCTTCAAATGGCACAGGTGAACATTTCCTAGGAGGAGTCGTTCCATTTAGGATGCGACGCAATATTTAACATGGCTGACGCCAACCTGCCAAAAACACACGTGACGAAACACGATTTTAGCAACCGGCGCGTGTCTATTTTTACATTTTCAATGCTCGGAGAAAAAAACTTCGTGTATGGGACCCGAAGTTGAGGTCATGTGGATCTCTGAAGTTTTCTGATCACGCATCCGAAAACAGACACCTCGGCACCAGACACCTCAGATCGGGTCAGACATCCAGGCACCTCGGTATGTACCGGAGTACCTCAGATGTGTGACCCGAACCCTTCGGTATATATATCGAAGTTCTTCAGATGTCTGACCCGAACTTCGGCAGCTAGACCTCAAGTTTTTAGATACGTGATCCAAAAACTTCAGAGATCTGTATAACCTCAACTTCGGGTCCCACGCACGAAGCTTTTTTCTCCGTGTGCGTTGATAAAGATTATGGTACTTCCTCGTGATTTGCGCGCGGAGGCGTCAGTCGTGATGAATATTGTGTAGCATCGTAGTGCGCAAGGTTGGATGGAACGACTTTTCTTAGGTCATATTCACCTGTGCCGTAGTATCACTTTTGAAGCGGGAAGCTTTTAAAAACGTCTATTTCTTACGCAGGCGGCAAATTTAATAATATATTTCAGACTCATGTGATGGGTTCATCAGGGCCGGATTAAGGGGGTGGCGACATGGGCCGCGGCCCATGGCAGCAAATCTAAGGGGCGGCAAAAATTTGCAATTTTTTAAAGTGTAGATATAAAAAAAATCGGATTTATACAAACAAAATTACAAACGAGAAAAGGCGACAAAATCTATCATTTCCTGAGAGTTAGGTAATTTCTACTTTTGTCGTTTTTCAGTGATACAAGAGACAGTGCCTTTAATTAGTCGAGTTAAGAGAGAAACCAAACACGCAATTTGGCCTGGAACTGCGCTGCTCAGAGAGCAATGATGACGAGGACTTGAGATGAAAAGGAGAAGCCCTCGGCGCGGCGATCGGCATGTAACACATAGTAGCGCCTACAAGATTGCACGAATACTTCACGCATTGCATCAAACACAGTGCGGTCATTGCGGTCAGCATGAAACGCACAGCGCCTACAAGACTGCGTGAATACTTCACGTATTGCGTAAAACACAGGGCATTCAACAGCGGTCGTCGGCGTGAAACTCATAGCGCCTACAAAACTGTCCGAATACTTCACGCATTGCGCCAAACACTGTGCGGTCTGCGCGGCGCGGCGGCGGAAGTTAAAATCATTGAGCCACATTTATGTTTGTTCTTTCATAATTTTTTCGTTCATTTCTTATGAATGGAGGGCCTTGTCCACACAGAGATAGGTTTACGGATCTTAAGTTTCGCGCAAAGTTCCGTGAACTTTTGCAAGTAGTGTTGACAGGGCTTTCCCAAAAAATGTGTTCAACACGAATAAATGCGTCTTATGCACCTCTCCTCCGCTGGCACGTTCATTTAATGGTTTTTATCGAGTTTCAAAACGAATGAGGACGGGGCGACAAAATATAGGCGGCCCATCGGCGGCAAATAGGTGAATCCGGCCCTGGCGTTCATCGTGATTTTTGAGCCATTTTCTATGAGAAACGACTCTGCTTTTTGCTCCAGCAGAAGTTTGCAAGAGGCGCATTCTGTCTCAGTGGAATGTCGAAATCGAGCTTTTTCTTGGTTGTCCTAGATTATCTGTTAACTCGCAAATCATTTACCGCAGATCAACTGTTGAGGGTAGACATATCGATGGTGAAACTTCCAAATCACGTATCTTGGTTTGCAACGTTGATTGAAAAATACTCAACGTCAATACTCAAACACGTCCATGATTTTTCTTCTCTATGCAAGGAAAATTTTGAAAAAACTTCAAAAGAATACTTTTTATTTGTTCTCCTTAAACAAAATAAAATCAGAGCGAAGATTTTAAAACATCACAGACGAGATACGAGGTTTTGGCCTGTCCCTAAGTGACTTAAAGCTCTAGGAGGGAGGGGAATCGCGGAGAGCATTACGCCACTTTGTTTTCACGTGTTAAATGATAGGGACCTGCGTCACAAGAGCGTTACAAGGGGGAGGGGGTCAAAAATACTGAAAAATTGCGGTACGTTATTTCGGGACGACCCTTCTGGAAGTTTTGCTGTCCTTTCGTTAACAGTCATTTGCTAATGAAGAATCATCTTCAGCAAAATTTTGAACATGAACCCAGAAATTAAGACATGCATTTATTGGTGGTCTTGTCGTGTTTCAAGATTTCAAATGATGTGCTCTTTTTTATCCACTGATGCTAAACTAAATTACACTAAACTAAGGTATGTTTCGTTTTCTGTATGTTTCAGGTCCTACTCATTGTAAATACAAACTTACCCAAGCACCATGTCGTCTTCCGAAAACAACACTGTAGTTGAACAAAACGCTGTAGTTAAATTTTGGAATTTCGTTTTCTTTGACTTAGGAGGTAAGTTATCCTGAGCCCGTTTTTTAAATGTGCTCAGACATGAGACCATCATATCTTAGCTTACTCCAATCGATCGATGTATTTTCACTCCTGTTTTTATTTTAAGACGAACGTATTAGCTACTCAGTTGTAACGGCAATCTGTTTAATTTCTGACTGCAACTACATTTTTAGTCGCGGCGAAACAACATCGACTTCAACTGAGAAGCACCTTGTCATGGTTGTAAACCTTTTTTCTTCTTCTTTTTTCTTTTTTTTTTAGGTGTATATTTAAACAGGGCCCTATCTGTAGTTTTCTTGGTAACAACTCAAACTTGTCACATGTTGAGTCGTAACTTAATTAGGCCTCACTCTCTTCTCTTTCTCTTCTAAGCAACGAATGCACATTCTGGTACACTACCTTCCCTGCCCTAATGCCGGAATCACATGCTGAATTTGGCAGCTGAATATGGAAGTCAACAGTCATCGCTCAATAGCTGAAACGCGAATTCAATTTATTTTCATCCAGATGTGTATCAAATCTATTCGAATGGTTCAGAAAAATCCGACATTATCCGATGGTCGCTGAAAATCGTTACTGAATTTTTCACGTGTCCCGCAAAATTCAGGCATCGGGCAGATGACTTCCACATTCAAGTCGCATTCAGCTCCCACATTCAGCGTGTGATTGCGGCATAAATGCGGAGGGCGTGAAGGCCTCTTCACTCAAATTACTACCCCATGAAGGAGAGTCGAATGCAGTTAAGCTGTAAAGGAAAATAACCGCGACGTTTTCGGGCATGGTAATGAACTTGGAAAGAAAACAAGAGGTGGAAATGGTCGTGGAAAATGAAGCCGGGAGAACGGAAGGAGGAAGGAGGAGAGTGAACAATAAGTGCTTTCCACGCATGTGTCTTTAAATGGAAACAATATTCTTTCCGGTGTGCCGGGACTCACCGCGCGGTCAATGCATTCGGATTTAAAAATCGAAACATCACTTCACTAGTCCTGCTTGCCGCACACTGAATTTTTGACCCCACAACCTGGCCAAAACTAATTAATAGCTGAGACCGCTTAAGTTAAGTAAGAACTCATATTCAAGTGGCAACTGGTAAAAATTAGGTACCAAGCATGCCATGACCCAAATTATCAGGTTTTGGAGCGAATACATGTCTGATGTTCAGGAACCTCACCTGAGGATGTCAAAACTCCTCGAAAATGTCCGCCTTTGAAATTCAACTTTCAAATTTTGCAAATTTCCGCGGTTTAATTCTCGAAACCTGAAATAACGGTTATCAAAACTAAATTTTTTCAACGAAAAACGGAATGGACCGCAATTTTTGAGTAGAAACTACTATTTGCGGCTCGTCCATTAAAAAAAAAGGCTAAAGCACTTTAGCTATCAATATCACCCTCTCGAATCTGCCCCGAGTGTTTCTTCCATACAGCCAACTTGAAGTAAACCACCAATTAGTCCATTTACATTAATTTAATCTTAGTAAAATGGGTATTTTAAACTAGAGTCCCTTTATACCCAGAGTTACGACAACTCGATTATCAGCTGACTGGCAGCCGTCCTTGGCTGGCCATGGAGGCCGAAACGAGTGCACCCGAGCGAACGATATTGAGGGATAAGGATCAGGAATCCTGCGATGTCTGTCACACTAAAACAACAACATCAACAAAGTGATCAATTAAAAAGAAAATGAGATTGGTTTGTGAATAATTTCTTAATCTATTTTCATTTTGGACCTATGGAAATAACAATTTACTCTTGATCAACCACAATTAGGTAATATTTTCATTATTCTTGTTCACATTCGAGGTACCGCCATCTTGGTGCACTCGTTTCGGCCTCCATGAGCGAGAACCAATCAGAATTAGATTTTTTTTAGGCCACTTTCAGGCCAATCCTGGCCCAACCAAAAGTGAGTTGTCGTAACTCTGGGTATAAAGGGACTCTATTTTAAACCGATTTCTGCGTGGGGGAACTCAGTTGCATTTAAAACGCATATTGGTTTAAGAAACCACAACAGTACACATTCGAATATCGCGCGTTATTGTTCTTTTTTACTTTCTCGCTCCCCTAGTTTTAAAAGTGGAGGTCTGGTCAGATTTTCCGGTAAAATTCCACGGTGTGCGGCAAGCTTTCTTCGTTACTTGGTATGTGTGAGTGAGAATAATTAGACGCAACGCATATTCGATTGGGCATCAGCACGTGGTTCTCGCAGCCAGGCCGGCGCCTCGTTTTGAACCCCATCGAGAAGATTGCGTAAATATATCTTCTAGTTTGATTCACAAAACAGTCAAATGAGCGATAATTTGAATGAGGTGCCTTGATAAAGATAGTAAAGTGGCATTTTATTTTCACGGATGAAAAATTACTTTAATTGTACTAGATCTCTTGATCTTAATTCACAAATGATTCGCGAAGCTCTTCAGTTTAATTTTGGTTAAAATAAGAATTAGAACTGGGCTGGTACTCATCAAGTATTTTATTATCTCTTAAACCAGCACACCCTAAAGTGGTTGCACGCTATGAAATGTTAGATGAACCTCTCACTTTTTCACTAAACACAAACCAATTTTCGTACAGTAAAATTTTCCCTCATTTGCTTTAATAGAAAAGACCTTGAGAAGTGAAAATTCATTTATTGATTTGTATGCTATACATGATTCGAAAAGTTTTTCTTGGTCCTAAGAGAGGTTATTTTTTTATGATTGCTATTTTTTTTTTTTTTTTTTTTTTTTTTTGATTTCCACAAAAGAGGTATGTACAATGATACACTTTAGGACATTTTACATGTCTTTTAAAAGCTTAATTAAGTCGTTAAAGGTACATTTAGTTATAAATGAAATGAGAGGACCACGGGGTACAGGCTGTAAATAAAGATAATTTGGACGGGACGTTTTGGGGTTCACATTCCGTTTTTCAACCGCCGAAAAAAAAACAAAAAACACAAGTTAAAATTTACACATAAATGAGCCGCCGCTTAACAGCAAGGCAAGACTACTATATTTTAGTTATAAATAACAATTTTACAGCTAAGGAAACAATTAATACTACCTCTAATAATTGAGGAGGAAATGAAGACAACAAATGAATACTAATTAGTAATGTGTTTTTGTTTCATCTCATCTGCGGACGACCGAAACCGGTCCAAGTCCAACGAACCCCCAATCATGTCCGTGAAGCATGAGGAGGCACCTTGATGGCTCTATTTTTCTGAGAGAAACATTTTGTGAGCCCATTGATTCCAAGCTCATGAGGCCTTCTATCTTTTAATCGTCTTCTATTGGTCTAACTCCAAGAGAGCCAGTGCTTCTGCGTTAGGGTGCCGATCAGTGGCGAGGCGTGAATAATCGATTATCGACATTACTCCATTTGAGGCTGTAGTAAAGAATCGATTATTAAGGTGTTCGTTACGAGCACCATTATAATCGATCCTTTTGCATAGATTTAAATGGCAGGTCAATCGATATATCGCAAAGCAAGCCACGCCACTGGTGCCGATGGAGTCGAGCCTCGTAAAAGGTGTACATTTTTGTAATGTACTCCTTTGCTGATTCAATGTTGAGATCAGCGCGAATAGCTGCATTTCTATCATACCAGCGAGTTTTAACAATACTTCTGAGAATTTTCACTTGTAAAACTTCCATCTTGATTTTGATTTGGCTGCACAGCCCGACAGTTGGCAACCGTAACTTCAAACCGGCCTGAACATTGACTTGTAGAGGAGCAAATTTATTTGATGGGGCGAGCGAGATTTGCGGCCGAAGAGTCACTGCATATTTGAAATTTTTAGGCGCATTTGTGCACCTTTTTTTAATATGGGTACCCCACTTGAGCCTGGAATCCAGGTGAAGGCCTAAATATCTAGATACTTTATCCTGAGGGATTTGAGTTTCACCCAATAAAAGGAGAATACGGGTGAATGGTCTGTTGGTAGATACAACTTCTACGGATTTCGTTGTAAGGGAGGTCATAGAGTTAAATTTGCCAATCAACTTCCTCACAAGAACTCTAAAAATGTACATCGGGCATCAGAAAGCGGCTTACAATGCTACAGCCGGATTCCTATGTTAGTGGAAGAATTTATTTAAACCTATTACATTGATTTTTCTTTCTTTTATCGTTTTGTTGCAGATAAAAGGACGAATGATTGGCCTCTCCTTGGCAGTCCAGTTCCCGGTCTCACAATTTTAGGATTATATTTATACTTCTGTCTCTCCTTAGGACGAAAATGGATGGCCAACAGACCTCCTTTTAAATTAACAAAAACTTTAATAGCCTATAATTTTATACAAGTTGTAGTCAGTGTGTGGATCTTTTTCGAGGTATGTATTTCTACTATTCTATTATACATATACAGGGGACCAATATTCCGCATTTTCCATGTTCTTTAAATGATTTATCGCAAGTGGGGATTTGCCATTTAAAAAAAGGTCCTTGCCCTTTTTATCCGTTGCCTCCTTCGTGGCCCCCTAAAATTTTAAGAAGTCCCAGAGGTAGTTCCCAAGTTCCCTTATTCAATTTAAGGACACTCCTAAAATTACAGGTCTCTACCTCACTTTTTTCAAAAGTTACATAAATGGTGCATGCCTTTTGGATGACCCTGTAAGTCCTTTTTCCTCTTTTAGTGACCATGGAGTACATATTTAAACTCTTTTGCTTCTTTTTCATAAGTGTGGCCATAAAATACTCTTAATTTACTTTGTAGAGGCATAGAGATCGAAAGTATCCTTTCTCGTCTTAAAACCGGGCGAAGGGTAAAATTAATTTTGATCATTGTTCTGTTAAAAATTATTCTTGATTCAACTAATTGTCACTGTGTTGTCTAGAATTTTTAAGAGAAACGTTTGCAAAATCCATTCAGCGTCCGATTCGATAATCACAAACTAGTTACAATTCTTTTCAAAACAGTTTCATTGGGTTTTTTTATTTTGTCGATATATATAAAGGCAAAATTAAGCAGAGGTTTGCAAAGCCGTAAAAGTAAATAAAATATAATCCACATTTTCCTCCACACTTGGAAAAGAACCTCCACGGCGCGAACCTAAGGCTTAGAACTTAAATTAAGTCCCGGGTTATCAGGGATAAGTTGACATCATTGCCGTCAACGTTTCAAAAATTTAGACCGAAATTGTTCGGCTTCAATCGAGTATTCATTTGAATCGCTAGTCGGTTCGAGAAATCAGCTCTGCTTGAAAATCGACCATAGATAATCGATGCATTTGTTCTATTTTTTGGGCCAAAAAAGCGATTTTCTAATAATCGACTTCGAATCGATATTACCCAAAGGCATTTAATTAATTTTACACGGAGAAAAAAACCTCATGCGTGGGACCCGAAGTGTAGGTCATATGGATCTCTGAAATTTTCGGATTTAGCATCTGAACACTTTAGCTGTCGAGGTTTGGATCACACATCCGAAACTTCAGTTCTTGCATCTGAAGTACTTCGGATGTGAGGACCGAAGCTTTTCGGATGTAAGAACTGAAGTTTCAGATGCGTGATCCGAACCTCGACAGCTAGACCTAAAGTGTTCAGATACTCAATCGGGAAACTTCAGAGATCCGTATGACCTAAACTTCGGGTCCCACGCACGAGGTTTTTTTCTCCGTGCACGATGAATAGTAAGAGTATATGAACACGGAGGAATTGTTTCCCATGAAACTTAAAGACGACAATTGTTCCTGACTCCGTGATTTATCCATTTAAACTTCAAAATATTATCGTCGAACGTTGTCGGGATATAAGAATCGTGAATCGTGTAAGGGATAGGTTTTCCTTGAGTATACAATTTCTTTCCTGGTCGTGCCTCATGATTGTGTGTTCTACCCTCGCAGGCGCTGGATGCCGCCTGGCTGAGGGACTACAGCTGGAGATGCGAGCCTGTGGACTTCTCAAGGACGCCGAAAGCCATGCGAATCGCGTGGGCCGTCTACATGTACTTCCTAGCAAAGATCTCCGAGCTCCTGGACACGGTAAGAGCATCATCTTACTCGCGAATCAGGAAGGCCCATAAACTATCGGGCTGTTATTACAACGTAAACAGAGACCCTCGTGTTAAGAGCTTTGTTAGAGGAGTCAAGTTTGGTGTTCTTGAACTTCCCCCATCGATGACACCCTTAATGACCTTTCCACTTGGTGGAACGGATCTCAGTGGCGTGGCGTGGTGCGATAAATCTATTGATCCGCAATTTAAATATACGATAAAGGATCGATATACATGGTGTTGGCAACGAACACCTTAATAATCGATTCTTTGCTATGGCTCCGAATGGCAGATCAATCGATACATCGCACGCCACGCGCCACGCCACTGACGTCTCTCGCAATTGATTGCCTCCGGAATGAAAATCACTCAAAAAAAATTTTAAGTGTCGGAGGTTAGTAAAAATTGGATCCGAACGGTTATTTTTAGGGAAATTTTAACTTTTTTTTGTTTTTTTTTAAGTTTACAACGCTTTCATGGAAAGGCAGTGGGCAAGACTTCCACTTTAAAAATGAACACCCATTTTTATCGTGAAGATCTTGCCCGTAGCGTTTTAATGAAGGCGTGGACCATCGAACCTAAAAAAAATGAAAAATACGTTGAAAATTGCACCCAAAAATCAGTTTTGACTAGTATTTGACGCGTTTAAAAGGGGCATAGGAAAATTTCGGGGGGAAATCCACAACTTTTACCGGCTCTAGCGCCGAAAAAGAGGCGTTTTTAGAGAAGCATTCGTAGAACTAAAAAGTTTTATTTCCACCTAAAAAATAATGCATGTCCGAAGAGTGGCGTACTAAATCCCGGACACCCCGTAGTTTAAAAGGTGAGAGTTCATCCGCCATGATGAATCTTTCCTGGTTAAGATGAAATCGTTTTATTTCATGATATGGCAAAAATTTTAATGATTCAAAACTCATTAATTTAAATCCTGGAAGTTGATAATCAAGAAGAACCTTCCGACTGTTTTGAGCGTAGTATTAAGTACCTTCATTAGAGTAGGAAGAGCCAACATAGGGAGAAGGAAGTATACATTGTTTTATAATTTATTATTTTTATTAGTTATTGTGTTCCTCCGACAAGAATTATACACATTGTCCTAAAGGTACAATACAGTGGAGTATACAAACTACCGGGTGATTTGTAACTTTTTACATGTAAAAAAAATTATTATTTAATTACCTTATTACAGTGATCTGAATGATCCTCTCATTCCTGAGTAAAAGCAATCTTTTTTGAGACCTCAATAATCCGAATTTTAAAATTTAGAAGTGACAAAAGTCACAAGCCAAAAATTTAAAAAGGCCATTGGTTTATAAGGTTAGAATATAAGGGCCCACCAGTTTATTTCTATCGTTAATAATAAAAGAGCGAGCCCTCTTAGAAGCTGGTATTATTAAGTATAATGATTATAAAATGCTCCTTTTTTATTTTTTTATATCTCTAATATCCCTGGTAAAAATTGGCAGTAGAATCTGTGTTCCAAAATACCATAGACCAGAATTTGACCTACGGCCGGCTGTAAGATTTCCAATAGCTTTCCGGCTACACAATTCCTTATAGCCTTTTGTAGCCGATGGCGATTAAGCAACTCACAGCCAGGCGATAAAGTGTATGCTAAACGCCACTAATTACGGATGCTAGGACTTAGTGAGTTTTTGGACCACTGCTTTCTTTTTGGGCCGTAGTATCTTGATTTATTTTGCGAGGAAAGCTCCGTACTTTTGATGGATACCCGCCATTCCTAATATATTAGAGCGCCTTCAGTTTCGTATGATACTGTGCAATACCTCTGATGTGAAATAGATGCTTCAAGCGCCGAGGCACGCTGCGGTGCGGCAGGCGGGCAGCCAGCGCGAAACGCGCATTGGCGCCTACAAACCTAACAGGGATACTTCACGCGTTGCGCAATGCGTGAAGTATCCCTGTTAGGTTTGTAGGCGCCAGTGCGTCGCCGCTCCGCTTTGCGTTAGGCTCTAATATTTAATCCGGCGGAGTCAGAGTTATTCAACTCATGACTTTGAAATGTTCGCACATCCTGAATGGATTATTCTCGTTTTAATTGATGAAAAAAAAAATATGTATTAAAGGAAAATGTAACGTGTGTTTTGTAAATATTAAGGTGGTTCCGTATCAAACTTAATGATTTCCAAAGCACACGAATTTCTACACAATTTCTTATGGCCTTTTATAATCGATGGCGAAAAAGCAACAGCCAGGCGATAAAGTGTAAAGCCCGGCTATAGGAACTATAGCCCGACAGCATAATTTTAGCGGCTCTGGTGCTTGCACTAGAGCTGCTATTCCGGACGGTCCCAGCTGGGGAGTATCAACGGACCATGTTACATTGGAGAGACCGCGTGTTGATGATGGGAATCGGCGCCATTTTCTGCTGTTTAGGGGGGACTGATTTTATTTTAATTGATATCTTTTTCCTGTGAGCGAATGCTATGTTGTGTAGTGTATTTTTGGAATCATGGTGATACTGTCAATAATTCAAAACGGGTCTGTGCTTTAATCTCGCACTGGAAAAAATGTACTTTACGTTTAAAATTTGAAAATTCAAATATATAAGTTTTCGCGCTTTTTTCGAAGAATGCCGTGGTTGGAGCTTCCTAGTCATACTACTCGACATCAGCTGATAGCAAACAAAGGTTACCAAGGAAACCGTAAACGCGTAACAACTACCTACCGTCGCCAGAGCCGCTTTCCGACGCGAATGCGTTGGAGCTTCCTGCTTGTTTTATCGCTCCGTATAGCCCGGCCGTATGATTTTCTCCGCATTCTACAGGCAGCTATATGATTTTCTGTAGCCTTCTTTAGCCGGCTATAAGAATTCCTATGGTATTTTGAAACGTAGCTCTTATCGCCAATTTTTACCAGAGATCTTTAATAGATTTCCAAGAAATAGGTTTCTGTTGAGATATACGCAATTACCCGTTATCAGTAGATTTTAATCTTAGGCTGTAAGTTTGTGACCTGAGGTCACGTAGCTGTCAGTTGAGATTCTGCTTTCTTTGGATGCTCAATCCCTGTTCGCCTTATTAAATACATATATTATTCGCTCATTAGTCTGTATGACCAGAATCTTAACAGTTTCTGAAATCTTTGTACATGAGACGAATAACAAAGATATGTTTCAGACTTTCCTGTTGCTATGGATTACATAATGTACAATGTTCTTCTATGCTCATGTTGTACATGGACTGATTCTCATTAACAAGGAGGCAATTTCAATTTTTTCTTCTTAATCGATAAAAGAGCGTTTCTTTTATCAAAACTGATTTCATAATGGGGATAATATTCTTCGAAGAAGTTATCCATACTCATTTTGGCTATATATTCGTGTACTGAATAATATCGCTAAAAAAATTCATTTTCTTGAAAATTTTACGTTACATTCATTATTGCCTGATTACAGATATTCTTCGTACTGAGGAAGAAAGATAACCAAGTATCTTTTCTGCACGTGTACCACCACACGACCATGCCGATGATTGCTTGGGGAGCGGCCAAGTATTTCCCAGGGGGTCACGGCACGTTCATTGGACTTGTGAATTCCTTCATCCACATCATCATGTACACGTATTACATGTTAGCGGCATTCGGACCCAAAATGCAACCATACCTCTGGTGGAAAAAGTATATCACAACGCTACAACTTGTAAGTATTATTTTCATTTTATGAAATCAATGCCGACGAAAATTAATAAAATGAAATATGAAAATTAGCGCAAGTTCACGAAGCAGGAGGAGACCCTCCCCCTTTCCTCCCCGAGGACCTCCAGACTCCCCGGATATCGACGGTGAAACTCCAAAACCACGTAGACGTCATTGAGACGTCGAAAACCTCTTTTGTGCTTTATTTCTCAAATAAAAATCAACTCGATGTCAATTGGACGCCTTTCTGTCAAACGGAACTACATATATGTGCATTATGATGTGAGCCCTGATATGCATGTATTCTTTAGGGTTTCAGGGCTTAAGTCTTAATGCACATAGATCCGTTTGATAGAAATACGTCAAATTATCTGACACTTTCCGTGATTTTTTGCCTTTGCACGTAGAAAATGTGTGAAAAGTTCAAAGAATAATGTTGGTTTTTCAATGGAGATTTCAAAACACCGCAAATGGCATAAGTAGTCTGGAAGTTTCAACTCGATATACGACATCGGACAAAGGAACATCCTTTGAATAACGCTAAAAATGAGAAATATTGGTTCTTCAGAGTCAGAAAACTGAATGAGCGAAAAAACCGAGTTGAGGGAGATAAAAGTAACAAACACGCCACGCACTATATCCTCACGTCTACACGTAGGGCGTTTTAGTCACGTCAGGGCCGCACGGCGATTTCAAAGCAAAAGACCCCGAAAGTTGGACAGCCCACGCTTTTAAAGACTTGCTCACGTCTCTAATCAATCATGAGACAATAAACCCAAAAATTGATGTGGTGATCAGTTGCAAGGCTCGTCATTACTGAAATGTGATCACCAGACTGATAAGAATCAAGTTCAGCGAAAGTTGAAGGAAGTGAGCCGAATCTAGGATTTGTAGATGACTAGGGAAAACAGTGGGGTGAAAAGTAGCAGTAGTTGAAAAAATACTAGAGGGAGGGGGGATCTAAAGCTCACATAAAGCTCTTCACTGGCAAAAAAAACACATCGGATCTCTGACTCTTAAAAACATCGACGAGAAAAAATACTCTTGATTCAATCGGATTTTTGCTTGAATCAAGAACCAAGCCTCTTAATTTGAGCAGATTTCCTTTTGATTTAAGCTTAAATCTGATTGAATCAAGAGTATTTTTTCTTGTCAATGTTTTCAAGAGTCTGGACTCTAGCTAGATCCAATGTGTTTTTTTCCAGTGTTGGGGGAGGAGGGGTCGAGAGGAGAGTTAGGCTATATTGTTCTCCAAGAAAGTTTTTAAAATTATAAAACATCTAATATGCAGTAAGAGTCAATTGTTTCATGATCAATAATCAAATGGAAGCGCCCTCCCTTCTTTATTTCATCCCTCTTTCTGCCTCCTTTTTTCGGGCAAACGGGGGGAGGCGCCCCTACGCCTCCCTAGATCCGCCTATGCCTACCTTAAAGCACATTTCCACCGTGCTAAAGAAAAACGCCGTATGAACAAAATTATATGAAAAAATTCGGAAAAAAAAATTCTCACGATTTTTGCGGTAATTTTGAGCTTTATTGGAGGAAATGTCTGAGGGCTCATGCGGCGTTCTTCCATAGCACGGCAGTTTTTGCTTAGCTACGTCACAAATATTAGACAGTACGATACTAGAGTGTTTGCAATTTCATGATACTGATAATCGTTCTCGTTGCAGGGTCAATTCCTAGCCACATTCTTGCACTCCTGTCAACTGCTTATCTACGACTGTGGATATCCGAGGTTCGCCATGTACTTCGTCTTGCCGAACGCTGCCTTCTTCTTCTGGCTCTTCAGCGATTTCTACAGGAAGGCCTACTCCAACTCCAAAGCCGGAAGCCGCCGAAAACCGAGCAAAGGGAGCGACACAGAAAACAATAACGTCGATAAGAACTGCAACACTAAGAAACCGGTCTACACCAACGGCACAGCCGAAAAAATCGAGCTCAATGGAAAATCTCCATTCCCAAAGCAAAATGGCGTTACGCATAGAGTCAATGGTAACGGGAGTCTAAAAACTGAATGAAAATCAACGTCAATGCGATGCGAAACGCATCTAAATTTAGATTCGCACGACAAAACAACTCAAAATTGACCTGATTCGGAGCAATTTTTGTCAAGTTTGATCGATGTTTGGGCGTTTTGAGAGATTTTTTCAAGTTTAACCAACCTCTCTGAGACAAGTCGTGTTTCCTCTGTACAGCTCCTGCCTCTCCCTTTAAGATTTGGCTAAAATGACGATCTTTCAAGAAAATTGTGATTTTTTTAATCGAACAAAAAAAAAAGTAACCGTCAGCGATTAAATCAATAGGCTCTACTCCAAAGCCCATATCACACTATCAAACTTTTTATCCAACTCTTGGATGCAACTTGTCGAATGAAGAGTTGGATAGTGTGATACTGACGAGAATAAACGACAATTTGATGAAAAATTGAATGGGAAGGTGGAACGAAACCTTCCGGCCGACGTGAGCCGAAGCTGTATCTTCGCAAACCGCAGGCTGATGACGCGACGTTATCAAACTGCAACGGTAATTAAATCAAATTTTTTTGCATCCAACTTTTCGTTCAATTATGTCGAGTGAAAAGTTTGATAGTGTGAATGGGGCTCAAGAAACTTCACAACAAGTGCGAGTGACCTGTCGTAAAACTTATGAGGAAAACATAAGCTGATTTTGCGATATGTATAGGCTCTTTAGAGATGTATTATGTAGATTTTCCTTTGATTGCAACGGTTAAAATGATGCCTCCTCTTTGCTTAGATTTATACCATTGAATGTACATAATTTTACAAAAAGGACGTCTAAATTTTTCTCAATGATTGCCCATCCATATTTGATACGCAACATATGTAATACATTAGTGGCCCTAACTTCTGGTGTATTTTCCGATGCTTTTGTGACAATGACTTCTGATAATCATGTTATTTGTAAGAGAAAAGCACTCCTGAAGGTATCGACCATCAGCAAGAAAAAATTAGGGAGAAATTAATTCGTTATTGAAATTTAGGCTCCCTTTTTCTTAGTCATTAGTTCATTCTCATTTTTCTGATTTCTTTCTTGGTATTCTTTACCTAAAGATAAGTAGCAACACACTAAATCAGATCTGAAACATTCAATGCATGCTCTCGAGTAGTGGAATTGAGAGAGCACACTTTTGTGATACCTTCGAGAAGATTAAAATTATCTTCGTCGCATTGGCGATTCTCACGAATTGGCAACACTGTTTTTCTCTATCTTAAACCATTACGAGTAATATATTCTTCGGTGAGTTGGCTTCCTTCGATATGTACCGATTGTTTTGGGGAAAGTCCAGTGTTGAAAACTCGCAAAGATATCCATTGCCTCTGATTAATCAGAGAACCCGTGTACCTACTCCGAGTTCTTCAGAGGCACCTTAAGTGGCCGCATTGGACTGCATGCTGCAATGCGAAACCGCTATTTCTGGCTCATCCATAAAAGCACCTATCTGCACAAAGAAACTAAGGACCTATATGCTCTTTCTCAAATGAACTAGAAATAGTGACTTTTTGCACCATTTATCCGATGTCCACTTTATGTAGGACTACCTATATTCAATTCAAGACAATGCCGGAGTTAAATCCTTTTCTTTTTCTTTTTCCATAACTTACTTATTTTTTGTAAATAGTTTGTATCAAATTAATCGTTGTTAGTTAACCCTAAGACAACGTGAAATAATTTTAATTTAATTATAGACTTTTAAATTTAAATTCGATTTCGTCTTTATTTATGCAAAGTTGTTCAGAATTGGTAATGAAATCTGTATCAATTATTACTTTATGAGATATTTGCAACATAAACTTTAAAAAAATGAATTGGAAATTGATAGTTTAATGACTTTTCTGTTTATGAATCATTTTCCTTTTTGAATAATGGTAGCAAGATATGTTGGCAACGCATGACAAGCAGTATGGCGTGACGTTTATGTACGCAAGGAAAGTACTGTTTCTCCTATTTTCTGTCAAAAAATGTAATGTCAAGGTAATTATTTTCCGAGTGCTAATAACTTGATAGAGAGCACACTCGAGGAGAGAGTTGAGTCAATTTTTTAAAAAAAAAAATTGCTAACGCCCTAACTAATAGTCTGTGGGAGGAACCTTGGGCTAGCTGCGAGGATTGTTCTTTGAAAATATTTCACTCAAAAGTCGAAAGAATTTTCCCAAGAGAGGGGATAATTCAAACAAAGGACGACCCGTAAATAAACATTTAAAAAAACTCTGTAGATCTTGCTCAGATATCTAAATTTTTTTGCGATCTTGAGGTCAAGCAACGTTGTAATACAATTAAAAAGTCAATGCAGTTTTTGGAATATTGACAATGTTGCGGAAAAATATTAGCAATCGTTTACTTCAACGGCATGAAACGAACACTAAACAAATTTCATTATAAGCCTGGATGCAACTATTCGGGCTCCGTGGGTGTCCCGTGTTGCATACGATCGGAAGCGAAGGCGTTTTGACTCTCCAGACAGCAGACACTTGAAGTTTTTCCGTCGGCGCGGTCAGCGCGGCGCGGCGGCGGGCTGTATTGCGAAGATCCAAAATGACAGAGCGCCTTTTATGCTCAGCTCATTGCTATATCAAAACCAAACCACATAAGATACTTACATCCTACACATGTGTGCAACTATTCGTGCATAGTAGATGTCTTGGTAGTATAAACGAAAGATTGAGGCGCTCTGTCATTTTGGACTCTCGCAGTACAGTCCGCTGCTGGCGTGCCAAGCCGAGGGTGAAATGGTGGATACCGGGTGAACCAAAACGCCTTCACTTGCGTGCGTATGCAACAGGGACATCCGTGGAGCTCAAATAGTTTCATCCAGGCGCTGTAATAAAATTCGCATCGTTTTCGATGCATATACAATACTAACGTAGGATTCTTTGCCTGTTCTTCTTACACCTCAACTCGATTCAAGCGTCGCCCATTGTGCCAATGGAGTAAACTATTACTGATTTTTATTGAAACATTGTTAATATTCCGAAAAAGGTATTGATTTTTTTAATGTGTTACAACTTTACACTTCAAAACTATGGGCTGTAGTTCTACACCCCCTGACCCAAGAGAATGCGGGAGAGTCGTTTCATGAACACTTCAAGAAAAAATTGTCGAGCGCATGACTCAACACATTTATTTTGCGGGAGCGGTAAAAAGAAAAGAAACTAACGGCGCGGCGTGGGAAAACGTAGTGTATCTTCGAAGATGAGAGCGCTCTAAGTTAAATCAGAGCTTTTAAAATCCTATCTCAATGAAATTTTTTAGGTTCACATATTTATTTACGTCACTATATTTTACTTAAATATCCTCAAGACCATAATTAGACTCGACGCGACGCCCTGCGAGATATAATACACTAGCTATATATCCGGTGTAATTCTATCGATATATTTTCTGCGTTTGAATAGAAGACCGAGGGCTTTTCGATCCGACAACTTGAAACGCCAAGTGTCGGGCGTAAACCCTGGTGCTTAAGGTGATTCAATGGACACCATGTTTTGAGTCAGAACGACATGCGATATATCGCATCGCTTAGTTCCATGTTTTTAGCCACTTGTCATTTTTATCAAATTTGGAGATCGCGTTTCTGTTGCCACGAGACCGAAGAATTCACTTACAAAATTTGATAAAACAAATTCAACGTAATACGGGCACGGGGTTTTAAGGGGAGAAATGTCGTATTCGATACTGATTTGAAACTGCACTCGAGTGCGATATTCATTGTGACAATGGAGATGCGATCTCAAAATTCGATAAAAATTATAAGTGGCTGAGATATTAACGTTTTTATATTACATTGGTGACGGGAAATTTGAATTGCCGCCTGGCCACAAAAAACGCAATACTCTGCGTGAGTCCGATCGCGTACCACACTGCGTCAGGAGAAGGAAGAACGTCATATGAACATTCGAGAGTTGTCGAATTTCCTTTTATAAAATGTGTATTTTTGAGGAAAGTTATGCAAATTTTTCCTTAAAATTTTTAGGAACTTAAGGTAAAATGGCGAACAAGATTATCTAAAAAATTGGGAGGAAAATATTTATGAGTATACCAGGAAATTCGTATTTTATCGTAGGAAATTTGGCAACGCCTAGAGATTGGCACGACGACGTTCTTCCTTGACTCGTATGCGCTTCAAGCCGACCAGCGACCGCACTGTGTTAATTAGCGCAATGCGTGAAGTATTCCTGCACTCTTATAGGCGCTAATATGCTCTTCGCGCCGACTAGCGACGGTAATGTGTAAAGCGCAATGCGTGAAGTATTCCTGCACTCTTGTAGGCACCAATATTCGTTTCCTGCCGACCAGCGTTGCGACCACACTGTGTTTGGCGCAATGTGTGAAAAAAAGAGGGGGGGGGATTCCTGATGAAAAAAAAGGTACCCGTAATATTTTTTTAATCCTGATGCCATACTGAACTAGGGGAAAAAACTCTCGATCCAAAATAATCAAGTTGGATTTTTAGTTTTTCGGAGGTCAAATTGGGCAGTTTTCGCAGAATTGTCCTGACATAGACCATTGCGTTTTCATGAGCGGTGCATTTGAATTCAAGCGTGAAGAAACATTAATATATTTTCTAAGAGTTACCTAATACCAGTAATTTTCTTTGCACGAATCGTGTTTTACTTTAAATGTTGGTTTAAAAAAAAAAAAAAAAAACATGAGAGGAAATTTCTGAAAAAAATTATTTGTAAACAAGTTGTAATCAGTGGAATTTGGATATCTTACCTCAAGGAGAAGTGCTGTGGTGAGTAATTGATCCGTATATTTTCCTCAAGAAATTTCCGCCATGGGTGGAAATTTACAAATGAGAGTAGCAGGCCACCGATTTTTATGTCATTCAGGCAGGGGCAGGCGGTGTCATTCATGTGCGGTCAGTATCGGAGGATGATCGAACATTTTAATTTTCATGGCAACTGGGTTTCGAACTTTTTAATAGATGCCAAATCTTCAGAATCATCTACTCTGAATTATAATAAATATGGATGGAAAAATGACAAATTAATGGAACACTAGACTGTGTACAAAGTTAAGCAATCTAATACATATGTTCTTTCAAAAAAGAAAAAGAAAAAAAAACGCATCTAGCTCATAAATTATGCACATATCACAGGATGGGATGGGATGGGACTGGCCAATTTCCAGTAATTTCCATCAATTTTAGAAGTAGAGGCAATACGAGCTCTTACGTGGTCTAACAGTAGTATCGTCGTAAATTGCCACGTCCAATCGGAACACATACGACAAAACGAAATAAAAACGAAAAAAACTCTCGACTAGGCAGGGACAGGGGAGAGACTACTTTAAAGAAATGTCGGTTTGCCTTCAATTTTTAGTGTAGGCAACACACCCTCCCACGTGGTCGAATAGTGGTATCGTCGTAAAATGTCATGCTCGCTCGGACACTTAAAAAAAGAGCGTTACAAAAGAGAAAGAAGAGGAAAAGATACGGAGGAAGAAAAGAGAGAGAAGAAGAATTAAAAAGGAAAAAGAGGGGAAGAGAAAGTAGAAAAATTAAGGAGAAGAATATAAGGAGAAGAAAAAAATAAGAGGAGAAAAGATAAGGCAGAGGTGTAGGGAAAGATAACGGAGAAACAGAATGAAGAAGAAGATGAAGAAAAAAGGAGGAAAAAGAGGGAGGAAAGAGGATGAAAGGAAGAAGATAAAAAGGAAAAAGGAAGGAAGGAGAAAAAACTAGAGAGGAAGAAAAGAGAGAGAAGAAATGAGAACTAAGAAGTTAAGAAAAAGAGGAGGAAGAAATTAAAGAGAAGACGAAGAAAACAGAAAAAGGAAGGAGAAAAATGGAAGAAAAAATGAGACAAGGAAGGAGAAGGATAAACGAAGACGAATAAAAGAGAAAAAATGAAGAAAAGAGGAAGTAGAAGAAAGAAAGGAAAAAAGATGGAGAACAGAAATATAAGAAACAGAGAGGGGAAAGAAAAAAGAGGAGGGAGAAGAAGAAAAAAAGTGATAGAAGAGGAAGAAAATGAAATGAGAGATAAAATGAAATGAGAAATAAAATGAATAAAAGACCGACAAGAATCTTCCGAAACAGGGACTGGATTGTTGAATCGATATCGAATGACTTTGATCGATTTAAAAGCATTGCGCCAAGTTGGGGATCCATCGATATGAAAGTCTTTTGATAAGGATTCAACAGTCAACCCGCAGATAAACGTGAACCGATCGACATTGATTCGATCGAGGAATAATAAAAGAAAATTCCGATTTAATTTTCCGATCCTTTCTGCGGAACCCTCTGCAATGAGGATGACGATGAATGCACGTTGATTTTCTCCACATGGAACGTTTTGCCACGAGAAATGAAAACTTATCTGGAATGGAGTCGGAATATTTGCTTTGCAAGGTGAAAAATGCTTACACATGCTCGAAACATGTTGTATAAAATGAAATTGAACAAACAAGATTCATACAGTGTATCTGAGTTCATTACACACACGAGTATTGCCGATTTTCAGTGTGCGCACAACTAGGGTAGTCTCCGCTTTTTTGAAAAGTGGCGCGTCAATTTGTATATTTTACGGAGCGCCGCGCAGAATTGGCGGGAACCTAGCGGGAACCAATGGGAAGTCCCTAAATTGGCCGAGGTGTCACTTAGGACCGCAAGATAGCGCCATAGACACGAATGCGAAATTAGTGAGGTTATGTGTTCATTGTTTTGTTTTTTAAGTGAAGTGTAAATTATACATTCTCGTGGCTCCTGAGTCACGTGTGATAATGTTCTTGTCCAAAATGTGATAATTAAATGGGTAGATCTGTTACAAAATTTATGTTACATTTTCAGGTAAAATTCACTCTACCTTTGCATTTGTGTTATTCTCATTAGTTGCCCTTCATCAACTTACCTCGTAGATGATAAGGAGATGAAGCCACATGTGCATGCGCTACATTTAGTTTCAGTTTTCTTTTCGTACATCTACTCTGTTTCCTAAACAAACTGATCAAGAGGAAACTAATCAATCACTTCATTATAATTTGAAATAAATTATTTGTTCCGAAGTAACAGGGTTGGACAAAATGTTTGCTGTTGTTGCACGAGCACTCAATACGCAAGTGCCAAGATTATTCATGGTAACGCAGTCCTGTCGGTCCTTGAATTTTTCCAGTTTTCACTAATTCAAAGTCTAACAAGCAGCTCGAAAATTAGAGTCAGCTTCTGTTGCACATTTCTTGGTTAGAGAAGAATTATAAATTTCGGAAGTAAGGACTGTGGTGTACTGAATTTACGTACATAGCTTCTTTGCTCTTTACAAGGGTACACAGACAGCTTAGAATGAAATTCATGCAGACCAACTAGTTAGCAGTCACTGCTAAAAAGAGAACTAAGCTGCTCAGGTTAGCTGTTTTTCCCATTCAAACCAAGTGCAGGGATGCAGAACGCTCTACTTATTGCTTACTTTGATTTGTATTCAAAAACCTCTCACCTCCTGTCTTACCTAGAATTTTTCCCATTTTTGACTCAATTTCTTCGTTTTTTTGTCACGAGTATCAGTAATTTTGCTGATATTACCTAATTTTATGCCCCATCGTATGGGTCTCTTCGGTAACTCCTTTTTGTAGCCCTCCGATTTCTTTACGCAGTCCTGCACATTGTCGGTTTTAAAGTTTTTGCTCCCCTATCAACCTATAAGAAATATTGCCATCACTTGCATTGAGCTAAGTATAGTTGGAGCTTGTGAGAAAAACTTAACATTATCATACTGCAGAAGTAAAGTCCTTTTGCCATTCCTTACTTCGTAGTGTTCTATCCTCCTTGGCCAGAAAGTCTAATTTTTAAGAGCCATCTATAATTTCTTAGGAGCAAAGTTAGCTTTTTTCATACGCTATGCTGTTTTGCTCTTGGTCTTTATCCCGCTTGCAAATCTTCTTGTTCTTGAGATACGCTGCAATTGATGTGTAGAGAGTACTACTGCTGCTTAAAGATCGCGAGTTTCAAAAAATCAATGGTGTGCATCCACTTTTCTAGATGCCGTGATGTCCTTGACCCCCCTTTCCATTTTTTCGGTGCCTGGAAAAGCAGAATACTGCATACTTGTCGGTCCATAATGTTCATTACAGTGATGAAATAAGTATGCTTTTAAAGTTTGCATCCTTCTCAAAAAGTCCTCAATACAATTGTAAGTAATCAATTTTTTGTTTTTACAGGTATGACTCTTAATGAAATCAATTATCAACAGATATGATAGGCCAAAATCGCAAATAAAAAATGACAACCTTGAAATCAAAACAATCTGAGAAAAAGGGTGCATCAACAGCTCACTATCTCAGTGAAAGTGGCTCGGATTCAGAATCTGTTTCACAAGCCTCATCTTGTAAGGCAAATAGTAAACCATTAATTCAGTCACCAAGCGCTGAACAGAACAAAAGTAAAAAGAAAAAAGCACAAAAAAATTCATCTGACCCTGATGATGGCTGCATCATTACTGGTGAGACCATTTTACTAGACGAGGCCACTCTCTCTCAGCCTACAGGTAATCAAAAGTCTAGTCGTAAGCGGAAAAGAATAGAAGATGTTACTGGGCCTCCATCCGATTGTGAAATTACCGGAGAAACCATCCTACTTCAAGAAACATCCCCTGCTCCGAAACCACCTAAGTCGAAAAAAAGGAAATTCCAAGAGGCTGAATCATCCCACAAAACTAGAGTGTCAGCTAAAGAGCCAGTTGCAGGACCGTCCGGAACAAACGTTCAACCCTCTGTACCAGAAACCAGAGACAGGCCGCATAATACTTCAGTCACAGAGGTGAGTAATGTATGATTGAATTATTTTGCCTTGTCTTTTCCAGGAAGAGTAAATCTTTTAAGAAACATTGTCGGCAAACATTAATAAAGGAGCTCCAAACTCTCATTAAAGAAGCTTTCTGTTTTTCATAATGTATGTGAAATCAAAATTTAGAAGTCCAGGGTGGTGTCAGTTGTTCAAAATTATCAATTTATTCGCAGAGATCTTAAACTTGACAAAGACTTGGCGCCAATTGATGTCACTAAATCCATGAAGGAGGAATACAAATTACTGAGAAATTGACGAAAAACTAAATGTGAAGAAATAATAAACCAAAACCATTTTTCATTTTATTTTTGTCAAAACTCACCACTGAATTTTTTTGTGAGCTCGTAGCTTTTTAGGAATAAATGTCCTTAAAAAGTCTCTTTCCACTGACGAGAAATAACTTTAAAAAAATAGTGAATAGCCTCTAAGTAACGTCAAAGGCCTTTGCTCAAGGTAAGGAGGTCTTAACTATCATTGGAAGGAAATATCACCATCATCTTTACACGTTGTTTTACTTTATTCATACAGTAAAATAAATGTATTGTAATTTTTTCTCCTCTTTTTTTCAGGGGGACCTTGACAGCTCAGAGCAAACGTACTTTATTGATCCACAGGAGGCAGCTCTCCTTTATGAAGATATAACGGAGAATGATGAGATTTGGGTGATCCAATGCCCTAAATTTGTACGTTCATCCTACTGTTGTTCCTCAATTTACTCTGCTTTCATTTTAAAAAGTATTCAAAAATAAGTGTGAAGCACTTGTACCTACTGTTTGTTATCACTAATTGCTATTCATTTCATTGGCATTTACTTAATTGGCATTTATACCATAAAATCTAAAATTTTTGGAGGAATATATCTACTAAAATTTCCTCCAAATTGGGTGAAATTAAAGCCTCTAAATGAAACTAAATTGAAATAAAATTAAGCCTTCTATCTATATTTTATAAGTGATAATGAGACCTTAAAAAACTCCTTGGTTAAAAGTTGATCAGTCGGCACTTAAAAATGTGTATCAAATATATGACAGATAAAAGGCTGAGTTAGACACTCCTATCAAAGTTCTGCAAATAAACTCAAAAACCACTTTTTTCCTCATCATTATAAATTAATTGACCTTTTATTTTTTTCTGTGTAGGTACATATTTTATTTTAAAGAGCCCTAAATTTACCAATTTCTGTGAACAAAATTATTGATTTTGTCTCAGTTTGTTCATGCATTGTAATTTTTTTTGTCTTTTTAGGCTTATCACAGAATGGGAATGTTTTATTGTCAGATTTTTCAGCCACCTGAGAATATATAAAAGATATGTACCTAATGTAATCAGTCTACCACCACCAAAAATACTATCGACCAAAAATATTTTCAGATTTTAAGAGAACAAAATGAGTTCTTGTGTTAAAAATTCACCAGTTAGTAGAAGGGCTCGTTGGAATTCTAAGTGGCTGCCGTTGGAAAAGGTTTTGCAAACATATTCACCGCCGTAGTCTTCTCGTCTTTGAGATAAATTTTCTCTCAATCTCTAAGGAGATTGCTGAGTCCTTTGTAGATTTTTAAAGTTAAAAAAATTAATTACTCCTACATAGGTAAGTAACAGGTTTAATAACGATTGAGAATAGGGACCAGGACTCATTTGTCTGCTCTTGTTGCAGGTAAACCCTGAGCTTCTGATCGGAAACAGCTTTAATTTATCCAAAAAATCAGCAGTAAAGTGCAAGAAAAACGATGGTTCAAACATACAATTAGACTCATATCCAGTAAACGCCAATGCTGAATCAAGTAAAATTAATCTCCTTCTACCGAGTCAAGAGGAAGAAATTTTAAAAATAAGTAAGTTCCCCTTTTCCATTTTTTTATTTATTCTATTTTAAAGACGCTCAAATTACTATGCAGTTGAAACTATGAAACACAGTGTGATATTATTGATTAGAGAGTCTCAGAATGACATCAATTTTTAGAAAAGTTCCTTGACAAGGCCAAAATAGTGGTCACTTGATTAGGAACAACTTGAGGAAGTTCTTTTTTTGGGTCATGCACTTTTACGCCAGAATCCTCATATACCTCAGGAGCAATCCTCTGCTGCTGCACTTGAATCTCAAGCGTCACCAAGGTCTTATCAAACTCAAGACAAAATGAAAATTTAAGGAAAGAGGTTGAAGGAAAAAAGTTGATGCTTTGGTCTTAAGGGAGAAGTAGTTTTGGAGGAGCAAGGCGTAAATTCGCTTCTGCTAGATATTCTTGATTGTTTTCATTGTACGCGAACACTCTGGCCAAAGTAAGTGTTATCCTTCCAGATTGAGTTGAATAGCTCCTTCAAAGTAGGATTTTGAAAACGTTGGTCCCAAAATTGATTCAGTTATTTTATTGGAGGATGAAAGTATGGAGACAGAAGCTTGGACGTTCATTTTTTGCTCCCTAACTGTAATTAGTGTCAGCCCAGATGAAACAGCATGCTCAAACTTCACCTTTCATGTCACAGCAAATTGAAATGAAACCCCTCATGGTCCAATGTGATATCAAATAATTTTCATATTTTTATGACAAATTTATCAGTCTTGTTGGTTTGTTAGTTTCATTAACAAAGTATACTTACAGGGTTCATTTGTTTATTACCAATCAAATTGTCAACCGGACAAGGTTGATAACGACGCTTGAGCTTTTATTAATTTGTTTATATCTTCTTGTTGATCCTCCTTTAATTACGTGTATTAATTTTTCAGAGGTTGCCAACCTGCAGGGAAAGTTGATTTTGACGGAACAGGTGGAAGTTCCAGAAATTGATTATGAAGCTCTGCGGAACTCGCAACCAGAGGAAATTTCCTTTCCCAGCAATTTAAAAGTTCGGCATCCGTTACTAGGACTTGGTAAGTTCAGAAGTTAATTAACCAGTGTTTTTTTGTATGTACGTGATGTATCAGGCTTTTCGATTTCAAAAATTTGAAGCGATTATAGGATCGCTGTGCCTTGAGTGCTGTTAAAATACCACCATGGAGTTACAACATTGTAACTATCTTTCATAAGTAATGGAGTTTTTAATTTTTGAACTATCATCAGGTGGTCCTTTTTTTTTAATGCTTATAGATGCACTTCTTTTCAATGCCCATGAAAGCATTATTACAAAACATTAACAGTTAGGTAGTAAGCAAAAAGATTTTTATAATGGTGCAATAACTTTAGACTTCAAATGTTTGTGTTTTTCTTCATTTTACTGTCTTAAGCAAAAAAACACTCTTCAGCAGGGGTGCAGGAATTTTACGATGATTGCAAGGGCGTTGAGTGTTTTTCCCCCTTTAAAATTTTGGCTGATTATACTGTATACTAACAGCTACAGACAAAAGTTCATTATGCCATTTAGCTGTTTCAAAATTACTATTTGTTTTTTATTTTTTGCAAGAAGTCTAAGTAATCATTCAACTTTAAATTCTTGATTTTGATTCTCCTCATGCAAAAAATTCCCTGAAAATTTCTTCAAAGAATATTGATCAGTTTTTCTTCCCGGAAAATGTGACATGAAAAAAACTTTAAACAAATCAAGTTTCTGCATTAGCTACTGATTATTATAATGTTAAACATAATCCCAAATTGTTCCTCCTTTACAAGGATACAACAAAATTCAGGAAGTTACTCCTAAATTACACTGTTTATCCCTCCCGTTAATTACACTTGCAGGCTGATTGTTGAAGTTGATTGACAAAGCTAAAAACGAAGAGGACATAATGGATATGGAGCGATCGTATTGGTCATTGGGTGGTTCTTATAGACTAAGGGGGTAAATGAAAGACTAACAAAAGGGTCTCTCATGATTTAGCGTTAGTTAGTTCATTGTCTACCTCCTTTGTCCATCGCAGCCACCTGCTTCCATTGGTAGGATCCATCCATATCCTTTTTGTCCTATTTATCTATAGCTTTGTCTATTAAAATAAAAAATCAGCCCGCTGGATGTTTCTAAATTTTCGAGTTTTTTTTTTATGCCTATTAATTTTCTACCTTTTTTCAGATATTCCAAAAGGCCGCAGTGTAAGCTTGAAGCAGAAAAAACTGGAAGCAGAAAAACTAAATGCATCTTCACGTATGAATTCATCTGCAGCAACGTATGACTTACTACCATCTCAAGAATGTTTTTTAAGTCTGTCCTCTGCAAATACAACAGCACCCTCAGGTTTCACCTCATTATCAGAGGCTCATTATGATGAGCTTGATATGCAAACAGACTCTCAGGCGCAACATGCAGAAATTCATAGTAAATCAAAGAAGAAAAAGCGAAAACATGCAGAGATATTAACAAATGATATTGAAATCAAAACTGAATGGCCTCCAAGTGAGAATGAAAATCTGGTTTCTAGTTCTCAAGAAAACTGTGAGTCCCCTGTCAAAGATTACTCTGGTAGTTCTCAAAATCCATGTGTTGATCAATTTGCTGGTGCAGCTACTGTGACTGTAGAAGGAAACTCACCAATTAGCTCTAAGAAAAAGAAGAAGAAACGTAAAGAAACCAATACAGATGAGACGGATACTTCACATTTGGAACTGAAAGATGAGCCAAGAGACTCAATTGAACTAAATGAAACTCAAGCGGAGGAGCTACACTCAAGTTCAAAAAAGAAGAAGAAGAAAAGGAAAGAAGTGATTCCAGATGAAGAGGACTCGAATTTGATGGGAGATTTATCTTTTGAATTGAAAAATGAGCCCAGAGATCCACTCGAAGTGCAAGAAAATATAGATGAGTCCCTCGTTAAATCAAAAAAGAAAAAGAAAAAGCACAGAGAAAACATTTCCAACGGTGCCGAAAATTTTGACACTGAATTCAAGCAAGAGCCGGTTGATCCTCTAGACACAAATCAAGATTACACTAGCGACAATTATCAAGCTGTATCCACAAGCAAGAAAAAAAAGAAGCACAGGGAGCATGTGGAATCAGAAACCGTGGAAAAAGATATTAAGACTGAGCCTGCAGACCCTCTGGCACTAGATATGGATCCTCCAATCCACGAGTCGCCCTCTTTATCCAAAAAGAAGAGGAAAAGACACGAGGGAATAATGTTGAGTGACTCAACAATTTTACCGGTAGTTTGTAAAAGTGAATGGGACTCCCAAGAATCATCGTTCGAAGATGCTGATGTTACGTCTCATCAATCAAAAAAGAAAAGTAAAAGGCGGAGTAAAAAAATGGACGATGGTGGATTCCCGATTATCCCTGATGAGAATCAGTGTGATAGATCTCTAAATGATTCAAACTGTGATCCAAACGATGAGTCTAACCACAAAATTAAAAAGAAGAAAAAACATTCTAGAGCCTCTGCTGATATTAATGAAATTTCTTACAATCCTACAGAATTCTCTGATGAAACTGCTGCTTCAAGTCTAGCTAATTCAGGGAAATCAAAAAAGAAAAAAAGGAAAAGTCATTTAGATGTGAGTGAAGATAGACTCTTGCATCCCAGTTCAATAAAAGTTGAAACGATTGACCTTTCTGAAAATGAAGCAGAATTTTCTTTCAGCTTATTTGGTGCGGCCGATTCAAACCATCGACTAAGTTTCATGGATACTTTAGCTAATAATTATGAATTTGGTATTTCTGATAGAGCCAAATCCAAAAGTAAGAAAAGAAGCTTGTAAATGACCAAGATGAATGTTAAGAAACCCCTGTTTTGCTTTGTTTCACAAATGCTCATCTATGAATTTACAAATGTTTGCCGTAGGCTGATTAGCTAAGTTAAGTTTATATCTAGTTCCTTAGTTAGCCTGGATTGAACTCAAGCCAAATCTGATCTGAGGCAGTAACACGTTGACTCTTTTTTGTATCAAACTAGTGTTTAAACTAGTAGTGGAGGAGTATGAATTATTGTTGCTGAAGGTTTTCTGTTTAATGGAACATAGAGCACTGTACCCTCATGGTATTCCAACTATCATGATTTTGTTTTACATACTTGATGTGATGCCTTGTTAATTCGTGAATTTTTTTTTGAAGAAGTGATTTATTAATTTTATATGTTTATCTGTTTTCCTTTGACCTTTACATCTGAGAATTTAAGAGCCCAGATTGATAATGAATATGAAACGAGCTTGCGCTTTCAAGGAGCTTACCCTCTCCAACTTGAGTTGAAACTCTCTAATTCAATAAACTTGCGGAGTTGAGTGAATACTTGGACGTATTCATACTAAATGGAACTATGTGCAAGTAGAAAGATGGGGTGTGCTTGTTAGTTTAGGGCCATGAGAATGAATGCGGCTTTAAAAGCACCAGTGACATCAGCAGCAACTACGAGGAGACATGTGACGGGGAGATCGTTAGCGGGACTCTTTAGCTCATGAGCCCTGTCCTCAAGGCTCTTGTGACATGTCCATGGCTCACGAGTTAGCACTCAGTTCCTATTGATTTAATGTCAAATCCCGCTTTTCCATTTTCTCTAATGGAACTATATCCACTTTTATATTGTTTCTTAAGCAGCTTGCAGGAGCACACCCCATCTTTCCACTTCAAAATAGTTTTTTCTTGCCTAAATACGTCCACTTGTTAGATTCTAAGCCATCTCCTTAAGTTTTTATGAGGCGACAGCTCATTATTTTGACTTTCTTGTCTACAACTTATCAAAAATGGAGCTACCCTATTGGTGAGGTGAAAATTTTGTCTAGCATTTAATCTAAAAACTGCAAGAAAACTATAATCCTCTTAATGACTCTCCAGTTATGACGCTCACGATTACTATTATTCTTGAATTCATTTCGAAAAAAGCATTAACTCAGAACAGTTATACGCACTGTCATCATTACCTAAACATTACTGCCTAGAGGAGAAATAGTCAGCGAGCAGAAAATATTTTATTAAGTTTCAAAAACAAAAAATGATTCAAATTTTTTTTAATAGTTCATCTTAAGGCTGATGCCTAGTTGATCTGCCCTTTTTGCCATAAGTGCCGAATAATGACCAGAAAAAATTATTGAAATGAAGTTTCAATGAATAAGGGGCAATTCATAAAATATCATGAGTGGCGGTAGCCACCACCGGGCAAGTAACCTATCCTCCAACAATTGGCAACACAGCACAGCACAGCACAGCCCGGTCGAGGCAACGACACCATAGTTACACGAACTTGGCTTATTTGGGTTCTTAGTTGCGGTTCCAAAAGCTTTTCAAAGCAACGGAGCGACGGATTTCAGAAATTTTGGTGTCTAAAGATGCATCTCGGTCCCGTCTAACGAACTGTTGAGTTCCAAGGAGGTTGATGATTTATTAAAAGAGATAATTACGCATATGTGCCTAAAATAGCAAAAAGTATCCACTTTGACCATTTTCACGCTCTGTCAAAGCTATGGAGAATACGAGACATCGGAGCCCTATATAATGTTATATCAAAAGAATTGTCATGTTCTCGTGTAGTGCGCGTTTAAGTTTCATTAATAACCAAGGCATCCTAAGAAAAATATTGCGTCTAAACGGCTTTTCGGGTGCAATGGGCGACCCGACCTGCTGACGTNTTTTTTTTTTTTTTTTTTTTTTTTTTTTTTTTTTTTTTTTTTTTTTTTTTTTTTTTTTTCATGATAATTGGGACCTGCATCACAAAAGCATTACAAGGGGGAAGAGAGAGTTGAAATATTGAAAATTTACTGTTACATATTTTATGAACGGCCCCCAAGACTGTGATAGAAGTTGCAAGGTTTTTTTTTCTGTGCAAAATGAGAAAGAAAGACATACGTAAGAAAAATACAGAGCTACTCCATTTTTATTATCAAAAATTACAAAAAGAAGAGCTTTTCATTTTTAAAAAAAACAATGCATGGACTATCTCACATTACCAACAATTCAGAGGAAATGAGAGTCCTTGCAACTTGATTTTAAACCCATAAGTCATCAAAAATGCTTGATAAATAACATTTTAGTAGTCTTACAACGATCTCAAAGGGTAAAACTTGAGTAGGTCTCTGACAGTATTTACTTACATGGGAAAATCGTAGAGTCAATCTGATAACATAATGGGTACAATGCTTCATAGGTATTATTTTTAGTGCTTAACACCCATTGATGAGCAAATGTAATGAGGGTGACGACTGGTACATTTACAGAAAACTAAATTTCAATTTCTGGGAAGTGAATTGGAGGCTTTAGCTCTAATAGACTCCTTTTTGTTCTTAAAATTATATTTCCTGACTTGGACATTTAATGAACGGTGTGCATATCTACACCTGGTTAATCATTCACACAAGAAACACGGAATATTAATTATGATGTACAAAAGAAGTACGGAAAGAAATTCATGTTAGAAATGCATGTTTCACAAGCTCAATTCTCAAGAACAACTGTGCCACTGTGCTCACTCAAAAAATGGAGTCAAAAATTTTCTTTTTAAAGCAATGCTAAAAAATATTGAGAAACTTCATAAGACCAAATAAATTCCTTGCTTTATACAAAAAAGGAAGAAAAAAAAAGGCAAAGTTACAGTGAAATAATTTACAATTTTAAAGTGAAGAAAATATAAGGTAAAAATAATCAATACTCATTCAAAAATAAATAATTGTCATAGAGGTGAGCTTATTACAAACCATCTGTCAAAATTCCAAAATGAGCAGTGACAGATAGTAAATCTATGAAGTTCTGACGTAGAAATTTGGTTTGTTGGTCATCCAAAGGATAAACATTTGGTAGACTTACAAACAAATCACTTGACTCATCTTAAGCATTGTTTTTGCTGTTGCTTGAACAAAATTAGCAATGGTTCAGAATGTCCTCACAACAAAACTTCATGATTTTTCGGGGAAAAACTAAAAATATTCGAGAGTTTCAAATCTCCCCGGACTTCTGCATTACTGGAAAGTTAAATGAGTTTCAGAATCTGGGCCTTGTTACCATATCTTGCAGAACTTTTTGTTCCCTCTTATATTATAGGGTTGTAAATGGTAACAACATTGAGCATAACATCACTCAGCCTGTTTCGTAATACATGGAAAAGTTGCAACTGCAACTTTTACACTACATGGACACTGAAGGCATTTCTTGAGGAGACACAATGAAGATACGCCAAAGAGGGTAAGTACTCAATCCCACTTTTACATATCACATGTTTTTGGAAATAAAAAGTTATATTTTCAAGAATCAATTACGCAGCAATTATACGGTACGCTTATTTTAGTTTCAGAAAAAGTCGGTAGGTAACAGATTAACCTGATGGCTACCTTGATTTTTGATAATACAATTGCAACACTGGTTTTAATCTTAGAGAATAAGAATGTGTTACAGTGATAAGTCTATTGGGCAAAAATCATTTGCTTCCCATTAAAGACGCTTAGCAGAATGAAAAAGGTTCAGAAAAAATTGCCTTGGAAAAGAATTCGGCAGTATTTCTTGAAAGCTTCAGAGACAATATTGGAGCAATGACTCATCACACCTCTAATAACATGAGTGGCAAGAGCAGTAATTAGAAGTGGATGACAGTCGTCTGTTAGTGAAAGAAGCCCTGACTAGTTGAATTTACATTTGGAAAAGTCCATTTCTGGATGTTGCTCCATAAATTTTTTCATCACTTCCTGCTTCTTTTGCTCTTCAGAAGTTGGCAACCCTAATTCTTTCTGCCTTTGATCATACATCATTTTTTCCACAAGACCTCGTGTCTCACCATCTAAATCAGAAAGCTTTGAAGGTTCTGGATTTACTTTCTTGGTAGAAATTTGAGGATCAGTTGTAACTAACCTAGACCACCAGTTCATTTTGTTCACTTTCTCTAGACTTACGAGAACTACATTCTTATCCTCTAACACCCATGTAGACTCTTCTAATTTGATTTCACATTCTAGTTCACCATTGATGACAGGGGGCTGTCCTTTGATACCAACTTCAAGGTGACGCTTTTGTATTTTGACGATGAGATCTCTTGTTTTGAGTTTGAATGGAACCTTGAAAGGCACCCTTAACTCAATCTCTGATAGTGTTTGGGTCCAAGAGTAATTAGGTAAATCACAACCATTACCTGCATTAGGAGCCAGTTTACCCTTATCGTCTGGATCTTCTTCTTCATTTTTGGCTGCAGTGGTTTCCGCTTCAACAGGTTCAGGAGATTTCTTCTTGTCTAGTTCAGCCTGCAATTTTTCAGCTTCTTCATCGGTCAATTCCTTGATAGAACCTCCTTGAATATCACCGCCAGAGAATGCTTTCTGTCTTAGCATTTCATCTCTTTCTTCCTGCTGTCTCTGAGCTTCAAGACGTTCTTTCCGCTTGCGTTCGTTCTCCTCAGCAGCTGCCTTCTTCTTCTTCTCCTCATTTAATGCTTGAGTTTCATACTTGGTAAATTTCTCCTTGACCATATCAAATGCAGCATTCTTTCCACCTCCTACATAGAAATCGGTCTTCCTGGCGAGAAAACTGAACAGGGTATCTAATAAGTCACTAATGCCTCCCTCATGTTGCTGTGCAAGATTTAACAAAATAGCATCGTACGCTTCAGTTTTGTCAGGCATCTCGAAAGCTTAGTGATACACTTTAAAGCACTTGAAAAATAAAAAAATTTCGATTTAGGCCCCGATAACTTTAAATTCGCACGTGTAAACCAATTTGATAGTCCAGGAGAACTTCCAGAACGATTTAAAAGTTAGGTTATGTTTCCTTGTTGACAACAACAAAGGCTGATCTCCAGGGAAACCAAAAAGCACAAGAATTCAATAACACTAGAAAAGAATGAACTCTGGGAGAGGGAGATTAAATTTGTGTAAGATAATCAATGAAATGGTCATTAATTTTTTTTGTAAAATAGAAGTTTTGAAAACCAACTTTATAATGAGGTAAACGATAGGCCTTTGCGGGACTCTAGCCTTTGCTCGATGCACCACAAGCATCATCTGGAGTGCTAATAATCAAGAGTTGGCTGCATTGCAAAGTTTTAACGCACCGGGAAATTAGAATTTGAGTGAAACGATTTGTTCTAAAATTGGAGAGCATGGAAAAAAAACATTAGTGGGCAGGTACTAAGCACACATACATTTTTAGCTCATTTATTCTCAATAAAAAATTAATAAAACAAATTAATAGAAAACTAATTCAGAGCTACATCCAACCAATATTTTGAGGACAAGTAGTTTTTTAACGTTGCAGTAGGTAGGTCTGCTGATTTGATAGAATGAAATATTTAGCACTGATTGACCGCAAATTGTAAGGGATCACACAGTCATTATAATCTCTACAAATACTGAGCCTCTGAATAATGAAAATTACCTATTACTTAAAGAAAGTGCAACGTTGCTGAGGCATCACTAGCTGTACGATGGTTTGTCAGTATGATAATAATTATAATCCACTAGGAAGTGTAATTTAAAATATTATTATTTTTCTTTTAAATTAGGTATTGTAAGATTTGCAGAGAGAGCCCCCTCCACCCTGATAATCCAGCACTGCTTCCACCAGTATCTTGGTCTGGTTTTACAAATAAAATAACAAGCTGTTTATTTCAGGAGCTGCAAATTTAAAATCAGAAAGTCATACCATTTACCAATAGAACCATAGAACTTGTATTGAATAGTCCATTGGTTTGAATAACGCTTCTGCCAGAGTAATTCAAGTCTTAAAGAATTCGAAAATTTAGGGGAATTTTTCTTTTTCTCTTTTTCTTTTAAGAAAAAAAAAAAAGCCATCACTGTTTGAAAACATTTATTGGTAAAAATTAATTTATTACAGTAATTGTTGTGAGTGACAAATCAATAAAAACAGTTGAATACACTCAATATATTCCTCAAGTAAGCGCAGCTTCCAATTCCTGGCTCTCTTTCATCTGAGTGAATAATATATATCTTAATCAGTCTTTGAAAAAGGACATAAACTAAGGCGCTACTTCGCCACCCTAATTTTTCACACTTGGACTGATGAAAGCTATCTCAATAAATAAAAAGAAATAGTTGCATCATTTCACATTATCTCTCAAAACAACAAATTTATATTCATTCTTTACACATTGAAGAATGAAACTGCTCCAAAGGAGTCCGTTTGGATTATTCACTGAGAGGCAGGTGTGTGTTAAAAAGTAAAAACACATCACTTTTTCTATATTTTCATTTACACAAGTGCCAACTATAACTAAGATGTCTTCGTAAGATTTTCGATCAATTTTTTAAGAATGCTCAATCTCATTTTGTCAAAATTTCATTTAATTTCCTCTAATTTTCTTTGATAAAACTTTCTCATAGAATGGGTAGGTAGTTTCTCAACTGAAAATGAGAACTGAACCAACATTTCTGGATGTCATGATGAAGGTAATTCCATCACATGAATAGTCTTTAAAAGTTTCCGGATAATAAGATTACTCAAATGAGTCTCAAAAGATTCTCGTCTGGTTTTTAACAATGATGGTAAAAAATGTAAGTGATGAGTTGGGCGAATGTAGAGTGACAACTTGCGTAACTGTTAACAACTACGACACGGCAGAAGTGTACAAGTGAACCAATTGAGTTTAGTAGCAGAGGTCACTTTAGAAAGCAGGACATTACCACAGTAATAATCAGAATAACCAGTATTCTGGGTATTTTGCTGCACTAAATCACACTTAATTTGCAATGAAGTGTATAACCACTAATACTGTTCATATTATCCACCAGTCGGCGATGAAAAACTTCCACAAAAAATAGAAATTGGTGGCAAGATACGCATGCTACATGATAATTTCTTCATATTCATCACTATCATCATCCGGAGATGAGGAACTAGGTGAGTTTGGTATTGAGGAGGTTTCTTCTGCTAGATCAGCAGCAACACTTTGAGAAAGTTCCTTTTTCTCAGCTAGTTTTTGAATAAATCTACACAAGGAGGCATAGGAAACTAGTGGATAACCTTTTTTCAGTAGAAAGTCATATCCTTTTTTGCCAACAGCTAACCTTATTTCCAAACACTTATTGTAAGTTTCTTCAGACCATTGTCTAACTTTCTTTCCGCTCAGGCAGGCTCGTTCATCATCACTGAAGTTGTGCAACATTTTTGTATATTCGGTCATCTTCTTCCTCAAGCGATACAGCTCTCTTCTGAGATTATCTCTTTCTTTCCTGAGGGCTTCGATTTCATCAGACCTGGTTTCATCGCTCTCACTCCTCGGGTGCTGGAAAAAAAATTCAAAACCTAAAGAGATAATGATGAAGCACTGCTGGAATTTGAACAGCTTCTGATCTGTTTAAAATAAAATTGATGAAAATGGAATATAAGAAATGATGAGAGCAAAGCTGATTTCAATCGCGGACGCCCTCAAGTTTTGACAAACTTTTTGTCCAAGTTTTTTGTTTTGTTTTTTTTTTTTTTTGTTTGTTTTTTTTGTTTTTTAAACGCCGAGTTTAATGTACTTGCTAAATGATCAAAAAATACACCTGAGGGGCTCGGAGGACAAGGTGCATAGGTGCAGTTTTTGCTATTTCGAGAAATACAAGTTTGAAATTTAGAAATGAGCCTGTTGCAAACTTTTGCTAGAGCAAAAATAAGAGTTGTGTCCATCATTGAATGTCTCAAAAATCTCGATGAGTGCATTGAAAAAGTTTGAAATGTACTCCTCACTTCACAATCTGCCGAAGAAATTTGCGTATTTTTGAACTTCCCGCTTCAAAAACGATACTATGGTGCAGGTGAACATTTTGTTAGAGGAGTTTTTCCCACTCAACCCTTCCGCAACGGCAATACCCAAAATAGCCAACGCTTCCGCGCGCAAATCGCAATCGGGAGCACAAGGTCAACCAAAGCGGGCCTTCATCAACACGAAGAAATTGTGAATGTAAACACTCTGGGTTGTTAAAAAATGATTAGAATTTTGTCCAGGCACATATGTTTTGGCAGAATGGTGTCGCCCATGTTGAATATTGTGTAGTATCCTGGTACACAGGGGTTGGATAGAATGACACCTCTAACAAAATGCTCGCCTGTGCCATAGTATCATTTTTGAAGCGGGAGGCTCAAAAGTACGCAAATTTCTTACGCAGATTGTGAAGTTGGGAGTGCATTTCAAAATTTGCTAATGCGCTTATCATGATTTTTGAGACATTTACTGATAAAAACAACTCTTAGTTTTGCTCTAGCAAAAGTTTGCAACAGATCCATTGTCTGGATCCTTTTGGCGGAAAGAAAGTTCAAACTGACTTTTTGATGCTTAAAAATTGGAATTTGGGAGCGAATTTTTTGGGAGCAGTAAGACTAGTGTTACTTGAAATCATATCTCAATTTGTTCAAAAACTGCACTTGTACACCTTTTCCTCCAAGCCCCTCATTTGTCCTTTGTGCTTTCCCTGTAAGTGTAGATTTTGGGGGTCTCTGTGAGAGAAAACAAGTTGCTCTTATTTACTTTTTCAAATAGGATTCCTTCTTTGTGCTGAATTTGTTAAAACAGTATAAGGAAATATAAAAGCAAGCAAGATTTGTTGGTTTTTCTCCGTTTCCATTTCAAAATAGAGGCCAAATTAAAATTGTGTAAATTAAATTTAATGGACCACTTGACATGATGCGAATTGAAGCATTCTGATACATGTTTCCTTGTATAGTGGTCCAGTTAACAAAATGAATTTTAAGATGATGAACACAAGAATTAGATTAGGTAATTAGTAAATGAAAAAAATTAAGAACTTACGTTTTCAGACTGAGAAGAATCTGATTCTTTGCATGGGTTTATCACATAAGAAGCATCTGACTCTTCAGTTGTTGCTGATAATGCAGACAGTTGCTCAGAGTCTGGTTTAGGTAATATGAAGGTTGGTTTTGGTACACACAGATCCTGATCAATGGGTTGAGGGATTTCAATTTCGGTGAGACATTCAATGTCTCCTAACACAGGAGACGAAATGAACTTGACTCCATCCAATGAAAAAGTTGATCCAAGAGGTGAGGTGTTTGATAGTAAGTTTTGAGGAGTCTCAACACTTTTAGGAAGTATAAATTTTAATGGTGGTTTTATTGATATATTTCCACTTATATTAAAAGATTTTGCTATGGCAGGTGGTGGAACTGGGATGATGTCTTCATAATTGTATTCCTGAAAGAAAAACAAAATATTTAAGGATACATACTTGGTTGTCATTGTTATTTGGATCGATAGATGCTTAAGAAAAATGCTCCGAAAGTTTCGGGCTGCACTGTTATCACTCCTTGAAATGATTCAGTTTTAACACTCATGACCTCATGAATGATCTGATTTACGGCTTGAAACTCTGACCCAATTTTCATGATAGTAATAGGAATTGTTTGGAATCGAAAGACGAGAATCAAAATTTTTTACCCCAAATGAGCTTTTTCTTTGTACTGAACAATTTGAGTTTCCACCTAGGGGTATCTTCATTTTACAAGACTCCACTACAAAAAATACTTGTATGATGACACAATTTGGGAAAAGATACATTTACTTCCAAGGGTACAACAACTTCTTCACAAATTGACCGGGCAGGTTGCAATTGGCTGGAGGCGAAAATGGCGAAGCTTAAAAATGGGTTTTTAAAATGAGAAGACGGTAAAATCTTGTTTCTATTGCAAAATAGCAACAACTTCTGCATTCAGAGCCATAGAGAGGTCATTTGACTTAGAAAGGTCAATTTTAAATTTTTTATAAAAAAAAGTTTTTCAAATGGGAAGGCCAAGAACTTTCTGCATTTCTACGCTAACTAAGGGAAAAGTAATGAAAACAGTAAGGTCAAATATAATAAAAAAAATTCAATTATTAGAAAGAATGGGAAACATGAAAGCACTTTCATTCCTACCATACTTAGTCTATTTGGACATTCAGTTAGTATTTTCGTAGGGATGGATTGAATATTTGATTCCAACACGTTCAGGGACTTTTTATTCTTAAAAAAATTGTTTAAAGAACGATGAACAGATGGGAATATGAATAATTAGCATTCGTGTACTTACAAAAGAATCTGGACCATCACCTTCTGTGAAGGCTGTTATCTTATGAGTGGGAAAAATTGTAGGAATAGCAGTCTTCTTTAATCTGCCATTTAATTTATCAAACTGGTTTTTGTCAAAGTGGCACTGTAAAAGAAAAAAGGCAATTTAGAATACTATCTTCCTTGCTTATCATTTCATTTCAAGATATTGACAGCAAGCTTGGCGCAGACAAGGAGGCTGGAAAAAACTGTCTAATTAGAAGGCAAAATTCTATTTGAGGGGCTTGGAGGACAAGGTGCATAAATGCAGTTTTTGCTAACTCGGGAAATTCGTGTTTGAGGTTTCAAGATTACATGGATCCTTATGGCGGAAAGAAAGTTTAAACTGACTTTTTGATGCTTAAAAACTGAAATTCGGGAGCAAATTTTTCACGGAGTATGCACTAAAGCTAGTTTTACTTTAAATCATTAGTATCTCAATTTTTTTAAAAACTACACTTTAGCGCCTTGTCCTCCAAGCCCCTCATTTAGAGCAAACACAACAATTTTGACTGCTTGTTCTAAGAGAGTATTTTAAATTCCTATTAATATGAGGTATAATTCAAACTGACTGAGCTAACTTCATACTGACTCAATCGTTTTCCTATTACGAAAAAAACCTCGCATTCGATACAGCTATCGATTTCGGTATCGAATGCGAGGTTTATCCCTAACACTATTCTGCTTTTCTCAGAATTTTCCCCATGTTTTGGTTTTGAATGAGTCTTTAAGCTCATGCACAGGGCTTATAGTCCCTTCCTTGGCTAAAAATTAAAAATATGCCAAGATTTTAGACCTTATTGATGCGATATATTGCTTGTCAGTTCAACCATGTCATATGAGCTCGACTAATCACCTTAACTTAAGATAAATAATACTATACTAACCGCACATATGCGATGAAAATCTTTCCTAGTGAAATTAGCTCTCCTAAGGAGGTGGTCCCATAATTTTGCTCTGGACTCTTCCGTAGGGAATTTTTTTAACTTGCAGTTTCGACCGTTGTGCGTACATTGGACAGCGACACAGGTAGTAGGCATGAGAGCAGAGTTAATCACTGATGACGGGCAAACTGGAGCCCTGTCACAGACTGATATTTGTTGAAACAGTTACTGGAATCATTGGATGGTAGTCGTTCGTCAGGAAATTTTCTTGGTGAGAGCTGATGTTTCGATTACACTTAAAATGATGGCTCCACGATAGTGAATTTGATTTCGAGTTACAAAATTTGACCAGATGAAAAGAACTTGGATAGGAAATTATACAACTAAATGTGAAGGATAAAATCAGTACTACAAACTACAAGATCAACTATTCACTTAAAATTCAAAAACACAATTTGAACGCACTATCTGGTTAGTGGTTATCAGTAGTGAATGTGGTGAATTGTGGTCGAGGGAGGGGTGGGCTTCCGATGAACATCAAAAAACGTCAATATTGATGGCAGATGACCGCCCGAAATCATCTTCCATCATTGTTGACATGTTTTGTAAGGTTATGTTGATCGCCCCGTGCCAAGAAGACTACACGTGTTTCTCTCATGTCAAATTCATTATTATATTATGTTTATCAATAATTATTTATCCTAGCATTTTTGGTGACATTTCATATTTTCAATGAAGTACCTTCTCCTGCTATCCGCACCACCAACTCTGGTAAGTTTTTACTTTCACCTACATCCAAGCAAGGGAATGCATTTTTCTCCGATCATCCACTATTGTTGCTTTGGAATTCAGTCTGAGCATGAACACAGATAGGTTGTGCCGAATATGTCCTATCCTTCCCTCTGTAGCCCTACTAAAACTAAGACTCTACAAATCCATGCCAAATGGTACGGTAATGAAAGTATGCTACCTTGCTGCTGAGGGACTTAATTACTAAACGTCACTGAAGATGATTCGTTATCCCAGTTTTTTGGTGTGGTCAAACTGTTGAAAGGTTTATCATGTAAAGAATCTCAGCAGTTTTGACGTTGCAGGTCACGACAAGACTATGCCTTCTGTGCTTAGTGGCAAGAAATATTTTCAACTCGGAAACTGCTACATCTGGGAAAATGATAGTAAATCGGGGTACAATAGAAGATAACCATGTTGCTTTCAATGCATGGTTCAGTCAATCACAGGTAGAGTGAGGAAAATTAGGGAAATCACATTTTTCCTCAGTAGTCAATGACTGTCCACTTCTGAGCTTACCGACTTTTTGACCCCAAAGAGTTGTGCCTCTGAGGACGGTTGGTAACTCCCACTGGCAGTGGATGTTCTCAGCTTGACTGGGAACCAGTAAGGTACTTTGCCAGATAGCATTTATGAGAGGCAAGCCACTTGGGTAAAAAATTGATATCTATAAGGAGTGGCCATTTGCAGCTATAAAGGAATATGATGTTCCTACTATTCCCTAACCAACTCTCATACTCATTATGAATGACACTTATTTCACTCCCTTTGTCAGTAGCTTGGTTACAGATGATTGAAAAAGCTGTAATTCAAATCAAATTACTGAATTCAAGCAAATACCAATTATGAAAGTCCAATGTTCTACAACAACACTCTGAGGTTTTTCATTTACTTTAGAAGAAATTGATAAGACCAATTAGATTACAAGGCTGCATTTCCGTTCCTGCTCTTATCTCAACTTTTTTGGTGCTACCTTTAGGTAACTTGTACTAACAAAACCAACTTATCATCAAAAGACGTTCACACCAATCAGGAAAGTCAGATTTCAATCTTATACCACTAATTGATCATTTCTAAATAGTATTTTAATGTTTCAGAACTCCCATATGATCGTATCATTCTATAGCACACCGGACGTGAATGAACATAAATTAAATCAGGAAATAGTTCAGTGTAACTCCAGAAGCACAGCCTGATCAAATATTCTAGTTTCCCCCTCCTCCCATGTTGTTTTTGCCATTTCCACCTGGAGTGCTATGCCAGACTAGGCATCTTTGCAATATCAATTTTTAAATATTAATTCCCAAAACAAGTACCGATGAATAATTTGACCGCTAGGAATTTTTAAGAAGTGACTTGAAAAATTTAGAAATTCTTTATCTATCACAGTATTGGTCATAGCCTCTTATGAAGCCAGTAGAATCACCTCAAAACTTCACAGGCATGAAAGGGACTGTTCGTAATTTTAAATATTAGCCACTCACCCAGCATAGCTCATCTTAGTTGTATCTTTTTTTCAATAATTGCAAGAAAGAAAAAAACTTAAACTGTCTTTTGCTTTTTCTAATTTTGCATCTCTTATAATGTTTCAGGTCAGCCAAATAAGTCATTCGTAAAACTTCGTAATTTTTCTGCCATGCATACCATTTGAATAGGAAGATGTCTCGTATATTCAATAGAGACAGAGCTCTTGGCTACGTGTCCAATCATATTCCTGCAACAGTACGCTACATCCAAAGACGGAAAGAACACTTAATTTCAACCTGTGTCGGTAAAGCGTTTCACACTTATGGATGCTCACATTTTTCATTATTAACTGTCAGTGGTCAACATGATGAAGAAATCACTTGTATTGCAGGTAGCAAATTTAATATTTTTACCGCAGATGGGTGCACAGTCAGAGCTTGGAAAAGAGGCACTGAGCTGCACCACACCTATAAAGGGCATAGTAAACCGGTTTATTTACTATTACCATTTGGCAACCACTTGATATCTGTGGATGAAGAAAGTAATTTGAAAGTTTGGGATGTAGCCTCAGGTGACATTTATCTAGAGTTAACTTTTTCCAATTCCTCCTTCCAAATAACTGCCCTTTGTCACCCTGATACATATCTTAATAAAATTTTGCTGGGGAGTGAACAAGGTGAGATGCAGTTATGGAATATCAAGACATCAACTCTAATCTACACATTCACCGGCTGGAAGTCGAGCATAACTGTATTGGAGCAAGCACCGGCTGTTGATGTCATAGCTATTGGTTTAGCCAATGGGAAAATAATATTACATAATTTAAAGTTCGACGAGTCACTGACTGAATTTACTCAAGATTGGGGTCTAGTAACAGCGATATCATTCCGAACAGATGACACACCCATTATGGCAACTGGCTCACTAGCTGGTCATGTAGTATTTTGGAACATTGAGGAACGCAGAGTAGCTGGTCAACTTTTATCGGCACACAGTGGATCTGTCGCAACTGTAAAGTGCCTCCCAAATGAACCTTTGATGGTTACATCGTCCCCAGATAATACTTTGAAACTGTGGATTTTTGACATGCCTGATGGTGGTGCACGCCTTCTAAGAATACGAGAAGGTCATAGCAGTCCTCCTACTTTTATCCGTTTCCATGGCAATTTGGGACACAATATAATAAGTGCAGGCTCTGATTCAACACTGAGGATTTTTCATATCTTCAACCAGACCTTTAATAAGAGCTTAGGTAAAGCATCTTACAATCGTAAACTATCAAAAAAATTGAAAAAATCAATCGAAGCGGAAGAGCTTATTATGCCTCCAATTGTCCAATTTACCAGTGAAACAACTCGTGAAAAAGAATGGGATGATGTCGCAGCCATCCATCGAGGTCTACCAATTGTGACCCTTTGGTCCTATGATAAACTTAAAATGAGTGACCTGAAACTTTTACCTGACTCCCTGAAATATGAGAAGACGGTGAAAGCCACAAGTATATTCATCACTCATTGTGGAAATTTTGCGGTCATTGGATACAGCAAAGGTCAAGTAGAAAGATTCAACATTCAGTCTGGTATTCACCGAACAACCTATGGAAGTCCAGCTCATCAAGGAGCTGTTACAGGTGTAGCTGTTGATATGTTAAATCAAACCGTCATCTCTGGGAGTTGTGATGGTACTATCAAATTCTGGAATTTTAAAACTTCAGGTAAGTAAATAACTCAAAATTTGTATCCTCTATAGATTCTGTAAGGCTAAAATTCAAATAAATAGCCATCCATTTATCACATGTTTTACTTTTAACCCAACAGTCGGGTGTTTAATAGTGATGGCTTAATTGGTGATACTTTTATTTTCATTTTTCGCTGAACTTATAGCCTAATCATGTTTATTATTATCCATGAGATGTATCAATTTTTTTATTTTGAGGTATGGCTTCAAACTTTGGGTTTTTTGTACACTACAGGGTCCTCTTTAATTTTCCCTTGTTGTTTCATAATTATTTTTTTTTCTCATTTTTCTTATTTATTTATTTATTTATCTATTTATTTTTTTTACTATTTTTTTTTTTTTTTTTTTTTTTTTTTTTTTTTTTTTTTTTTTTATTTTTTTTTCTTAAGACTATTTTCAAGGTATTGTTTGTAAATCCATTGTTTCAAAAAGTGCGCGGTGTGGACGCCAACTTCTCATCCTAATTCTGGAAAGATAAATGTTTTTGCAGTAAAATTCCGGGAGTGCTCAAGTAGAACTTGCAAATAAGTGTTTAAAAGCCCTTTTAAGTGCTTGATCTCCGTTTTTTTTTTTTTTTTTTTTTTTTTTTTTTTTTTTGGTATTAAAAATATGAGCTTTTGCTTGAGAAACCTGATACCAACCAAATATCAGGTTTTTCATTTTTAACCTCATCCCCCTAATAATCTAGGTATTATTTTTTCATTAACAGCTTCTAAACCAATCACTCAACTGAAAAACCTGGAAAATGTCATGTTTTTCCGATGCCATGGTGAAAATTCACTTCTAGCAGTTGCTCATGAGGACTTTACCCTGTCTGTTTTGGATGTTGAATCCAGAACAATTGTGAGGAAATTCACAGGGCATCATGGTCAAATCACAGATGCTTGCTTCAGTCCAGACTCAAGATGGTTGATCTCCTCTGCAATGGACACAAAAATCTGTGTTTGGGATGTTCCTTCAGGTCACCTGGTTGATTGTTTTCAAGTAAGAAATCGTAATATTTACATTTATCATCCACTTTCCTAAAACTTAAATCTGATTCTTTTTTCTAATTTATTGAGGATCATGTTGTGGCTAGTTCTTCAAAGTCAACCATGCCAGTGCTTTATGTTAAATGCTCTCTTAGAAAATGCATGCATATAAAAAATTCAATTTTGAGAAAGTGCAAGAGCTCTCTTCCTCTCTCATAAATATTTTGAACCTAAAAAGAATTACATATAACAAAACTGCAAATGAGTTTTCGTGCATTTTTGCCTCTCCTTTTACCTGCAACTGATATCAAACCTCAATCTTAGCCAATCAAGAGTTACACTTTAATAAGGGTTCCTCTTTGAAGAACCCTTGTAAATCTGACGGACTTGGCATATTTATTTATTATAATTGTCCCTCTAATTTTTTTTCTTTGATTTTTCTCTCATTCTAGGTTGATGCAGCCTGTACATCTTTAACCATGTCACCCACAGGAGAATATTTGGCAACTACGCATGTAGATTTCCTTGGTATTTTCTTGTGGGCCAATCGCACTCTCTTCTCTCATGTCACTTTACGACCTATTTTTAATATTGATGCTGTTCCCACTGTTGGCCTACCCGTACCGGGAGTGATCGATCCTGATATTCTTGATGAAGAGAACTCCCCAGATGATGAGTATCAGTCTCCTGATCAAATTTCTCATCTGATAACTCTCTCAGATTTAGCTAGTTCAAGGTGGCAAAACTTATTAGACCTAGACATCATTAAGAAACGAAATAAGCCCAAAGAACCACCAAAAGCTCCTGCAGAGGCTCCATTCTTCCTACCAACTTTACCAACGGTAGATTTACAATTTGATCTCAGTGACTATAGGAATTTGCCGAAAGCCGAAAGGTTAGGCCCATGGCAAAAAAATTCCACTGTATTCGGTAAACTCCTAGCAGAGTCTGAGGATTCAGAAGATTTTCAACCAGCAGTAGAGAAATTAAAAAGTTATAGTCCTTCAGCAGTAGACCTGGAAATCAGTAATTTAGCACCAGAGGGTGGTGGTTCTATCAGGTTAATGCTTCAATTTTTACTACTCATAAATTACATGTTCAAAAGTCGAACTGATTTTGAAATCGCTCAAACTTATTTAGGAGTTTTTATAAAAAAGCATGGAGACCTCATCCCCACGGAAAAGTCCCTAAGAGAATATTTGGAACCTCTCCTAAAAGAGCAGCAATCCAGTTGGACCAGTTTAAGCGATAAATTCATGTACTGTCTTTGTATTGTTGATCATCTCAAAAACAAGTGAGGAGATATTAACAGAGCACCTCCAGTTACAATTATGAACGCTAAAGACTTGGCCCTTCAGTTTTTGAGCAAGAAGAATATGGGTATATAGCTTAAAGGCACTACTGTAAGACCACAAATTGCTTAGGTATAAAGTGCTGATCTATTCATGATCAGATCTTAAATTTATCCTGTAAGTATAATAGGATTATCTAGCTGCGATTAAAAATAAAAAAAAATAATTACTTGACGCAAGAATAAATCCCCAGATTTTTTGCCTACTGAATAGTACTAAATCAGTGGCATTTCACACCAGGTAATTGGCAGCTTCCTTAGTGCAGCTCCGCTGTATTTCTCATGATCAAAAATGGGAGGTCCAAGTCACCTGTATCTACACTTGGCTCCAGTTTCACTTAAAAGGCCTACTACTCATTGTGTTTTAGTACTATGCCTAATAGAAATATTGTTAGCAGCAAAAACCATGTGTTGCCATTAATGGAAATCATTCTGCTGAGCATTGTATTAATTCTTTGACACCCATTTAATGGAATGCTCAGGGCCTGAATTTTGTTGTCTACGTTCGACCGCAAGTTGCAAAACCTAATCTCTGAATTTGACCATGAAGCTGTAAAACTATACCCTAAACTCAAGCTGTATGCATGTTGAACTTTCTCAACAGCAAGCTCGAGCCTTAATTAGTTTATCAACAGTTCAAACCATGAAACAGGAATCGAATAACGATCAACATTCTCAAGAGAAGTAGCTTTTTCTTTCATATAACAACAAGACAATCCCTCTTGTCCACATTCAATTAAGTACCACGGAATTCTGAGGATAGAGAACTATAAAGAAGAGGAAAGTTTTATCTCACCAAAGGATGCTACAAGAGCCACCGTAAGATGTATAAGTTTGATAATTTAACAATAAATGCACGACTGGGCTCAATTTTGACATTCTCAATGAGGGACTATAAATTGAATTGTCAACAGCCCAAAGCTTTCCCTGCATCTATGCATCTACTAACTTTTTATGGGTGTTAAGCAAGAAAATGCCTTGTACAAGGAATTTAGAACGCGCGTTCTTTGAAATTGTAAAATACAAAATTGAAGAACTCAGGGCAAGAAGCTTTTTTCTGCGATCATCATTTGCATGATCCACAAATGGACTAAATTTTGCAATCAGGAACTATAAATTCCAGTCCGGTTTAAAAGCAACGTACATGCCGTAAGTTTCCCCATGCACATAAGTGTTTTTTCATATGAGTCAGAGTTTATAGGTCCAAATTGCAAAATGTAGTCCAAATATAGAAAGAAATAGGTATGCAGAATGCATCGATCTGAATTTTAAGGTTGAGAGTAAAAATTTCAACATTTAGATTGCGTTTTAGTGGATCCAAGCATTTCTCCAAAATTTTACTAATTCGACATTACTTTCGTAAGGTCATTGAAAACAAACTTAACCTTAATAGTTCCCCACGCAGTATTGACCCTCAAAATTTCATTGAAATCATAAGTGGACACTATGAGTTCTTCGGAGTCCTCCCATTATTTTTCTTTGCAAGTTTGCTCTTGAATCTTTCTCTGAGAGATACGGCATCATATGCCATCATATACATATTATGATTATGATACACTATATTTTTTCCTTTTTTTGAGGAATTGTGATTAAATTTTTTTCTTTTAGAATTTTTTACTTTTCAAAAAAGTGGACTTTTTTACCCACATTATGCATAAGACCCAGAACTGAAATATTTGTTGATCTGTAGTAGGTAGTAGATCTTGTAAAGACATGAGAAAAACAATACCTAACGCCTTAGATGGATATGGATGTAAGTAAATTACAATTTGAGAATGTATCTTGTGTTGCAACAAAGATTATAGTGCAACTGTTGTTATAAAACAAATTGTATAATTTTGTACTTATATTTTGTCTAAAAATAAATTTTTCCAAAGTAATCCTAATGCCTTCAAATGTATTTTAAAGTCAATTTCATTTCATAAGATCAAATTTAAATCAAATACACTGAGGAGTAGAGGATTTCTTAGTTTGTTTTAGAGTTCGTAATTGAGATGGTGGATGCAGTAACAACACATATCTACGAGAAAACACTGTTTTCAGAAAAACGCACTTGAAGTTCTAATTTCTTATTACATATTACATTGCCTTACCAAGGCACTTAATATAGCAGAATTTTTTGGCCTTCATCGTTAAATCCTTTTCGTCTGAAGGCGAGGGACCATGCAAGAATTTATAAAATACTTGGATTAGGTGCAATTCACAGCCGATTTGACCGCAAGATATGTGCTTTTATTGCATCCAACCATTTAATTTTCGAAAATTTGAGTGGGTCGGAGAATGAAATAAAATAATAGTGAACTTAGCGCAAAATGTAATGCTTATGTGCAAGTTCCGCATCAGAATCACTTTCCTTAGTTATGTTCTCTGAGTCTGCAATTTCAAAGGATTAATGAGATGAATGTAAATAATCTTAATCACTGACACTTCTGCATTTATAGGTGCTACCATGTGACCAAACCTTTTTTTTTTTTTTTATAGTAGTTGTACTTCTCAAAGTGAATTAGAGCAGAGGGTGATATGTACTTTCAAAATGTTCTTGAGAGGATCATCCGCAAAAAATGTTGAAACCCTGTTTACACCCTGTTGTGCAGTTATAGCATCAACCTGTATGTTCATAGGTAATGCTTAAAAGTGCATTTATGAGTATGTGATGATAGTGCAGTCACCGCCTCAATTCCTCTTTAGTCTAAAGAGAAGAAAGGGAATGTTTCTAAGTCGTAAGAGTGATAACCAAAATGTTTTACAGTTTGGTCCATCAAATCATCATAATATCTACTGCCTGCAGAATACATCATTTATCATTTTGACACTAGGCTGTAGATAAGACTGAATTCATTGGCACATTTTAATTTCATTGTAATGTAACATTCATGCGTTAAAATCTTCTAGATTCTAGATCTTCTTGGGAGGATAATGGAAAATTATATTTTTAATGAGCAAGCTTTTATTGTGTTCTAATTTATTTTTGAATAAAGTACAAAAATTCCAAGTTAAAAATTTGATCATCAAATCTTTTTAAATAACATAGGATTATGAGAGAAAATACTTTACTTACACCAATGATGAACTTTGGCAACTAAAGACAAGTAAATCACTTCAAGAACAAAAGAGAAAATATACAAATATAATGTAGTGTGCAAGTCAGTGACTGAGTAAAAAAGTAAGAAAATGTTCTCTACAACTAAATCCTTAATATTACAAAATTTACAATTTTTTTTTATTTTAGCCACTAGCCTAGCTCCTGTCAGTTAAAAGAAAAATGACACAAACTTATGATTAAAAAGTGTACAGTTCAGTTGAGCTGAAGGATTTGTGTGAACACTAACTTTCCACAAAGTTTAAGAAGTGTGACATCTGTTGTTCAGCATCAGGGGGTAAGGATAATGTAAAAATGTACTCTCCAAAAGTCAAAGAAAGGCGGTACAGGCTTCTTTTCACTGTTGCCTTCAAGTTTGATCGTGCATATTTATCATAGGATAAAAATACTTTGTGAAGAGCACTGTTTTTGGGCAATTTTTCGATGACGCTTTTTACTTTTAACATGGCTACAATAATTCTGGATAAGTCTTGTTGTACAATACCATATTTATCCTCTGCAAAAGATGCACATGCCAAGAGTGACAGACTATCAATAGACCAACTTACAAGCTGAACATTTTGTAAAATGCAGATTAGCCTGTATTCGGCATTACTGACTAAGAAATAATTTAAGATAGCTGGATCTTGAATCTGTGTTTTGAGGTGAATAAGGAATTCACTGAAAGCTTTTTTACATGCGTCAAAAATAGAAACTTTTGATGTTGTACTTTTTGCTGGAATAGGCGCTGTGAGAGGCTCAGTGTTTGTATAAATAACTGATAAATCTCTCATATTAGGGGATTTTGGTGATGAAAAAGTTCTGCTCAGTTCAAAATTTCTTTTTACAGGACTAACAACAGGGATCTGTAAGCCAGTTGGAAGAAGTTTGACTTCCTTCTTAGACTCCATTTTCTTTGATGGACTTGCAACATCTGAGAGTAACTTATTCAGTTCATCAGAGAAAGATTCAACAGTGTTTATAACGGGAGTGAAAACACCTCTCCATTGGTGAGGATGACCTCCAGGCAAGCTGAGGGAGAACAGGACACTTCTGCGATCCTTGTCTCTCTCAGATAATATCACTAAGTCATTGAAGGCAAGATGTTGTAAGAACGGTACTTTCGACATCTGTAGCGCCTCCTTCAAGCAAATACTATCAGACTTTGCAACGGGGAACTTGATGTGACGAGTGAAGAAGATATTGAAGATTAATTTGGAGAGTTCGTGGGAGGAAATGACAAAAGTACAATAAATGACGAGGGCTAATAATTGTCCAATTTTGAAGAAACCATTCAAATTGGCTGCTTCAATAGAAAGGAACAAGTATGTCTGCAAGAAATGTATTAAATGTTTTTGAGTAAAATAGTACATGAACATGAAGGATACGGAAGTCAAACAGGCAGTTTTGAAATTAAGAAGCAGCGTTTGCATTAGGTTTTTTTTTATTTTAAAAACAGTTAGTTCATGAATAATAGGAAATACTATAATTTTGCTCTTCAGTGCATTGTCACGAAAAAAGAGCAAGATGCTGGCCCATCCTCCAAGCAGTACAAAAAATAATTTTTGCCCGTTGATACAAAATTTGCTTGGCATTGAAGTGCTGCAGTTGATAAATAAAGATTCATGATCTTCATGACCAAACGATGCGTAAGCAAAACCTAAGAGAACACCGCATATACCATACTGTAGCAGAGTGACAGCTTTGGAAGCAGAAAAGTAACTGAGGTAATGTTGAAATCGTGAGTCGAACTTTTGAGATTGAACGAAAGTGGGGTAATTTATGAGCGTGAAGATCAACACGACCAACACTACTTCTGATAAAGCAAATACCAATTTCAGTGATGAGATGTTGTTGTACACTTCTTCAATGACTTTCAAAGGAGAAAATACACTAAAGTGCGTTACAAGGTTGTAGTTCAGTAGGAGCAGCAGGTGTTGAGCGACACATTGAGAGAAGGCACGAACGATGTTACCACCAAAAAGCTGTCGAGTGAAATTGTTCTCCATTGCGCACAATTCAAACAGTAAAAACTTTGATGATTTTAAAAGGAAACCGGTACAAAAATATGATTGAGTAGTTTGCAAAAACTTGAATGACACATGGTTTGCTTCTGAAATCGGCACCTTTAAATTGGAAGAAGCGGGTAAATAAATAACTGATAATAAAGCCAGTAAGTCTGCAGAATCTGCAGAGAGCAATCATGAATGTAAGGTTTATGAAGGAAACATGTCTGCAGACCAAGCAATCGGTGACGGTCCATGCTCATCTATTCATGATTTTTGGTGGATTTGTGACAGCTTCGAGTGAAGCTTTACCACTTCACATGACGTAAGTGATAAGTGAAGTAATGAAGTGCATTGCAGTGCATGTTGCATTTTTCAAGTGAAGGGATTTGTTTCGTGGTTTTGTTTATTACGAACTTGGTAATTACTGCTGAAAATTTTACTTTATCATGAGAATCATAGAGCTTTCACGTTAACTACTGATTGACGTTTTTTACTTGAATCCAATGAGGTTCTTGTAGCATGATGTACAGTGCTGATAATTTCTCTGCTCTCAGTGCTCCAGCAGTTCGTTTCCGCATCTTCACGCGTCTTTAGTGGTTTTCCACGTTACGTAAAATTGAATATTTTCGTAAATTTTAATGTAATTAGATCTACCTTTGAATTCTCTTGAGTTGCTTTCTGGAGCGCTTCCGTCTTTGCTTTGATCGTAAATTTCTAACCTAACATTCAAAAGCACTATCTTGCTTTAAGTATAAGCAATAATTATCTCTCATTCTCATGCCACTTTGCGCACTTACCTCAAAAGAGTGCAACAAATTTTACCTCCTACAGAAGCATTTACATTTGTTCTCTTTGATCTCACGCTCTTGGTGGAGCCACCTGAAAAGAATGCCTCTCTTCGAATTCAAGTCAGAAATAGTGTGTGCTGATAGTTAAACCCAAATGAGCTGAGTAGCTCAGAGCGAAAGTATTGTAACTGAGTAGAAACATTTAAAATTGTCAAATTATCCTGATTCTCAGTAAGCTTAGGGGAAGTTCTTTATGTTATTTTTAAGATCTGGTCGTGAGCTATATAATGTCAGCTGCAAAATGTCAATCATCATGAACTAAGTATGTATTAACTATTAGGGATCGGCGGGCAGTTTTCTTGTGACTCAAAACAGGAAAAACGTTGCTGAAACTCTTCTGCTCCAAGTCGTGGACATGTGACTTCATCATATTTCAAACCTAACAGTGATTTGCTTTTGTTGAAGGAAAATTTATAAAATTCAGTCTACTTCTCAAGATCTCTGCTCTGTCATGTGCAAGCGGTTATACCCATAATATTTGTCACCAAGACAGATTGAAAGGAGCGCTATCAAGGCTATTAAGCCGCTCTTATACTCTTGCTAATTATAAATGAAGTTTACTGTCTCAAAAGGCTTCCTGTGGCATTGTGGTTGCAGTGCTGACTCTCCGACCAATGACTAAGAGGTCTTCACAGAGGTGGAAGAGAAGCTGATCTCAGGTTAAAGATTTTCACTCTCTGACATCCCTGAGCACACACTAATATCAGGCTAGGTGTGGTATATTGTCACTTATTTCAACATTTCCAGTTGAAATTCATTTTTAGCAATTTTCGTGCTGTTGAATTTCATCATCACATAAGGAGAGAACAGTATCTGTGCAAGATACAATATAAAATTTCACTTATCCTAACTATACCATCAACATGTTTAACATCCTTGATATTTGTTCAAATTGTATCATTTATTTTTCTTTTTAGATTGATGACGTCCGATGAACCAAAAAGTGTAATGGATGTAGAAAAATTGATCCGTCTGGTAGAAGAGCGGAGTCTCATATATGACAAGTCAAAAACAGATTTCAAAAATGGTATGAAAAAGTATGTCGCGTGGCAAGAAATAGCAGTTGAACTCGGGATCTCAAGTATGTTGGTTTGTAACAATTCTTCCCTCTCTAAGCAGAATTCGGTCATCAGTGACACTGCGACTCCTCTATTTTAACTCTTGTCATTTTGGTTTCCTTACTCCTGGGACCATGAAGTTTGCAATTCGTCCAAAGCAGTCATTAATCATTGGCCTTGGAATTAAGTCTGTTTTGGAGAGTCAGTTTTTTTTTTTGTTTTTTTCAATAATAACAATGTCAAAAACTGCAAAAAATGTATCTTTTTTACTTGAAACGTGACCGTAGCTGTTNTGGGGGGGGGGGGGTGTTAGGTTTGTAATTGCACTTCGCTCTCACCTAAAATGTAAACATAAAGATGGAATCTTAAGAGATTGAGCTTTTTTTGTAAGATGGATTTCGTGAGTGTAGGCTTTTTGTTTAAGGGGACTTGAACTGCCCATGTAATGACTACATAACTATTGTCCAATAAAGACCACTTGACTTCATTATTCTTTCTTTTAATGTTGGTCTTCCACCAAAATCTTTTTACTTGAACTGTGGCCTCTAGAGGGAATGAGAAAACTCTAAATTTTCGCCATCCCGCATAACTTTTTTTCCAAGTAACTCAACTTCTGTTAAACAAATGGATGTCGCTCTTAACTGAGGAATAACAACACTGCATACGCTATGTTTATCGAGTGTGCAAAAGAAATAAGCAGCATGGAACCTATCCTAGAGAGCTGTTTGGATTTTTTACCTATGTAATGAATTATTCGGTGGCAATGTTCATTATTGCTTAATTGGAATGGGAGAGATCAACAGTAAAATCCCTCAGGTGGTGGATCCTGTTGCCTAGTACCAAAGCCAAAATAATTATCTTTGAAATGTTGCTTCAGCTAGTAAATCTGTCCTTTTCTTTCCTTTCAGTCAAAGAAGCACAAAATAAATGGAAACTACTGCGAGAGAAATATGGCAAAGTTCGAAGACTCATTCAAAGAAGTGGAGTCTCCAATGATTCAACCCAACATGAGTGGGGCTTGTATAAATTGCTCAAATTTTTGGATCCTCACATTGTCGGTCGAAGGTATAAATCTTTATTATACTTAAACTCCATTTAATAATATATTTTAGTATCAAGAAGAAGACATTCTTCCAAAATAAACGGTTTTTTTTTTAATTTTTGAGAGAAAAACATGGATTAATTCAAACATTTCAGGAAGTGGTTCAGCGATGAATAAAAATAGCTTCGGAGAGACAAAAGTTAACCCTTTCATCACCTCAAACACAGCATTGGCGTTCAGCAAAACCGTATCCTTCCTGCAACATTTCCGTCATTACTCAACAGAAGTTAATTATTATTCTATGATTCAACAACCTTCACTCAGAGGTGTACACACTTGTACCTCTTCTTTTTCTTAGAGAGGATCTGAACTACAACCTTAGCTGTTTCGCGACAGATTGCGCTCCAATTCATTTGCACGACAATCTATATTGTGCGGTATGCCCCTGCAGAATATAGTCTGGTAAAGAAAGGGTCAAGACCCATATTTCTCGGAGGAAGATTAATGAGGAGGAGATACAATGTATCATTTTAAAAAACAGGTTGTCAGCATTTTGCTTAATATAGAGATGAGAAATTACAAAAAATTTATATGTGACAGACAGAGATGAGATAATAATCAAGACATTGAAGGACCTGAAACTTGAACTGCAGAGACACCGCGTGGAGGGGCCGAGCCTCTAATGTAGAAAGAGAGTTCAGACCTCTATTAAGGCATGTTTATGAACTAATTTGAACTGTGATGTTGTGGAAGCATAAGGTTTTTCCGGTTTTTCCTTAAAAATAAGTGGAAGGTTAACATACCAGTACACACCTCTATGTAGGGCAGTAAATTTTATTACACACCAGGTAATGTGTAAAATAACATGTAATACTTATGTAATGGCGTGTACAAGTATATCAACCTTACACTTATTTCATGTAGAAAGTCACCCATGTTGCACTTCAAACATTATTTTATTTAAAGGAGCCGCTCAGGCTTGCTTGTGTAAATGTGTAAATAAATGCAGACTCCATGCACAGCTAATGGAAATTTGATTTCAAGTTTTCTTCTTGATCAGCTTATAATACGTCTTGAGCTTAATTTAAATACCTAAAACAAGAATATAAAAAATGATGAGGTCACCATGTACTTACTTCAGCTCTACAGCTCCTAGAAAATGCTGTTAAAATCAGTAACATCGAAGCCATTAGCCCTTGAATCAGTTACGGTCGAGAGCGAAAACTAGAGGCATTCGAAATATCCCTACAGTAAAGTGTTCTACAGTGGTCTCTGTAATGAAAACATCATTTCCCTACTGAAATTTAATGCAAATTTGCAACGTCACCTACACTCTATTGCACTCTTGGGTTGCAATAATCTATCATGGCCTGAAAAATAACAATATTTTGAGAATTTTGGTTTTGTGTGTCCAAAGCTCGTTTCTCAATGCCGCAAATTTTAAAATCTTATCCATATCCAAACTGAATACAAAAACTCTGAAGTTATCAGGAATTCGCCAAGCAAGTTAACAGATAAATGCCATAAAAGTTGTTATCAGATAAAATATTCAGTTTTAGCCAACATTGTGTCGTCCTGAAAGTTGCTTGTATTATTTGAGAAGTATAAAAGAATTCAAGAAATCTGTTTTAACGAGATTTTAGGAACGAATTAAAAGGAAACCTTGTAATTTCTCTCGCCTCTTTTTCAAATTCAAATCTGTTTTTTTTTTTTTTTTTTTTTTTTTTTTTTTTTTGCTGCAATATTCTCGACCTATTTAAAGCAAGGCATCATTTTCTACTGCTGGCGCTCTGTCTTCATGTTTTAGAGATGTTTATATAAGTTCTCTGATCAAGGTAGTTCCCAGAAATTTTCCATTTGACAATACATTTTTTTTTCCAGGAGCAGTTCTCATTTCGAGCCTCCATCACAATATCCTCTCATATGCCAATCGCAGATTTCTGATTCCCAAGGCTCTGCCGAGTACATCGGCGAAGAATTAGAAGACGATTGTGAAGACAGCTCGAAAGACTCCAAGGAGCATGTACCTGTATTACCTACCCCGTATCTACCCGCGTATTTATCCTCATCTACCTGTGCTGTGGAGGCTCAAAAAAGACCTTTATCTCCCTTGGGTTCACACCCATCCAATCACAGTTCCAATGATAAGCGACGAAAAATAAGTTCTGAAGATACGTTTCTAAGTGACTTGAGTCATTTATCAGAAGCAGTAGCTTTTAAAGTCTCTAACAGACTGCAGACAATGGAAGAAAATGAAGATAGCTACTTTGGGAAGGATGTTGTCTCAGAGCTAAGTAAAATGAGTAATCTTAAAAAGAAAAGACAATTAAAAGCTAAGATATATGCCTTAATCAGCGAGTATGATTCTGATGAATGAATATCGTTTTTAAAAGTAAGTGCCATTTAAAATGGCATTTTCATTCTTTACTGAAAAGCAAATAAAAGTTTGCAGCTGCCTAAGAAACAGTGCCCCAATGGTGAAAGTCTTGAAACAGTATCAGGGATCTATTCATAACTGATCGTGAGTTCATTATTCCTGATTGTCTGATTACAGTTACATGTATAATTTCCAGTTTTTGTAGTTCCAAATTCTGTTTTTCTTTTTTGTTTTTAATTGAATGAAAAAAGTGCCTTTCAATGTAGTTCTTGAAAAGAGACGTCAATCCGGAACAACAGCAACTCATATTCTGATGACTTGTTGTAAGAATCCTTTTCCTGTGAATGGTCACGTACTATGTATATTTTGTGCGAAAATAGAATTTCTGAAAAATTAAATCAGGAGAGGAAAGCCTGTCATTATTTTAGTCTTAAATGAAATGACGTTCGAACTTAAAGTCAATTCTTAATTTTTTACATAAAAGATATTAACTTTTTATTTGGACAAGGGAATCCAAATTTTTCTAAAGAATGTAAGAGCCTCTTTACTAATTTTTAGTGGCATCCTTAAAAATAATTGAGCACTACATAATGCGGTGGCTTTTTGAAGTAGGTATCTGCCTATGCTTACATGTTTTATCTTCTTCATATTTGTAATTACTTCGTTGCAGAAAATGCTCTGTTTTCTTGTTTTTAAACCCTCATGAATAGATGGACTGAAATAAAATGTTTTACACTTCATACCTGAGGAAAACACAGAACAAGTGGGGTGTAGTTAAAATTACGATTAATATGAAACTTTCCTGTTACCTACTTCTAATATGAATGATTTTTTATACTTTTTTTTTTTTCATATTCCTACTCTATTATTTTTTTTTCTTTTGCAGTAAATATCTTTAAGTTACCTTAATCGCCTGTAACCATGGAGTACTTATCAACACATGTATAAATAATTAAGATTGTAAAATCTATTATTCAAGTCTGTATTTTCAACAACAGATTTTAAGTGTCAGTTCTGGTCTTCTGTATACTCTGTGATTTTTTGACTCAGTTAACCAAAAAAGATGCCTATATTTTACCATATAATGGTAGGTGTTACAATAACCAGTGATTTCACCCAACAGTGTGATGAACAGTTAGATCGTGAATTCATAATAACATCCATGAAACTGAAGTTACCATTACTTATCAATCCAGTTTTTGTATCGTTAATTACTCAGAGGTACACCCTTCTTATTTCTCTATGCATGTATTGCGTACAATTTTCTAAGCAGATACATGGAGAAGAAAAGAAAGAAAACTGTTTGTTCTCTCTGATATGTTATGTGTTCATGTTTAATAAATCTGCTCGTTTTCTTTCTCATTTATAGCATTTATTTTTTCCTTCTTTTTTTACACCTTTTTTCAGAATTTTTATGGCGCAACGTGAAACGAATCAACTATTGGTGAATCGATTAGATAATTGAGTTTAAAAAAAATGCACTAAGTCAATTTTTAAAAAAGAAATGAGTTGGGATTAGTTCTGCTTTCAACCAGCCATTAATTCCTGTCCCCATTAATTCAACCAGTCTCTGTCAAAAATTTTAAGCTAAGGAAAAATATTTCAAACATTTTATTCAAAAAACCTCATTTGTAACATTAAGTCTCACACAGGAATAAAACTTCTAACCTCTCTTTTTCAGTTCAAACTTGATGTGACTTGGTGCGTTTCTGTCATGAAACGCACTATGCGCGTCTGTCTGGTTGAACTCTGTTTAATTAGGTACCATGGAATATCTGGGTGCTGCTCTGTTGAACAGTTCAATTACTATGGAATTTCTGAGTGCTGCTTATTTTTTTATTCTATCATCTCGTCCTGTAGTGAACTTAAGCTTCCTCTGAAATAATTTCCCAAGCTCAAGGAAAGCTCTTAAAGTTGAGGGTGTACCTAACAAAAAATCCCTTCCCTATGAGTTACCTTACATCAGGCGAATTTATCCTGCAGAGTTAGGGCTGATTCTTTTGAAGTTTGCTCCTCTGTGTGAAAACTTGAAGTGCCAAGATTGTAATTGTTTGCCGATTGCCTTGGCAACCCTTCCTATTCACTCATAACCACATATATATATACTTCATCGATTTATTTGATTAAAATATCGATAAGCTCAAAGACTCTGGTCAATTTCAATTTTCCCGCTAATTTTATTCATTCGAGCGCTTGTCAACGCTACCTAGCACCAAATTAAGAAACTACTGTGCAAAACAAAAAAACATCTGATAAGTAGAGAAAATTTAGGAGGTTAATGGATAACTTTTCTTTCTCTTTTAAAGTGCTTGTGATTTTTAATCATCTGCGTGTCTCAATTCTTCAAACCGAACCGTAAGAATGTAGGTATTAGACCCCCCGACGAAATGGAAAAGCCTGCCGATTCTGCTTCCCTTAAATTTCGTATCGAATTCTGTGAACACGATCTTCCACTTGTGCAAAAACATATGGACGTACTATGTGCCAAATTTGGTGTTAAATTTCTAGAAGCCGTTTCTAAAGACGAAAATTCAACTTTAAAATCATCGTGCACCTTTGAAGTTTTAAGAAATCCCAAGGAAAAGAGTTCATCATCTGATGTATCTAAGATCAAACAGAATACCCAGGTAAGGTAGCATTAAGTAACCTACCCTTCAAGCAAGTAAATGTCTTTTACCTGTTGTTTCAAGTTGATGCCAGACATTGAATTAGATATCAAAAAAGAAATCCCTCTTATATTGATCCCTATATTTTGTGAGACCAAGCAGCAAAAGCGGCCCTGCAACAGAACCAGTACTCGTGTCCCCTTTTTTCAGATTTGCTATGGTCACTACACAACGAGGCTAAAATGGTGTCTTCAAAAACTTTTCTTAACCTTATCTCCCACATCTTAAGGATAATGTGGGGGAAGTACAACTAGCTATTTCACCTTAGTGTCCAAGCCTGGAGAAGTAATTGTCAAGCCCCCTGGATTAAAGAAAAAATTCCCAGGGAAGTGTTCTGAAACTATGGAACTAAGAGCATGCAGAGAGATATACAACGTCGCCATCTGTACACTCAACTGTTTTATAAAATTTCAAAGGGAAGGAACCCTCCCATAACCCTACCTATCTTAAAGAGAGTTCCCTTCTCAATTTGCTTATCACCCTTAAAAGCATTTGGTCAGACTCCTGAGGCAACATAGGTACCCACTATTAGCGTCCACACCCGTACCCTACCAAATATTACTTACATAACTAAGACTTCATTTGAATTATTATTTGGCAGTCTCAAAAACCATGTAAAGCCACGCAATCTCACGATTGGCGCATTATCTTGGCCAGAGGTGGAGCTAGCAACTTGGCAACATTTAAACCAGTGGGGAGCAATTATTTTTGCCAGAGCACTTGACCCTGTGAAGATCGATTCATTTCCACAGATCTAGCTAGAGGTACAACATTATTGCCAACTTCCTGGATCCGTCATTGGTCTCGGCAACTTTAGCTGGCACCTTTTGAGAGAGAACGAACAACCTCTGAGTGCTTTCATCAATTATTTGAATGGCCAGACATGAACTTTTTTTCAGAGCATTGGAGAAATCAGTGTGTTTTTAAGAAAAAGAAGAAAAGAAATCAGATTTTTGTTTGAAGGTCAAGGAAAGTCAAGTAATTAGGAATTGAAAAGATTATGGAAACCTCGAGTGAACAGGAAATGTAAGTCCCTTGGGACTCAGGTTTATCAGATCTTTTTCTTTCTTTGCGTACGCATTTTGAGGACAAGTCCTGAAAAACTGTAACCATTGATTAAGACATAAAACCCCTGATGAGGATGATGGATGTGGAAAGAGTCCTCATCATACAGGCTGTCTGGAGGTTACTGCACTGTACTTCGAAAATTGATTTTGGGGCCGAAATTAAGGCTTTCGTTCGAAAAAAGTCGCTTTGATAATTTTTTTTTATGCTTTTTTTTGGCTCTACCTACTTAGAGCCCATCAGAGTTGTGGATTTTTTTTTACCAAAATTTATTATCAATGTCCCTTCTTTAAAGTGTCAAATGTCAGTGAAAATTCAGACTCTGCAATATTAAGCGTAGGTACCTATTATTTTCATTGGTTTCATAGAGAGATGGAAAGCAAGATTTCTACTTTAAAATTTGGTAAAAAAATGTTAATTGGTAATTTTTTAAATGTTGAGATCTCGCAAACCGCCGGCCGCTCAATAAAAACCTTATATTTTTAACGAAAAGGAAAAGTACGCCAAAAATTACCTCAAGAAACAATTTTTCTTAACATTTGATGCTTTGAAAAAGAGTTACCTATTGACATATTTTCAGAGAAAATTTCAGGAGCAATTTCGCCGCCAAAAGCGTTTTTAGAAAAACCCTCCTGTAAGAGGAAAAGTTTGGGTGTGCATAATTTGCTCGATCGCCCGATCCGTGGATCGCGGGTCGCCGATGTACTCCTCAAGTCCTCAAAAGTCAAAACACGGCGCGTACACTCCAGGAAATGCAGTACAATCAGCAGTTTGAGCGTCGGTACGTCTGTGCAACGGTGTAGCGCTTGAAGTATGACTACGAGATGGAAGGCGTTATATAGGGCACACGCGGGCGCGCCTTTTATTGCCAGCAATACTTCAAATTGGCAACGTCAACGTATTAGAATTATTAGAAGTGTATCCTCTCTTGTTGCTGGGAACTCTGCAAGGGCTCTAATTTTGGTAAAAATGTACAAATCATTGCTCGCTCGTTAATTTTTCTGTAAATCACTTCAGCTGTGTTAATGCATTGTCGACATTACCCCCAACCGTGCTGCACTATGGTGCGTAGGAAAATTTTGTCTTTGCCGGTCAACAGAGGCGGACTAATTGCAACATTTTCAGGAGGCGGACCCCACGGAAAAGGGGATTGGAAGGCTTCTCCTTTTTAAAAAGGGACGTTAAGTTTAAAAAAGGCCCGAAAGTGTCCTGCGAGGTTTCTTAAAAACCTCGGAAAGGGGCCCCAAAAACAGGGAATGAGAAAGTTCCTGGTCCTCCCATTTTTCAAATTATTAGCCTTCCCATCAAAAAAACCCTTCTGCCTCAAAAATTTCAACAAAATTATTTTTTTACGATTCAGCACCTATAAATTACCGCAATTATGCATAGAAAACACTCGATTTTTACCGCAATTTTACTAAAAATACTGATGCAAAACACTGTTGCAAAAACACGCGGTTTTGCCGGCTTTCCCATTTTGCACGCGACTGAACGCGACCGTGGTTGAGAACTTTTTCCATCCCTGGCTGACCAAAAGTCTGCCGAACTTTGCCCTGTACTTCAAAATTTAAGAGGCGATGGCTCCCAGCACCGCGGACCAGTCCGTCTCTGCTAGTGAAAGCGTTCACTGAAGAACTTTCTGCATCCCTGAAAAAGTCTTTTTGAGCCCGAATATGAATGCTCCAAGCATGGGCTATCAAGTTGCGGACATCCTGTATTGGGGGGCCACAACTACACGCAATTAAGTGATGGTCGGTGGCGTCTTGGGTCGGGGCCCGATGGGACTCTACCGGACCTAGGGAACCGAATTCGGGGCTAGGCATTGGGTCGGACGGGTCGCAGTCGTCGAGCCGCGCGGCGTCGCTTCTCGCTCGTATTGAACGTCACTTTCACATCCGCTTCGCCGCCGCGCGCGCGCCGCTCCAACATCAGACCGTTCCGTCTCCTCTCCTTTCCGCTCCTCGCTCTTTCGAGGTTTCCACCTATCCGCGCCACCTTCATGCAGGATCCAAATTCGGACCAATTTTATTTCGAATCCAAGTCCCGCTCAAGGTGATTCGTCAAACTCAGGTGACGTGGTCGAACTGGCATATCGCATCGACTTATAGGTCGAAAATGTCGGCAGAGTTTGAATTTTTAGCAAAAAGAAAAGGAAGGACGATAGCCCCTGCGCATGAGCCTCGAGAATCATTCTAAACCCAAAAATCGGCAAAATTCAAAGTAATGAAAGCACACTGGAAAAAAAACACATTGGATCTAGAGTTCAGAATCTTTAAAATATCGACAAGAAAAAGTACTCTTCATTCAATCAGAATCTAGCTTAAATCAAGAACCAAGCCTCTTAATTTAAGCGGATTTCGTTTTGATGCAAGCAAAAATCCGATTGCATTAAGAGAATGTTTTCTTGTCAATGTTTTCAAGAGTCTAGACTCTAGATCTAATTTGTTTTTTTTTTTCCCCAGTACAGAATAGTGTTAGGGGAAAAACCTCGCATTCTACACAGGAATTGATAGCTGAATCGAATGTGAGGTTTTTTCCCTAACACTACTCTGCTTTCATTTCTCTTAATTTTGCTAATTTTTGGGTTTAGAATGATTCTATAGGCTCATGCGCAGGGGCTACCGTCTTTTTGTTTTTATAATGTACTTGACTGTGCCACTGTTGTGTACTGGGGCTGTGCCAGTGTTGGTGTACCGTGGTGGTACCGAATATGGTTATGACAAATAAACGAAAATCAACAGATATCGTGCGAACAAACAAATGTATATAAGTCGATAAACGTACAGTGAGGTGACACTAAATCTACCGCTAAGTGAAGGCGTCGCGAACCCGGCGTGGTGGTCCGAGCGGTGGCCGAAATCAGAGTGTCCTGGCTGCTCTGCCCAAGGGGATGATGATCATGAAAACGTGAGATAAATCGTCCATACTATCCATAATTGGACTATCTCTGTCAAACGGAACAATGTGTATTATGACGTGAGCCTCGTTATGCATATATTCTTATGGGTCTCAGGGCTCATGTTTTAATGCACATAGTTCCGTCTGGCAGAAATACGTCCAATTCAGCGGGCTCATTATTAAAATTGGGTGGTGAAAACAGGTGGTTGCTTTGGACGAAAAAGTAATTATTCAACTAAATAACGACACCCTACGAAAGATCTCTTAGTCAGCCCATCAGTTTCCTCTTGGTCTATAACAACCACCCGTTTCAATCAATATGCCCTCTCCATTTTTCCTTTCTCCTCTGTGTCTATCGCTTTGTCTATCCATTTCGATAGTGAGCCCGCAGGAAAAATAAGTGAGCGCGTTAATTCTCGTCATGGAGCAATAAGCTCCTCGAGGTCCTCCCCCCCCCCCCCCCTGGATTGATCATCCGGAAAATGTGTAGCTTCTCTCGTTGAATATGGAGCCATACTGTTCGAAACATGAGTACACTGGGAAAAAAACACATTGGATCCAGAGTCCAGACTCTTAAAAACATCGACAAGAAAAAATACTCTTGATTCAGTCAGATTTAAGTTTAAATCAAGAACCAAGCCTCTTAATTTGAGCGGATTTCCATTTAATCTAAGCTTAAATCTGCTTGAATCAAGAGTCCTTTTTCTTGTCAATGTTTTCAAGAGTCTAGACCCTAGATCCAATGTGTTTTTTTTTTTCCAGTGAATAGTTTTTAGATGCAAAATTTTGTGTCCGCTTTTAAAGACGAACTGCTCGAAGAAAGGCAGCTTTAAGAAAGAGATGGTTTCACTGAGTTGGACTCGGTCTTCTCGCTGGGATTAAGCTCACTACTAGGAGTTTGAGTGCGTTACACCATTAGAAAGTAGCTGCAAGGACGATACGGATCCGTCTACGGATATCAGACCGGACCTTGGAGCCTATTCCGGACGTTGAAGAGTATTTTAGGGAGCTCGTTTTGTCCAGCACCTCCTCCCACTCCATTCATATTTTGCTACATTTCATAGTTTCGAGAGAAAGGTGTGTATTCGATCCACATGAATCCATCGGAAAATAAAAACGTAAACAGATGGACACCTATTCGATCGACAACCTTGAATCGATCGACAAAACCGTAAAGCGATCAACAAAATCCGTGAATCGATTGACAAAGCGGGGACTCGGTCGACATATCCGTGAATCGATCGACAAAACCGTGAATAAAAAACGAGAACAGATCGACACCTATTCGACCGACAACCTTGAATCGATCGACAAACCCGTCAATGGATCGACAAAACCGTGAATCAATCGACAAAATCCGTGAATCGATTGACAAAGCGGGGACTCGGTCGACAGATCCGTGAATCGATCGGCAAACCCGTGAATCGATCGACAAAACCGTGAATCGGTTGACAGGTTCGTGATCGATCGACAAAATCCGTGAGTCGATCGGCAACGCCTTGAATCGATCGAAAAACCTGGAGCTCGGTCGACAGATCCGTGAATCGATCGACAAACCCGTGAATCGATCGACAAAACCGTGAATCGATTGACAGGTCCGTGAATCGATCGACAAAATCCGTGAGTCGATCGGCAACTCTGTAAATCGATCGGCAAACCCGTGACTCGATCGACAACCGCGAATCGATCTAATGTTGTCGATCAAATCACGTCGATCAGTTAATCACTTTTTTATTTTTCGATCGGATCCATATTCCCGTATCAAGATCTCCGTGGTTTTCGAAAGCTCTCTGTGAGCGTGAACGTATTTATTTTTCAATTGCCAAGCACCGGTTACCAGTCTCTCATAACTATCAGTGTCTCCGCTACAAGAGGTTAATTTCGATCTCGCTCGTTGTCGGGCAAGAAGCCGCACTTCTCCGCTTTCGTTCGCGTCAGTGGTGATTCTCGCAAGTTGGCAACACTGCATTTCGTCCATTTAAATGTATGGTAAATAATCGATTGTTATTGAGGCGGACAACTTCCCCTAGAATCGATCGTATGATGCATTTTAACGGAGGAGAAAAAAAAAGCGTTGTCATCTTTCGATAATCACCAATGGTTGGAGTATTCTTACTTTTTCTTCTAGTATTTCAAAGCTCAAAAGCTGTAAAGTATTATAGAGCTTCAAAGTAGCATAAATGCAGAATTATGTGCTGTATTTCCCTGTAGCACTTATAAATTTATCCGCATATTAAATACATCTTGGTGCCGTCACCCCTAAGCTGCTGTTAGTAGCTCGTATAGCTCGTAAAAATTTTCTTTCTCTTCTCACCGTTCGTTAAAGTCTCCGAAGAATCACCGATGTGCATTACTCAGCTGGAGTCCTTCTCTCACAATTTTGGCAGTGCCGGACGGGTGAGAAAAGGCACATACAAATGACATGGCGTGCGCTTTTAAACGACCCGGGATCATCACTGAGGAGGAGGGGGGGGGGTAATGGAATAGCCTCAGGAAGATAGAATCCGGTGGTTCCGGTCCACCTGACTAATTTGTAAACATCTGCTCCCGGATTTTTTTTTTTTTTTTTTTTTTTTTTTTTTTTTTTTTATCATCGAATATGAGAAATACAAACGAGTCTTGAAGCCTATAATATCCGAGGAAAGCAGTACTAAAAGCTCGCTGACTTGTCCTTTAGATGCGCTGAGCTAACGTCACAAAAGTAAGCCCCGTCAACAAAAGCTCCAGAAACAGTAATTAAATCAATTTTCATCGGATTTTGGAATGCACCCATCAGCCGAGACAATTTCTAAAGAGCGATAAATAATCAAGACCGGGCAAATGCACACTCCATACCTAAAGTTTTATCCGCACACGTCCTCTAAGTTTAAAATCAGGAATCGGTACGTTTTAAAATGCTCAACGGCGAGCTCATCAAGCTTCGAGGTCGACGAGTCGGTAGTTCGGTACGCGCATTATTGAGCATTTTTAATAAGTAAAGCTTCCTGATTTTAAACTTTTACAGGTATTACTCCGATACGAAATAGTAGGAAATCGAAAAATGCAGACATGTTTGTTCGGAAATCCAATGAAAATTCATTTGTTTACCATTGAGCAATTTCGCTAACGGATTCTGGGCCCATTTTTGTTGACTTTAACTCATTGTTAATAGCATTTGTGTCGGACGGAATAATTCAGTTACGTCTGTCACATAGTTATTTCTCTCCTTTTTGTTTCCTTTAATGAATGAATCTCATAAAATTGCAAAAGAAGAAATGATAGGATCGAAATTGACCCCAAGCCTTTACAACTTTAGAGCCAATTCGTCGTTTTCTTGATAAAGCACCTAACTCCTTTAGAAGGTTGCAAAATTGACTCAACAATTCAATTTTTTTAAGAGAATATACCTGTGCAAGTTTTGTCTCATTTTTTACCGATTTTCGCACGAGAGCAGAAGACAAATTCGTGAAATTTTCAGTCAAAAATGCCCCAGTAAAAACGTAATTTGCTTCATAAGTCAGAGCTTAAGCCATCTTATGCCTTAAAGCCAGAAGCGCCGTTTGAAAAACACCGTAAATGGAGTCAACCATCGCATTATCACGCACTGGAAAAAAAAACACATTGGATTTAGAGTCCAGACTCTTGGAAACATTGACAAGAAAAAATACTCTTCATTCAATCGGATTTTTGCTTGAATCAAAACGAAATCCGCTTAAATTCAGAGGCTTGGTTCGTGATTCAAGCTAAATTCTGATTGAATCAAGAGTGCTTTTTCTTGTCGATGTTTTTAAGAGTCTGGACTCTAGATCCAATGTGTTTTTTTTTTCCAGTGCGTACATTGATTTCTTCGATTCTCTCACTCCAATCTCGTTCTCGTCCAACAGTAGTGAGCATGTAAAGCGTAGGCTCTTTTTCGTATCTTTGATTGGACCGAGGTAGAAAAAAATCACAAATGCACCATTGATTAATTTATTTCTATTGATACCATCATGTGCTTCAACAAGATGTATAAAATGAATGATTTTCATCACATTTTATGAATCGGTTTTTCTGTATGAGAGTTGCCCCACCGTAAAAACCAAAAATTCCAACGTAAAGTAATATTCCCACACTAATAACCGAAATATTCCGCGTGTAGACTCTTTGGAATGATTTAAGACATCTTGTAGATCGTCAGAGCCGTATATGTGTTCATATAGAAGTTTCTACCTCTGGAAGAGATAGTGGCGAAGAGGATGAGGAAGAGAATAATGGGAAAAACACCTGAAACTTCTTAAGTCGATATGTGTATGAAAGTCTCGCAGAAGTAGCAATGAATCTTGGTCTCAAAACAAATATTCATTTTCTCGTCCACTTATACAAATTTAATTTTCAGCTCCGGCCCGCATTTTCTGGGTCAGACGAGAATGTTTTCAGATCAAAATGTATTCATATTTTAGCGCGGCGTTTGTATTTGTAATGACTTATTCCTGGCATTTAGTCGGTTTAGCGGGAAACCTTGTCATGAACTTTAAGAAGTTTGGAAATCCCCAAAACGAAGCAGAAATGCGACTTATGTAATCAGAAAGATACAAATCCACGCAACGCTTTCCCTGATTATTTTCAATATGAAGATTTTGTCACTAATGGTTATTTGCGGTTGTCAAGTGATGAATTTGTCGCCAAAGACAGCTCTTGCCGTAGTTTTGCGGAAAATAGACAGCTTAATAGGATTGAAAAACGCATACATGCTATATTGAGCGTGCACAGAATATGTAACGCTGTGTGGAGGAGGGGGGGGCATAAGACTCAATATTTAGGGCAAAGTTTAACGATTATTGTCACACCCAACACACGAGGTCACACACCCAACGCTCGACGCAGAAATGCGCCCGTCCGGGCGTGTGAAAATGTGGGAAGGCCCTTACAAATGTGGAAGGAGGGAAAACTTTGAAGGGTCAAAAGTCGAAAATCAAAGGAAAGAAAAAAGAATAGGTCCGCACATTTGAATTTGGTGGGACATTTTTTGGGAAACTGGTGAGAAAAATGTGAAAAGCCAGCGGGCATGCGCGCGAAAACGTGGAAGCTTTGAAAATTCTGCACCCCTGCAAACATATTTTTTCCCGAATTTGAATTTTTGACTTGAGAAGTTTTTAGCTCATTGAAGTTTTTCCAAATTTCACCTCCCCTCCCCCAAGCCCAACAACTAAGATCTGACTAAAATGACGGAATGACCTAAGTATGCCCCATATTACGGCACTATCAATAAGGTTTCAGGTCGAGAAGTTTTCAAGAAGCGCCTTAAAGTTCGCCCTGAAAGAAGAATCAAAGTCCGTAGACTCTCCCGTCAAGTTCTCGAAACTGGACTCAGGGGCAACGCTCCCTGTGACGTCGCGTCTAGTGTTTACATTTTCAGTGTCGTGATTAATGATGGACTCGCAGCGGCACCAGCAACACGGTATCGCACATGACAGGCGCCGCGAGAAAGAACTCGTTTGCCGTCACCGTCATCGAGCGCGTCGCTGATTGGCCGAAAATGACATCACATTAATTCGGTGAATAGTAAAGGAGCGAGACGGATTCTGGGGAAAATCAGATCGGTCCGCCCGCATGTGCTTACTCCCAGTGAAAAGGATGTTTAGGAGATGAGCCGATTTCCTCGTTTCGAGCTTGTGGAAGTGACCTTACCGAACGAACGCTGCCACTTTGCCAAGGAAAAACGTCGTATCAGCTTTCGGACGTTGCCAACTCTCTCAATGAAAACCGAATTTTTTCGCCGGTCGAGTCGTTCGCTTTTCTTGGTAGATTTTTTTTGTTTTGTTTTTTTTGCAGAATTTTTGAATTTTGCAATAATTTTATGGGATGTGCTCAAAAATGTCGAAGGAAAACCTTCAAACAGCGTAGAAATATAAACCATTTCATAACGTGACAACTCCCTACTCGTCGAGTCCAGTAGGCCGCAATAGCCACGGCGATGTTCTTTTCCAACGCCCTAATGAGTTGGAAAAGATTCAGGAGAGCTTAGAGACTTAAACGCAGCGTAAGAAAAGTAAACCACTTTATATAATGTGACATCTCCCGAGAGATCCGTCTGGACCCGTTGGCTGTGACAGCCATGATGAAAGACATTCTCTGAACCAACACAATTGGTAAGCCGGGAACTATGAAAGCTCGGAGACTTGAACGCAGCATTAGAAAAGTAAACCAATTTCGTGACGGCAAAACTCTATACTCGTCCAATTCAGTTGGCCATGACAGCCATGGTATAAAAACATGGTCTTTTCCAACACCTTACCGAGTTGGAGAAGGTACAGAAGAGCTTGGAGACTTAAACGCAGCGTCAGAAAAGTAAACCATTTCATGACGTTACAACTCCCTATTCGTCCAATCCAACGGCTCGATTATTGCATCCATGTCGATACGACAAGACAAGACATAGCCCTATGTTAATCATGCAATACTTATATCGCATTTTGATGTCTTATCGTGCTGTTTTTTTCAATAATGGGCCCGCAGTTGGCCGGAGGCCACGGTGAAATACATTTCCTTCTCGAACACCTTCAGCGAGTCAGGAAACTCCTTGAAAGTCAATATTTTATGCGAAGAAAGGCAACCTGCTTATGTTGATACGGCGTTTTTCCTTTTAGCTTGGCAGAATGGGACTCGTCTTCCTTTGAATTTGCATTGACGCAGACTCGGCGCGTATCCTTCTGAGCAGGGTGCCGCACAGTGGACCGAGTCAGTAGGAGAGGTCGGACAAAATCCGGAAACTTTAAACGCTTATAACTCCGTTTATACAAAACTTTGAGGTTCCAAAAGTGGCTCCATTGGTCTTCTCGTGGAACTCTCTGCGTGAAAGACCCCTTTAAATTTAAAATGTGACGGAATAAGCGTCAAAATTTGAAGTTTTAGTAAAAAATTTCATGTCGGACCTCTCCAGCGGACTGGATCCACTGTGTGCCGCGGCTACGACTACGGCCTGCGCGTCGACTCGCGGTCGCGGCTGCGCACTGGGCCTGCGCGTGGCGTGGAGCCGCGTCTGATTCCATTGTCAATGACGTGCCGTCACTCTTTTCCTGACTCGCGTCCAGACGGAGGAGGCAGCGAAATTTGCCCGCGCACGCGGTGGAGTTGTGGATTTTATAGCCGATAATCGCTGGAACCCGTTGAATCTCTGATGGAGCTTCAAGTTGGCACGTGGATGTGGTTTCGGCTCCGGGGAATCCCAGCCACCCACCGCCTCCGCCGCAACAAAGCGCCCGCTCCTAACGATATGCTCTGTCGTCCTGGAACATCTCTTAAGCTCGTTTGTTCATTCCGCCTATTTTATTTTACGAAAATTTCGGGGTTCCCGCATTCATTTCCGATTTTCAAAAGTTCCGACAAAAATTTTGATTTTTTCAAGTTACGGGGAAAAAATTTGACTTACGCCCGGATTTAATTCCAAAGATCGTCAAATTTGATCAAATAATCGGTCAAACTGACAAAAAAACCCAAAATTTCGAGAAAATCTCAAAAACAGCCAGAAATTTAGGTAATTCCGAAGATTCTGAGTAAAGTGCTGAGAAATTGCAAAAGTTCAAAGTTTCGGAATTATTTCCGGGAATTGGCAGCATTAGGGATGAAAGGAAAAGAAAAAGAAGGGAGAGGGATGAAGAGGCCTAAGGTAATTCGTCCCAGAATCTTGGAGTGGTCGAACTGGCATAAACGCGATGTTTCGTTAATAATTTCGGTAGATGTTGACTTTTTAACCAAAAAAGGACAATAACCCCTACACTTGAACCTCAAGATTCACTCTCGACCACAAATATTGCAAAATAGAGTGAAAGGAAGACAGGCTTGTTTTTCGAAAAAATCGTCGTATTCGATGCTAAGGCCAATTACTGTATTGAATTCAACGCCTCTTTCTAATAAGAATCCTGCTTTTATTTCTTTGAATTCGACAAATGTTTTGGTTGGGATTGATCCTTTAAGCTCATACGCAGGGACTATTGTCCCTATTTTTGGCTAAAAAGTCGAAATCCGCCGTGTTTCGTTGTATTACATGCCAGTTCGACCACGCGCCAAAAACCCTGAAGCAGGGCTGAAGCTGTAAGAATACCGTTTTCTCCTTATCTCTTCAAATAGGATCATCGTCATTTCATTTCTATAGCTTTGATCGTTTAAATGCTAACCTAGGGGAGGGCAGGGATGATAAATTAAGGTAAACTTGTATCTATCTTACTACATCAGAATAAGTCAGGATGAATCATCTAAATCAATTTAATCAAATTGAAGTACATTTGTGCGAATTTTGATTTCGTGTGTGAATCGTTAACTTTCTTTGCCGCGCATTTTTTCTGGGTTGATTTCTGTTCGGGTCAATGTGAGACCGAGAAAAACGTCCTAAGCAAAGCTTAATTATTCGAGTTAAAACGATCTGATAATAGTGCTAGTTCCACACTATACACCATAGGAAAAACAAAATCGAGTATTTTCTTCTTTTGAGTTAATATTGACCATTCATAATTGACCATAATATGACGGCCCATGCTGAGTGGCGAGACTTTAAATCGCGAGGTTATTGTCATTGAGCACAATTGCGCATTCGAATTAGCGCTAAACTGGATAAGCATGCTTTCGCTGGATCATACTCTCCGCCCGACTCGCTTGAAATTAAGATCCGGATACCGACTTGAACGACTGCGATTTCTCATCCTGAATAGAACCACCCAGAGTTCAGTACATAGTACAAATTATAATTAGGTAGCATTATGAAAGACTTCCCTCTCCTTATCCCACTCTCCCTTTTTATGGCACCTCTCTCTAGACAATTTTAAGGGCTCAGAACCATCTACGTACCCCGTTGTCAAAATGTATGCATTGGAAGATGCATTGCGTGTTCAGTGTGGATCCTGGATCCCTGGCTTCGGTGCAACGCATTCTAACAATGAGTTCAGTAGAGTCTCGATTATCCGTGCCTCGGTTATCCGCGATTCGGATTATCCGCGGTCTGTGGAGCGGACTTTATTTTTTTTTTTAATTTTTCGAGAGAGAACATTTTTCCGGAGAAATTCGGGGTCATTCCTCGCCTCTTTGAAAAAACCATATTATTCCATTTGTACACGCACGTGCAGGCCCGAGTATTAACTGTTAATTTGTTCAACATGTAACGTTTATTGATTCCTAGTTAATAATTACATTCTTTTCTAGTGCATGGTAAGTGTCTCTACTGATTCCTTTAAAATACAGTCTTTCCAATGACTTTTTCCGGCCGTCTTGCGTAGAGTCGGATTATCCGCGATTTCGATTATCCGCGCGGTATCTCCGGTCCCAATTATCGCGGATAATCGAGACTCTACTGTATATGTATACCTATTCAGTGGCGAGGCGTGAATGATCATCGATACTTCCCCTCTTGAAGCTGTGCTCAAGAATTGATTATCGATATTTCCTCTTTTGAAACTATGGTGAAGAATCGATTATTAAGGGTGTTCGTTCCCAACACCCTGTTTATCGATCATTTTTCGTAGGTTTAAATGACAGATCAATCGGTATAGCGCAAAGTGCGCCACGCCTATGATATAATTCAACTTTTAACATCTTATGTGGATTCTTTTGAAAAATCAAATATTCAGTTTCTAAATCAACTATCAAGAAATTTTCGTGCCGGAAACCATACTCTAAAATTTTGAAATTAAGTCTAAAGGACCGTTTCTAACAAACCATTCTCAAATGTATATGATACCGCTTCCCTGCCAAGCTTTTGTCCTTTTCGGCCCCCGGTACCGAACCGCCTCCCCCCCCCCCCTATCCCGGGCCCCCGAAAATTCCCAATAGATTGCTTTAGATACTGAATTTTCAATTTTTTCGAAACGACCCCAAAATGGTTAAAATTTGAAATAGATCAAATCCACAACACCTAGAATGTATCGCACCAAAGTTGAGAATCCATCTCCAGTGGATCAAAAGAGGCTATCTCCATTGTGACATTGGCCCTGTCATGAATGTGTTATTTCAGGGCCTAGGTCACACTGGAGGTATAGTTTCTTTTGCTTCACATTTTTCTAAGCGCGTGACGTAACGATACATCATGATAAAGTATGATACATTATAACTTTGACAGATCCGAAGGAACTTAATTGTATCGCAGCGGTGGAAAGCGCCACTAAATATTTCTCAATTTTTTTTCTTAAAAATGTTCTTCTCAATTCGACCAGAGAGTCCTGAAATGAACACTATGAACAATCTGCGACGTGGTGTCAAGGTGATAATTTCTGACATTGTCATGCAGTTCCGCATTTCCACCCCTATGATTTTGACCGCTTCAACTGATAAAAGAATGAAAAATGTATCGTGACGAACGCGGCCAGTCTCTGATTAGTGTGACAGCCTTGCATCATTCACCTGTACGATAAATACAATTTGAGAAAAAGTTGGATAATATGAAATGAAACGCGGGTGATTCTGGTCGAATGTGTCCAATTGATCTCTTCCTTATGACGCAGCAAGTAGCTTAGCCAGACATTGCCTAGGAAAGCTGTTTTCTTGTGGAACCCAATTTTTCGTAGTGTAGACTCTAATTTGACGTATTCATGCTAAAGGGAACTGTGTGCATGAGGTTTTCACGCAACATGGTTCCCTTTTGCACAAATACGTCAAATTGCAGTTTAAAAAAACGCTCCTCCTGCCGGGTTTAGTGACCGGAGCTCCCATCCGGGTTCAAAGGCCGTATCCGTAAGATACGAATTTGGGAGTCATACATCTTCGGTCATTGAACTTAGAACAAAGACGTCACATATATTTATACAGATTTTAATTTCGACTCCCTTATCACATCCTAAGCTCTTCTTTAAAGGCACACTTTTATTTAATATATCTACGTCTGAGGGCACCGTGTAAGTATAAATTTCAGTTGGAGGCTCTGTGAAGGGGTACTTCTTTATTTTATTTTAAATGTGTGCTTTGACTTCCTCCTATCCTCCTCTCGTGCCCCCTCAATACTAATCAAAGTAACGAATCTAAAAAAAAAAATGCGATAACAAATCACGAATCGTGACAAACCCATTATTTTAAGGCCAAACCTTCCGAGACACGCTTAATTTTTTTAGGACAGAATTCAATCATTCAAGAACCCGGATTATGTTTGCGTCGTGTGTTTGTTGTCCCCACGAATTCCATTGCTCAACGATTCGACCCATGCAAGTCGATTATTCTATTGAAAGCAATTTTTCTCTCATCGCTAACAGTGAATTTTTTCACTAACTCAAATTCAATTATATTCGATTTTAATTTTTTTCGCATTCAAAACAGTCGGAAGCTTGCATCCTGGCCCATTCGAAATCAAGGTAACTAGCACGATTTTCTACCTTGAATGCTTTCTTATTCATCAATATTCCAGCTATAAATGCTAATTCGATTCCTGGAAGATTTCATTTCTCACCCCACGTCTCATGCAATTGAGCCGCCCAATATCAAATCCGTCTAAACATCCTAATCGTAGTCGCAGAATCCATGGTTTAAGTATAGGACTTCTAAAGTTCATGACTTCCTAGCTCTTATGCGATTCGCAAGCCAAGAGGAACAAGTTAGTTTTCGCCTGCCGATTCTTTGTACTTTCCTCGAGTATTTTTTTAATTGTCAGCTGGGGTCTTCTTGCATCCGCAACAATTCTGACTTGTCGTTTTATAGTTTGAGTACCGTCGAGGAAAACATCTATTTTTTCATCAGTTTCATAGTGAATAGTTTTTGGAACAAGCAGTGTTTCCTCCCCCATACTGCGTTGTCCAAAGTACAGTGAACAAAGTGCAACAGCTGAGCCGAGGCGCCGAGACTGAGTTTGCCATATCTACACTCTGCAGAGATTGTTACGATAACGTTTAGTGTGAAATTTAACTCAAGTAGGTGGTAGATTTATAATTTCTTTCATGAGCGGGAATTTTGAATTGATACATTGGAAAACGTCATTATCTTGGTTAGGAATAACTTTTTATATTTTCCGTCGCTCAAATCGTATTCCACGTGAAAGTCTGGTAAGAAATACATTTGTCATATTGCTCAACTTGGTAGTTTGTCTAGTGGTTCATTCCACTAGAGAGTGGAGAGCTTAAGTCGTCGAAAATGGGACTCGCGGTGATAATTGGATTTCTTATTTTCTTATTTCTCTTTTCTTATTTATGCCAAAAGGAACTGTGCCTCGCGCAAACCCCATGCAAGTAGTTCCTTTTAGAATAAATACGCCCAATTAAGGGTGTCCACTACTTCACGCTCTTGCGAGCAGGAATTTTGAATTTATAAATTGAAACACGTTAGTATCTTTGTTAGAAGTTACATACTGTAAGAGCCGTTTCTACAGCGCTCTCTAGCGCTCTGCGACGCCTAACCGCCACAGTGCTCGTCCTCCTACACCTCTTCAGGGAGTTGCACTCCTTCTTTTCACGTAAGGAACCCCTGTCGCCACCCTTTCACTGGGCTTTCTTTCGTCTCCTTCCTGGAAGAACCCAATCAAGCAACTTCTTTGGCAACCTCTCCTCCGTCATCCTCTGAACGTGACCATGTCATTTTCGACCTTCATGATTACAGTAATGCACATGGTTTTACATTCTATCATTACGGAAAGTTAGGAGTTAGTTACATACATGAAAGTTGCTTCTACAACGCACTCAGGCGTTCTGCGACATCCAAACGCCACATGTGCCTATGTCTTCCCAAAGGTTATCGGGCAACTGAAAATTCAACGTCTCCTCGTCAACGCCTTGCCTCCATCCCTCCATGGGACGTCCCCGTTGCACTCTCCCAGACGGCACCCAATCCAAAACTTGTTCGGGCAACCTCTCCTCCGACATTCTTCGCACTTGTCCATATCACACTAACTGCCTGGACGTGACGTCGTGAGTGCCGATATCACTTTTAACCCTCATCACCTGGCAAACTCTTCATTACGGACACGGCCCCGTCTCGAGATGCCGGCAGACCACCGCCAAAAATTCATTTCAGTTCCCCTCAACGTATCTTGCGTTCGCGTCGTCGAAGGTCACACTTTACCAGGAGCTTGAGTCAGGGGTTACTTTTGATAATTTTCGGTGCACAAATCGTGTCTGATGAGACAGCACTTATGATATGGCTTAAATTGTCAGTTTGTCTGGTGGTCCATTCCACCGGGACCTTCCTACCTAGACAGGGTATCCACCGGTCCCCAAAGTATTCAATGTCCCCGATTATGGAAGGGTTCCCGCGATATCCCCAGAAGTCCCCAATTTTTTTGTTCAGGCCCCCAAAAAATGACAAAAATCGTCCTGAACACCGGCATTTTGAAATTATCCCACCAGCCGCGGCGGCGCGGTATAACCAGGAAAGACCATATAGCCATGAAGAAACTGAAGTGTTGCTTGGTTTTTCGTATGTTTTCATCGGTTCAACATGACTCGTAAAATTAGTCGTATATAATACGCCTTTGAATGCTCAAACTAGCTCCCTTTCTCTTAGGTACCATTTCGGGGGAAAAGTCCCCAATTTTCTTGAAAAAACACCCCTGAAAGTCCCCAATCATGGTTTTTTAAAACTGGTAGACACCCTGCCAGAGCCGGGGTCGTGGAAAACGGTGATAGTGAAGCGTGTGGAGGAGGACGGGTGCTCGGGCTGGAGCTTTGGGAGAGCGGCGGGGGCTGGAGGCATGGGTTCCCGGAAGCCGGACATGGTCGGGAGGATGGGAGGATGGAAGCAGGTCACTCGCTGGCAGTGGCCTAGTGCCTAGTGCCCCGGCGCGGCCGTGCGCCTTCGCTCAGCGTCTTGTCTTCAACTCTCTCGGAGTCGGAGTGTCCGTCTCTGTGTATTGGTGCCGTCCTCGTCGCTCCCGCGGGCTCCCGCGCCGCCGTCTCTCTCGCTCGCCGACTCTCCCGGACGGAGCGCGGTCTCGCGGGATCAGTCGCATCCGGCTCTGTCCCCGCCGCGCGCCTCGCGCCGTCCGCCGCGCAAGCCGCGTCTCCAGTCGAGCTTTTGCCTCCTTCGGCGTCGCCTCGTACCCGCCCGAGTCCTCGTCCTTCTCCCCCTCCCCGCCCGCCCGCCCGCTTGCCCCGTCACATTATCACCCCAGAGCTTTTGTCGCCCTCTTCGCAGTCGTCGTTCTCCCAAGTTCGGAGACCTTTCCGTGCTTCCCGGGTTCCGTGTGTGCTCAGTGAAAAGTGTGCGAGAGTGTGCGTGCGTATGTGTTTTGGTGAACAGGATATGACCCTTTTACAGACCCTGGTGAGTTGTCCGCTGATTCTTATTCATAAGCACTGGTAAAAAAAACCTCTTGGTTCTAGAGTGCAGTTCCTTGTCGTCGGATTTAAGAGTCTGGATTCTTGTTTCAAGCGGATTTTGAATTGAATCAATGCAAAATCCGCTTGAAACAAGAGTTGAAGACTCTTAAATCCGACGACAAGAAACTGCACTCTTAAGTCGGTGCATCGCGGCATTGGTCCAAGAGGTTTTTTTTTACCGGTGAGGGACATGCGTCTCCGCCAAAGAAAGGGTGGCATGTTCACGAAAAGATGGGAAATCCACCACTGAACCTTGATCATCACGTTTTTTGAAAGTTTTGAACGGTTCCAATCCCACCCACCTTTGGGGCTTGGACTTCTCACAAAATGTGTTTGGGATATATCTCGTGGATTCCATTTTCATGCCCGTCATTCTTGAAAAATCGGTACGTTTTTTGGTCGGAATCCTTGAAAAGTCAGAAAAATTGCCTCCCAGCAATATGTTTTGCGTCCTTAACGCCTCAGGATCTATGAGAGCCAACAAAATCGTTGGATTATGTGAATCCCTTTAAATTTGTGTACTTTTTTGGCTGAAATTCATGCTCTCGTGACAATGTTGACTGATGGAGCATGAAACACTTTTGGAGGGGATGTACAAATCTGATTTCCATCAGGGTAGTGCTGAACAGATTGTGCAGCTGTTAAAGTCCTGGTAGTGTGAGATCAATGCATTTAGGTTATTAAAAATGATCTTAGTCGCCACTTTTCGCGCTCCGATTCGAAATCATCATGAGATCTGGATGTTGCGGCGCAGCGTTGCTCTCAGCTCTTTTTAAAGTTTCCGCGGCTCTTAATTTAAGTGAAAATGTCTGCGATACTAATATTTCTGACAAATTTCATACTAAGAATAGGTTTTTGAATCGGAAAAATGAAGTAGAAATTCTGCGGTTGTTGTGAACTAATTCCTTCTTTAACTTGGAAGCATTTCCAACAGATCATTTTTTTCGTAATTTTCACCTCAAGATCAGTGAATCGATAAGCCTTAGCGTTAAAATTACGAAGATCTTTTGATGAAAGATAATTGCAAATGCATGGTTTCAAAAATGATAACTTCGGTGCGCTTCAAAATAGGTATAGTAAGACAAACCTTCCAGAAGACGGTTAAACACGTGTTCGCATCTTTTTGTAAACATTCTTATTGTTTGGGAAAGCGATCTCGCCGTGTGTCATTAAAGTACCAGCAACTTTAACTCGTGTCTGGGAGATGACAGGGTGACATTCCCGATGCATAGTTGTTCGAGACGACATCAGTGACAAAACAAGGCCTGATAGGATCAGCGTTCAGCGCATTGACGTCAAGTTACGTCGCGCGTATATTTGATGCGCAAATAAGTACCGTTTAAGTCGTAATCAAGATTCCTGTGTTTTTCGAAAGCTCTATGTCAGCGTGAACGTATTTATTTTCAATTACCAGCTATTAATCTCTCATGATTGTCAGTGTCCCTGAACAAGAAGGTTATTTTGATCTTGCTCGTTGCCATCAGCGATGATTCTAGCAGGTTGACAACACTGCATTTCTTCCATTGATATGCTTGGTAAATAATCGATTTTCATTGAGACGGACAACTTCTCCTAGAATCGATAATTTATGATGGACTTAAATGGGGGGATTTTACCAACTTTCGGAAATCACCAAGGGTTCGAGTATTTTCATTTTTTTATTTTAGCATTACATTAAAGCTGTAAAATAGTATAAATGCATGCAGACTATGCTGTATTTCCCTGCAGCTTTCACAAATTTACCCACAAACTAAATACATCTTGGTGCCGTTGCCTTTCAGCTGTTGTCAGTAGCTTGTTGAAATTTTCGCACTTTTCTCACCGATCGTTAAAGTCTCTCAAGAGTCACCGGTGTGTATTACTGTTTTAGACTCCCCTCCCTGTCATTTTTGTTCCGCGGATCTCCTGTATTTGAACTGACATTCGTTGCCCACGTGAATTTATTCAATTTTCTTACCATTCCGTAAAATCTCCGAAGAATCTTAAACTCGTGAAAATCGACAAAAGATTCGAGTGTTCTTATTTTTCCTACAAGTATTACCAGGACCGGTTCAGCACTTTTAGGGGCTCAGTATTATACCAGGTATTAAAGGACCCGTACATTGCGGGTTGTGTACTTTGTAAATTAAAGGCGGCTCACGTTTCCAAGAAAACGAAGGGTCCCAGACGCCCACACTTCGGTCCCAGGAGATCAAAAAATACTACCGTTGAAGCCTTGAGGTCCCCGTGAAAATGATCTACAGTTTCTGAGGGGCCGCGTTTTTACTTGAGTCCATTAAAATTGCAGTCTTAGCTTCTCCAAAACTCTAATTTTATGGGCACGGAGCCCCAAAAATTCTAGTCTTATCCCCATCACTCCCCTCAATAAAGAAAAAAATTGTGGAATGCAGACTCTAGGGGTCCCATGAGGGATTTAATCGATCTTCTAGCCGAAAAAAAAGAGGAAATTATCGTCGAAATTCAGTCTCAGGTTTCCGAATGGTTGTTAGGAGGATTAAAGCCGACTTTAATGGCCCCATCACCCCTTGATCTAGTCATTAATACTGTCAGTATTTCGTTGAAGTTTTCTTTTTTACTTTTCTCAGCGTTCGTAGAAGTCTCCGAAGAGACACCAATGCGCGCTGCGTCTAAACTACTGTTCATCGCTCACGTGCGTTTTCTTACTTTTCTCACCATTCGTTAAAGTCTCCGAAGAATTTCAGCCGGAGCCCTCTTCATCAGTAGCGGATCCATCAAATTGGCAACATTGTTTGCTCCTCATTTAAACCTATGGAAATGTATCGATTCTTGCAGGAGCCAGGTGCTCCGACAAGAGTCGATTATTTAACATAGGTTTAAATGGAGGCAATCCGGCGTTGCCAAACTGTTGGATCCACCTCTGGCCCCCTTACCTCTGAAGCGCGCTCGCGCTTTTAGAAGCTATCGGCGCTGATTGAAGAATGATTTCCGCGCGAAGTTTCACTGGGATCAGATCATATTGTATAACCCAAGCCCCCATGTGGCCTCAATTTTGGCACTGCGATACGAATGAAAAGCAGGAGGAGAAATGTACCGCGTTAAGCAGAAAGGAACCAAGCCACATCAGCTATTGCCAAATTTAAGTGGGCAATTTAATTTTTCGAAGAGACGGTTTGAGCGGATTCCTTTTGGAAATTTTAAGGAATTGCTTCGTAACATGCAGAAAATCAACTGAAATTTGCACAAAAATCCGCACAAGCGTTTTCCTGTTAAAAATTAAAGTACCCGATTTAATGTCGCAATAGCTGATGTGACTTGGTTCCTTTCTGCTCAACGCGGACCAAATTATGCACAATGATTGCGAGCCAAAGGAAAAGGTAAAACGAGTTTCGTGATTGACGTTGCCGAAACTATACGCGCTCTGCAAGCCAAATTTAGAAGTAACCTTATTCGTTTTCCTGTAGTACGTGTTTATTTTTCGGAAAAATGGATTTTCCGTAATAAACTTGCGCTGCATAATCGAATACTACAAATTTTCGGGGACCTTTCAAGGTGCCTGAACACTTTTCAGCACCGTTGTTTCCTTTTCAAATGCACCTTGACAGTCTGGTAGGCTTTTCATTTTCTGCGTTTGGAGGAAGGAGGGGTTTCTGCACGACATATTGTCCGTCCACAACGGGCAGTTCTCTCCTTTTTTGATCAGCTAAGCTTTTTCCAAACTGTCTGATAAGGTTATGATTAGAATGGACAGCAAAAAGGTAAAAAAACACATAGGTACATGGCCGGATTAAGGGGGTGGCCACATGGGCCGCGGCCCATGACGGCAAATCAAGGGGGCGGCAAATTTTGCAATTTTTTTTTTAAAAAAAATCGAATTTTGAAAAAAAAATTACAAACGAGAAAAGGCGACAAAATCTCTCATTTCCTAAGAGGATAGTAATTTTTAATGTTGTTGGCTTTTAGTGATAAAAGAGACAGCACCTTTCATTAATCGAGTTAAGAGAGGAACCAAACACGCAATGGGCCTGTTGCAAACTTTTGCTAGAGAGAAATGATGACGAGGACTTGAGATGAAAAGGAGAAGCCATCGGCGCGGCGGTCGGCATGTAACACATATTAGCGCCTACAAGACTGCACGAATACTTCACGCCTTGCATCAAACACAGTGCGGTCACTCCGGTCAGCGTGAAACGGATAGCGCCTACAAGTATGCATGAATACTTCACGCATTGCCCCAAAGACAGTGCGGTCAGCGTGAAACGCCTAGCGCCTACAAGACTGCGTGAATACTTAACGCATTGCATCAAACACAGTGCAATCGGCGCGGCGGCGGAAGTTAAAATCATTCAACTACATCTATGTTTGTTCTTTCATAATTTGTTCGTTCATTTCTTATGAATGGAAGATAGGTTTACGGAACTTAACTTTTGCGCAAAGTTCCATGAACTTTTGCTAGTAGTGTTAACAGGGCTTTCCCAAAAAATATGTCCAACACGAGTAAACGATTCTTATGCTTCCCTCCCCCGCTGGCACGCTTACTTGATGGTTTTTATTGGTATTCCTAAATTAATGTGAAGGGGGCGGCGAAATACAGGCGGCCCATGGGCGGCAAGTAGGTAAATCCGGCCCTGCATAGGTACGAAAAGACTGAATCAAAATACCAGAGGGTCTGTTGGCGATCACCATATACTCTCATCTCTGTACCTTAAATCACATTTATTTTAGTGCGAATATTAGTTTTAATCGAGCGAAACACTCCTCTCTGGTCCAACATATAAGTCCTCATTAAATTTGTTTAGTCCTAAAAAAATCAATTGTATAGCTGTAATTTCCCGCCCTTTCCCCGGATAGTTACTCAGACCTGCGAACTCGATTTCAACAAAGGAGAGTTTGCATGCAAATTTTTTATTGCTTCATCTGAAAGTGCATAAAGAGCTGATTTCACAGTATTTCAATACTTTTTTCTGGTATGGGAAATAGTATAAAAATAGATTTAAAAGTGAGAAAATGCACCGCCTAGTGACGTCATCTGGCGGCATTTCCCATTTAAACACATGTATTTTAGCAGATTAGGTTATTCTATCATATTTTCTCAAATAATTGTCCAATGTAGAAACCAAGGATATCTTCGCACTCAGTTTTCCTAGTAGTATAGGAAAAGTATTTCCTAGATGAAATTCACAAAATTTAAGACATCTGCAAATTCTCCATTTTTTTTTTTTTTTTTTTTTTTTTTTTTTCTTTGACTGCCTCTTTTTCTCTTTCCCCATCATATTCTCATGAAAGGTGTCTTTCACTTTTGAGTAGATATTAATGAATGATTTTTGGAATGTTGCAGAGTTATGTAGATGCGTTGTGTAGCGCAGAGAAGAAAACGGGGATCGAAGAGGACGAAGATGAAGATGCACAGAACGAGCGGAACGACTCGAGTTACGATTCGGATTACGAGGCCGGCGACGAATCGGCGCTTCATGAGGACATCAGTCGCACCGTTTCTGACACCCTCAAAGCGGAGTTCGATGAATATGTCAACACAAATGACACGAGTTACATGAGTAAAGTGGAGTTCGGCCTCAAGCTCGGTTACTCAGAAAAGCTTGTCCAAACAGCACTTCAAAAACTAGGGCCGAATCCCGAGCAAAATGAGTTATTGGAGGTACGTGTGTTTTTAAGTTCAGCCTTCACTGGAAAAAAAAAAACACATTGGATCTAGAGTCCAGACTCTTGAAAACATTCACAAGAAAACGGACTCTTGATTCAATCAGATTTAAGCTTTAATCAAAAGGAAATCAAATTAAGAGGCTTGGTTCTTGATTTAAGCTTAGATCTGATTGAATCAAGAGTATTCTTTCTTGTCGATGTTTTTAAGAGTCTGGACTCTAGATTCAATGTGTTTTTTTTTCCAGTGTTCGTCGAATATCGTAGAGACGGCTTAAGTCCGCAATCACATATCTCGTCTGCGGTGTCTGAAAATCTCCGCCTCTATGTTCGTTTTTTAAAGGAAAACAAATTGACATCATTTCTTGAAGTTTATGCTGAAGTTTCTTCGCACAGAGAAGAAAAATCAGTTCTAAAGAATTGCCGTTGAGTAGTTTTCCGTTTAAAAAATAAAGTATGACAGGAAGTCTGCGACGTCGCAAACCGAGTTATGTGATTGCCGACTTACACCGTCGAGATGCCTTTCATAAAACCCGTAGGCGGATCTAGGGGGATACGTAAAAAGCGTAAGCCCCCCCCCCTTCATCCGCCCATAAAAAGGAGGAAGAAAGGAAGAAAAAAGTAAGAAAACAGAAAAGAGGAGGAAAGACGCTTATGTTTAGTATTTAGGTATACATGACGAAATAGACTTAAACTCAAGTTAAATGCTTTCAAATTTCGACAATTTGGGGGAAGCCCTCCAGGCCCCCCCTCTTACGCCCTTTTCTTGCTCGAAGTGTCTAAATCCGCCTGATACAACCTCTCCAACCAAAATCATTCTATGCATATAATGCTGAAAAAAGGCGCTTTGTCATTTCACTTTTTAACACTCAAAATTATGTTTTAATGGTCATGATGAAGGAAAATTGCCTCAGCATCAGCAAAATATTTGAAACATAATGCTGGTGGTCTAATTTCAATGTTGATCAATAAATTAACACAAATAATTGCGCAGTAAAATTGCGCATCTGTATGATTTTAAGAAGAAAGGATTTTAAGTTTAAAAATATTGTCTCTATTTTTGCTCACCAGGATATAAAGCTGCGCATAATCCTTTCAAAAATACTGCACTTACCTTTTTTGAATAATATATTCCACTAAAATAACTGTCAGCTCTTATATTTATTTACTTCATTATTTTTTATTTTTGTTTGTAAAGGAACTCATTAAACTTGGTGCTCAAGGGAGCAGTCGAGGAGGAAGTGGAGGAGGAACTGTTGGTGAAGTAAATGAACTACCACCTCCACTTTTGTCACAAGAATGCACTGTGCAACAGCATCAACCAAATGAGACCCGTCTACGTCCAATTGTTATTGATGGTAGCAATGTAGCAATGAGGTACTTTAGCACTTTTCTATTATGTCCTTACTTTTTATTCTTTTTCATTCTACCAAGAAACTGGACCAGCTTTAAATTTCTAGCAGCCTGGTAGTTAAAATTTTGTGTTAATTGCCAGGATAAGACAAGACCAAGCCAAGAACGATTTATGTGATCGGTTGGCTTTTTCAGTTGTTATCTTCGTGCTTATATCTGGTTGAACCGATGGCAAGATAAAACCTCCTCTTGAGTTGCTAATACCTAATCTCTAATTCCACCCAACATCGGTTTGACAAAGAGGACAACCTACAAAGCCGACCAATAACGCAACTCCATTCTTGCTCAGTATTGTCGTGTTTGATCTGCAAACACTAAATTTCAAGAATCAGGCTACCGATTTTTCAGCAACTTCAAATTGAAAAAGTTTAGAAAACTAAAAACGTCCTAAATCGAGTGCAAGACTCGTCGCCTTCTCAGACATGGGAATGAACCATTCTTCTTATACCGGCAGGCCAAGGTACTCACGTTGGATGTGACTCCTACAACGATTTATCCACATGGTTGGTTGTCATGGAGGGCACACAACCTATTACTACTTGCATTGCCTGAAATTTAATGAGTTGAAGTCGGTCCAAAAGTGACCATATTACAGAAACAAGTACAAAACTTTGCTTCTCCTATGCATTTACATTTAAAGAAAATTTTATCATCTGGTATCTTTGCTCCTAAGGAATATCACAAATTCGTCTATGAAACCAGAAATCTAACACTTTTCCTCCTTTAAATTCAAGTTTTCTGTATTATCCAATCTATATCTTGGAATTAAAAAGTAGACTACTACATATCAACACATTCTTAATAAGTAGATTTTTAAATTGAGGATTTCTATTTTCCTTTCTTTTAGTCATGGCAACAATGAAGTATTCTCTTGTCGAGGAATCAAAATTTGTGTTGATTGGTTTCGAGCAAGAGGTCATCAAGAAATTGTTGTCTTTGTACCAAAGTGGAGAAAAGAATCACCCAGGCCAGATAATCTCATCAGAGGTTTGTACTCTTCCTTAGCTCTTTCCTACTCATCATCTTTCATTGCAAAAATTAGTTCGAATGGTTTTACCCTTACAGAGGGTAAATTTTTTCCTTACATATTTCTTGGTCGAAGTAAATGAGAGGAGATTTTCTCTGAAATATTTTAATTCCAGTCTCTTTGAACTGGCTCACAATCTAAGTTGCACTCCTTCATTGAACCTCGTTTACTCTATACATGACATCATGAATATTTCCACCCATTCCATTGTGTCCTGTTAAATACGAAGAATCTCAAAATTATTTAATCAAATGGTATCTTCATCCGGTAATTTTTACTTCTTTTTCTGTTTTAAAATTTCGGAGGTCGCTTTTTACAGTTAGAAATTCTATTCAAAAATACAAAGATAACATTTTGAATGATCATTCTGAAGAGTTCATAGTTATTTTTATTATCTTTTTTTTTACTCAAATAATTTAATTTAGATATTCTTGATTTTTTCAGATCAAGATGTGCTTCTAGAATTGGAACGAGAAAGGGCTCTTGTTTTCACCCCATCTCGGTTGGTTGGAGGAAAGCGTATGATTTGCTATGATGATAGATATATTTTACGGTTGGCTGCAGATATGGATGGGATCGTTGTCTCAAATGACAACTATCGAGACCTTGCCCAAGAAAATCCTGAATTTCGGAAAGTTGTCAATGAGCGGATTCTCATGTATTCTTTTGTCAATGATAGGTAAGCTTTTACTAATTCTTTAGTCTAGTTGAAAGGAATCTAGTGAGATAATTTGTATGCTGTATTATTTAAAATGTATAAATTTTTTTAAATGTGTCAGAAGCGTCAACAAATACAGCGACAGCGTGCAATGACATACATATTATTGTAAAATTGACAAAAAACTATAAAACTGTTAAAAGTCGTATCTTCTACTCATACCAAAACAAATATTAGAAATTAGAAAAATTCAAATTACAAAGAGAGCAAGCCACAGGTTCCACATCAATTCCCTTGAAGTAATTTTCAAATCTATGGAGTCATTTGGAATATTGGTAAGAATGAATGATTATGGAAACATATGTTAAGCTGCTTAAATATCAGTCAGATTAGGAATGTTTAAATTCATATTTTTGAATAAGCTGAAATAGGACAGGAAAGAGAAGCGATTACTTACTTCATCTCTCATAGAAATTGCTTGCTGTTAATTCAATTATGAAATTGTGAAACTGTAACAATAATTTCAGTTTCACCCACAAGATACCTTAATGGATTGATATAATGAAACTCATCCGTGGAACTGCTTAAACGCTTATCTCGGTTTGTGGCGCTGTAGATTTTCTGTCCTTATTTCGCAAATAAATTGGCGACTTTACTTCTCCAATGTGAATAATATTCTGAGATAATTTAAAATCATGACTTTAGCTCCGTCTCATTTTAAAATATAAAATAGTAGCGAAGGTTTTGAAATACCACAACCGAGATATGTGTTTCTACAATACACCCTTGATTTAACCTTTCTATGTGGGGAAAAAAGAAAGAAAATTGTGCTCCATTTGTATATTGTGTAATTTCTGTGCAAAAACCCCCTGGTAACAACTAACTTGTTGACACTTTTGAGATGAATAACGTTTAGGTAATACCAATGCTACGATGAAAATAGACCTTTTTTAATTGAAAATGTACTTCAAAATTTTGGTATTTTTAGAGCAATCATCATCTATCATGAGTTTAGATAAGAAGCTCTCACACCAGCATTACCTACTAAATTTTTACATATTTCTAGTTCTTAGAGAAAGTAATTTCCTCTTCAAATTTATGCCTTCCTCAAAATCATTCTCTCTGTGTGTCTTAGGTTTATGCCTCCCGAAGATCCTCTCGGAAGATCTGGACCCACATTGGACAATTTCTTGTCTGGAGCAAAAATGAAAATGAATGGTGTCTCAATACCCTGTCCATATGGGAAGAAGTGCACTTATGGTAACAAATGCAAATTCGAACATCCAGAAAGGGGACCATTTCCGCAGAAGTCTGTCTCTGAAAGATTGTTAGAAAATGCTCAGCGACAGCTTCAAACTCGGTTTTCGGACAATACTTCTGGTAATTAGATTTTTTTATTTATTTTGGAAAAATAGGACAAAGTTACATTTTCGATCAAATTCCTCGTTCACTCTCGAAGTTGAGTGCTTGTATGAATGTACCTTACACTCTTGATCTCAATTTTTTTAACTTCCACTTACATCTATCATTTTTATTTTTCTATTATTTTTTCCTTGTAGCCAGTATATTGGAAGGTGAAAAAGTGTACACATTGCATCTAAAAATAAAACTTATCTCCTGTTACATCAAACTTCCTTCACCACTGTTATGATTACTTCAAAGTATAATAAAATTTCACAAAAACAGAAAGAGAGGAATATGAAACAACAAAATGAAGGACTAAGTATTGATTACGAGAATTTTAGAAGGAAGGTTTGAGATACCACAGATAATCCTTGACGAAGCACGATTTTTTTTTTTTTTTTGGAGCCATAGAATCCGAATTTTAGCAAGTTACCTGCAGCACCCTTACCTACTGATTTCGAACCATGTAAGAATATTTTCTTATGCAGCCTAAGTCGTATGTGTGTATAAAATTCATCGAAAAATTCTTGCGTTTGTGGTTGCAGGTAAACAACTGACCGGGAAATCTATAAGTCTACCTCTATCTTCAAGTAGCGGTGGAAATTATGGAGCAGACAGCAAACCAGTGCTAAAAACTCGGCTTTCTCGAACAAAATCTACAAATCCTGTGTGTTTGGAGTCAAGCTTGAGTGATCAGAGTCAAGGAAATTCCATGTTAGGACCAAGTGGGACTAGCATACCAAGTGGTTGGTCCATGCAAGGATCAAGTCCCACTCATCCTGTCAACTGGCCGTCTCCTAATGCAATGAATATCCAGTATGAGCGCAAACATCTGCATCAAGATGCCCCGATAAATCTGCATGCCAAGCTGCAGCGTCAGTTATCATTGAATCCAACCTATGATCCACGCCTGCATCACTTGCAAAACTTTGCTGCGTCTGAACATGACAGAGTTGCCAGAGCTGCAAGCTGTGATATATACTCTCCTCCGCCAGAAATCCATCAAGGCGTGACTAGGATAGCATCTGCCCCTCTGTCGCAACACGCTGCCTTACTTAAATCACAATCAAATTTATCTGTTCCTCCTCCCGTGTGGAATGTGTCACCAACATTCTCTCATCCAACCGAGGATAGAAACAGATTACGTTATCACTTGTCCTCAATTTTTCCTCAAGAACAAGTTGATACTGTCATGCAAATGTATCCAGCTGAGACAAACGCTCAAAAGCTGTGTGCACTAATTTTGTCTATGTTTCCCATTGGTTCCTAGAACTAAATTAGTATTCATTACTTACCTTTCGCTAGAAATCATTACTTCTCATGGTTCCATTTCTGGTGCTTGAAGTTTTTAATGTGCTGAGTCCATCAACCTTTAATAGTGGACTGAGTTTTCTTTTCATGAAAGGATATTTTCCCTCACAGAAAAAGGAGAGGCTTCATTAATTTACTGTGAACAAGAAGACAAAGTCTCAGGTTCTGGTCAATCTTGATATTATTGAGCAATGCATTTGGTCATGGCACTAAATTTTTTCTTGCTTTAAAACATTTATAAAGCTCATTGCTAATTTTTTCTCTCTTTCTTGCTCTCTTCTTTCCCAGTGAGAAGAGAGAAGGTCTTACCTTCAAAAAGGTGCCTCAACTTTTTGATGGCGATCCTCATAAATCAGTTGATCTGCTCTTAGTGACGGTAACTATTGGATCTATTTTAATTTTTAATTACAGATTGTTTCTGTATTCTTTGAGGCACCCTGGATTTTGACACTTTCAATTTTTTTTTTCTTTTTTTTTTTGCTTTTTGGAGAACTTGCATTTTCAAAAGTTTCAACTAAACAATGTAAGATGAGATGACCTAAGACTTAGAGAACGTTAATTAATTGATAAAGTGATCAACTCTATAACGATGCATTTCAATCGCAACATTTTAAAATTGGTGTGTATACTTTTGTTTCTGGGAAAAATGAAGTATACAAGTAATTTTTTTTTTTTTTTTTTTTTTTTTTTTTTTTTTTTTTTTTTTATATATATTAGGAAGCAAAGCAACATTATGACTTGTTATTTTCTCTGACTTCTTTTCAGTGTTCCATGATCATTCCATAAAAATTTCAAAGAACAATGTTAATTTGCTTGCCTTCTGAAAAATAAAGTATACTCATAAGTGTTGAAACTTTGCAATTTAAGCATGATACATTAAAGTTTGACGATTGATAGATTGAATTTAAGTAGAATCATTCTCTTAGTTATAAATTTTTTTCATTCGGAGTTAGCTTTTGCATTGACCATATAAAGATTAAATAGTGTGATCCATTTTAATGTGGCTGATGAGGATGTGAAACATGTTTTTTGTTCTCCTCTTTTTAATGGCATTGAAGTGTCATAAAGCCAGATGCGTTTATTAGAAAAAAATGCTTGTAAGGAGGGTGCAACAACCACTCCATGTTTAAAACATATTGAAAGATTAACCTTTAAGGAACAAAATAGTTCTTTATCAGATGAATGTTATTTATTTATTTTTGTGTGGAACAGTTAAATTTCACAAAATATGGCATGATGATGAGAGTACTCTTAAAATTATTTTGTCTTTTTTCTTGACCAGTTTTTAGTATCGATTTCTTTGGACTAGAGAAAAAAGGCGGTCAGGTGTCACGGAGCACCCTAGTGAGCTACAAAAGCGACTCTTTACTTCATACTTAAATAATTCAGATGTATTTCATAGAATTTGCTGGAGATTCATTTTTTCAAATTCCACTGTCAATCTTATTTAGAAGTTTCGAAACTTGCATCAAACTATATAATATTTTAGTTTCAAATGAAAATCCCAATCACCCTGTATTCTCCTAAAAAATTCTACAACAGCAACTGCTACATAAAATAGCCAAGTTGCTGTTTGTTGTAACTGCTGTAAAATCTCCTTTAGACTGCGTTTTGCTGTGAGCCACTCATCGCAAACATGGAGTAAGAAAAATGTTCATCGGTTGATATTAAACTTAGGTGTGACAACCATGAGAGAGAACTTTTTCAGCATATAAATTCATCATTTCTTTTGTCAGAGTATACAACAGAGAAATGATAACTCTTTAGATTGGTTTGTATCAAATCATAATGGAGAAGTAAAAGCAAAAAAGATTTTGGGCTTTGAATGAAAAGAAAAAACTCCATTCCTTATTTTTCGTGGAAATTAATTTCGTTTAGTGAGTGTACATGTATGAGTTTTGTTGTTCATTTATTTTTGTTAGATTTCCATTTGCTTCATTTGAAGTGCAGGATAATAGTGCAACCTGCTAAAGCTTCACTATTGAAGCATTTTTTAACAGATAATCAATTTCAATGACAAAAAATGAAATCTCATACTCAGCAATTTTATTCTCTCATCAAGTTCAAAAATCAAAAGTGAGTGGTGGTTTTTTTTTTTATTTCAAAGCACCAAATCGATATTAGTAATTTGAGCGATTGAAATGCTCACAATATTGATAAATATTTGATCATTGTGATATTGTTTGAAATTATTGACATTTTAATTGTTAATAAGCATGTTGAATTATACAAAATTGCAATTTTTTTTGCGTAAAGAGTACCTATTATATAGGTTTCCATATATTTATTTTTGTCGTTTATCGTTCGCATATGTACATATCATTTTAAGTATGTTCGTATTCAAACCTCTCTAGTAACTAATTCAAACAAATTTTACCCGCTCATATACCAGATGTAGCTGTCTGTGTATTTAAAATGTGAGAGGATCTTGACTGATTCTTTTTAACAATTTACTCGGTCATTTCATGCCCAAAAACTTGAGTCGAAGTGATTCGTTGCGGGCTCTTGGCAAGGCTACACTGATGTGCTATGTATCGCACCGATTAACTCAATAATCTTGGCAGATTTTAACTCTTAAGTCATAAAAGGACACTAGTCCTTGCGGAGGAGCCATAAGAATCAACACTTTTGTTACAGTTATCGATGAAATACAAACATTTTTTTCTAAGGAGAATCCTGCTTTCAGCTCTCTGTATTTTATATGACTTAGACTGATTCTTTAATTTCATATGCAGGGGCTATTGTCCTCTCTTTGGCTAAATAATTAAAACCCGCTAAGATTTTTTATTTAATCTTTGCGTTACATTGCATACCAGTTGGACCACACTAAAAATGCGGAAATAATTACATCAAAGAGCAACAGACTTTAGGGACTGTACCAAGCCTTATTCAGATACTTAAATATTAATTTCATCATGATATAACCACAAACAGCAATCTTTGGCCTCCTATGGTGTCCAGTTACGTCATGATTTAATCGCAGTATAAAAAGTAATGGAGGTTTTTTTTTACTCATTTTATTTGAACTGTGAAACCCAGTCAAAGCGGGAAAATTTCTTCCAATAAAACTTACCATACAACTGACATTGTCAGAACCTTTAAAATTTACTATTTATCTTCCCTATGTACTTTTTCTGTGCTATTGTCATCTGATATGATGTATATTTTCAACCTATTTTACATTCCAGCTCTGTGAGCTGATGGATGTTTTGCTCGACCCTTGTGCTGGACATGTATCTTATACATTTTGTAAGTCTTGAATATTGTTTTCACGTGACCACTTGAGTCTTTTTACAAAGTAGCTAATCATCTATCAACTGTCACCGAGTGATTCTTTAGAGTGAAAATCTTCAAAAGAAATACTAACATTAATTAGGTATGAAAAATATAGTTTACAACATTTTGGGATTAAAAAAGTTATTAACTCCAGAAATCATAATGTTTTACCTGATTATCAAAAAATTGACGCCCCTCTTGAGGCAAGACCCTATAAACAGGTACAAATCATAAATTAGTTAAAAGCAAGAACTTTTAGTTCCTTTTTTAATTACTTCCAGTACTTTACTTGAAAAAATGAAGGAAAAAACATGATTCAAGACAATCAAATTTGTAAACTAAAGCCCTAATATTTCATGTTGTAAAAACGTCTTCGTACAATTACATATAGGGTTTGTTTAAGCCAAGCCTTCTAATTCTGTGAGTTCTGTCTTATTATTTGAAATAATAAGGGAAAGACAGAAATTGAACTCTAAGAATTACACAAGTGTTAAGTAATTTCTTACACGTCGATAGACTTTTTTTTAAAAAAAAAATCATCTTACCATGAAACTTTGATGAGAAAGTGGATAATGTATGATTTGCCACCAGATTAAAATTATCTCAGCTTTAAATTAAACTGTGACTTATATATATATTTCTGAATAGAATGAGACTAGTGCGATAGAAATGTCTGGTAAAGGAAACTTGCTCCTTCTGTTTTAGAGCAACTACATTTCTCTTACGCTGATAATACTAGTATTGATAATGTTTCTCTTACTTAGCTAATCAAATTCTTTGTCTCCGTTGTATCCCTCATTTAATATGTTACTTCAGAAGTAACTTACTTGTCATTTTCATCGTTACTCACTTCTAGTCTTGGCATAGACATTTCAAAAGAAATAACAGTTTCAAACTTGTTCTGCCTTGTATTAAAAAAAGAAGTGAAATATCAATCAGTGGATTTGTACATCATGCTCGATCATTGAAATATAATTGCTCCTAATTGTTGTGAAAAAAAAAGAAGGAAAATCTTAATCAGTGGATTAGAATTTGTAAATCATGCTTGATCACTGAAATAATTTGAGAAAAATGTACAGATGAAAGACGAGACCAAAAACACAGTTTTGACAGATGAAGAGAAATATCAGATTAATCCTTTCTGATGATACAATTCTGATAATGCCAATTCCTTTCCCGTTCAGTATTTATTTGAAGGATCAAAAAAGTTGGATCTTCCCATAGGAAGCAGCTCTTCTGCTTTTTTGTGTTGACTTTCCATGCAAATTACACAGACACCAAATAATCGCTGTAATCTAAGTGATATCATAACCTTTATTCATTTGTTCAATTTCTGTTTTTTTTTCTATGGGTTTTTTCCCCCTGTTTTTTTTTTTTTTTTTTTTTTTTTTTTTTTTTTTTTTTTTTTTTTTACCCACAAGAATGAATGAAGTCGTGAAAAGTGTACTTCAGTTAGATTCTTTCCTCTACTGAATAATGACAATCGCATCTAGTTTCAGTTCAGTTACAGGGATACTATGGAGTCAAAAGTACCTAATGTACTGATCGAAGTTTATGAAACTCATTACAGTTTCATACATTTAATTTTAATGACTATGCTGGGACCAAAGACATAACTATTTTTAGGTCTAAGTGTGCTTTATTGTGATTGAGGAAAAAATTATTGTAAGGAGGTTTGAATTTTTTATATTCATTATCCTGTTGTTGACTGTAAATTTCAATAAATTATTTCATTTATTTTTTTAAATCAATGAGTTTTCATTATTTTAAGGTCAAATCTGCATTACCGCTAAGACATAAATACAAACTGTGACAAACTTTATTTAAGTAATTTAAATCCTGTAAATGACCTTAGGAAATTATGGCTTGAGATTATTAGAAAAATTGCCTGAACTTTCGAGATTCTAATTCAAGCATATAAAGTAACCAAGTCTCTTTTGAAGACCATCAGGTACATATTTGCAATCCTGCAAGGGTTCGATCACAGCAGAGCATATTCATTTAGGTTTCATTCAGAAGTGTACATTAATTAACTTTTGGATTTTATTTTTTTAAGTTTCAAAGTCTGGAACATGGGTCTGTATGGTTTCAGTTTTGTGGGTGGTGCTTCAACATAAGAATCAGAATCAGAATCGCTATCATCATCTGTTTCTGAGCAAGTAGTCTTAGATGTCGGTAAGAGGACTTTACTTGCTGTGGAAGTTCCAAATGAAATGAAATCTGAATTACCCATGCTGACTTCTACTAAGGAGCCTCCTGGCACAAAACATCTACTGCTTTTGTTTGGCCTTTTTAGAATTAGGTCTCTTGGAGTGGGTGTGATGGGTTTTGGATGTCGCAACTTTGATTTGGAGTGAGAAGGAGGTGACTTGGAAGAATTAATTCGCTTCAAGTCTTCATCAGGGAGATCACTTAAAGCCAGAATTTGATTTTTTAAATTTTTGTAACCATCGTCGCTTATTATTGAATCGGTTCTCTGAAACATAAATGAATAAAGAAAAATAAACTCTTGAGCTACCAAAAACTGCATCATATATTGCAACAAATTATTTAATCCACAGTAGCAATGCAAGATAAATAATCTGCGAAAGTCTGGAAATGCGCAAACTGATGAAGCGACAAATTGATGTATCTTGGTTTATGATGTTACAAATTTATTGTCGCACTTTACTCTTTTGAAGGTGGGCTGATCTTTGTAACTACGGGTTTCTGGAGGTCTGAAAAATAGGGAAAGTTACTGAATTTGCATCTACCAGAAAAAGTCAGTGAATTCAACAAGAAGCATGAAGGCATCGCAGGCTCAGCCACTTCTGCCAATGCCATTTGAGAGATCGTAAACATTTAAGTTCTAGGGGTGGACATTTTGTCAAAAGCTTAACAAAAGTCAGCATATTTAATAAAGAACAAAAATTGGAAGCTTAATTCGAAAGTCAGGAGATTTGGACATTTTGGAAACAGGCAAAGTTCGAGAATTGAAAAACGAAGAAATTATGGAAACCCTGTAACAGCCCAAAATATGTGTAACTTTCCTTTACCCTTTAAAAACCCCTTTGAAAACCTGGTGAATTTTATTTTTTTGGAATACCTATTCTTTGAATAAAATAAACTAGAAACATGAATTTTGTAACTTGGAACCAAGAGAGATTCATGTTTACATGATTACTGTCAAAATATTGTTCCTTTCACAGTAACTGAATAATAATTTTTGGCAAAGAATAACCCTTTGTGACTAGCTTTCCAATTGTTTGTTTAAAAGATCCAGTATTTTTTTTTTTATTTTTAAAATTTTCACTCAATTAATTTGATGAATAAAACTTAGCGAGCAATGCTTCAAAAGTAGACGGTTTGTTTAAGTAGGGTGTCTCAAGTCTTGTCACCGACCTCTGTATGAGCGAAAAAATGAAGCAAACAAATTACGAGATGCTTAAATTTGATCAAGAATTCGCTTTCTGGCAGCCACTTTTGAGCAAAGAAAATACATGACTCCAGGAAAATCGTCAGACCTTTTCATGGGAGAGAAAACGGACTGAAAATTGAATTGCATATGGATATCTTATATTTGAATGAGTTTCCAAAAATATTAGGTACTGAAAATATGCAAAGTTATTTTTTATTACTGCTGACTCAACATGTCCTACTTCTTTGAAATGTCTGCCTCCATTTCCCATTCATGACATGAAGTGCTCTTGCTGCAGCTATAGCTTTAAGATTTCTCCTATAAAAATCTTCTCTCAAGGCAGTTTTGAAAAAATTCCCTGTAGAGCTTTAAAGAGCAAATGAGAGGATCTTTAACCTCATAAAATACCATTTTGCTCACTTCATTTGTCAGCTCCTACAAAGGTTGGTTACAAGACTTTTGAGGCATTCTATACATGGTGAAGCAACTAAAAATTTTGAGAAGATTTACCTTTAATCCTAGGGCTTTAGCGGGGAACCCTAGACAACGTTTACAAATAGAATTTAGCTCAGGGAGAAGAACCACTGGAATTCCTTTTTGTTTTGAGACTGAAATAATGTGATCCGTAACCATTGCAGGATCAAAATCTGGAGACACTATTCCACATAGAATTTTCCCTCTTTCTAAACTTCTAATAATGCTGTTAGTACCAAATACAAAGTTGTCTCTGAAACATAAAACATGCAAAGCGTGATGTCCTTCCCATGTTTTCCATGCTTTCTCCTTAATTTATAATCTAAAATTACAATTATCACAGCGGGTAGTTCATGGTAATTCCGTGTTGGCCGCTGTTTGGAATAAAAAAAAAAAATTACAGAAAAAAACAGAAAAAACTGTAAGACTATTTTGCACATCAGAACTTAATTAAATTTGGAACTTCAGCGATGTTTTGTCATGAATTTCATTCAGTTGCCTCCCTTCAAGGCTGCAAGGAGACAATGGAGACATTAGTTTCAAATCCCAGATGTGCTACCTACCGGAACCTTCCTTTTGTTAGAATAGTTGCCATTTGTTAAAGAACAACCCATAGAGTACATAGAGTCGTAATGTGAATGGGAGAGCTAGGACCATGTCCTGGACGACGAGTTCCAAGCCCGGTGTGCGCTGAGCATCAGTAACTTTTTCGACATATTTTCGATCCAAAATGGCGATGTAGGATATGTGGTAATTCCTTTCCTCTTTGTTTACATTGGATGGCCGGGTCCCCGTATAACAAAGCAAACAATTAATTATGTACCGAAAAAGTGACCCAACAGGACACAGGAGTCTCCGAATTTGGGACCTGAAAAATGCTTAAAAGTGGTCTCTGCTCTTCCACTCTCATTACATCTCTGTGTGCTCTATGGAACAACCCTCCATACCAGTGAGGGCTGAGTGGCTCTTAGTGTGTTTTGATGAAACTTTAAGGTGATTTGTCAAGCTCTCTGACATGGTCAAACTGGTATGCGATACATCGCATGCAAGTTCAACCATGTCAGAAAGCTTGACAAATCACCTTAATAGGTTATCATACCTAAAAATCATCAATACCTGGGTCGAAGCTAAAAAATTAGGTGATTCTTTCAAGCCGAGATACATGGGACTGAATTTGTCAATTTTTTTGCATTTTTGCCAAGGCCTCCTCATAGGCCAGATAGTTGCTTACAGGCTGGGTTGATACAAACTCTGTGTCCTTTTCTTCGCATTGCATCTTTCGATTCTGTTTCAGATTCTGGCAGATCTTAGAAAATCGTAAAAAAAATAGAGATTTCAAAGAAGGGTTTTTGAAAACTGAAAATTGTTAAATTTGAATGGACCAGAAAACTCCACACAAGATACTCTTTTTGAAAAAGAGGAGAAGCAACCAAAGAGATGAGAAAATATTACCGTATCCTTTTCGCCTTCATATACTCTTCTTTATCAAGACCAATCATCAATCTTTTTCTGCTCTCCCGTCTTTTATCTTTTGGTATTTTCTTCAGTTCAGACCAGGAATATTTGAAAGTCTCCAATTTTGCAGGCCTCAGCAGACTGAAAAATATTACTTATGTTTACGTAATCAGAGCTGGTAAAATTTAAGATTACTTTACTTCCTAGAAAATTTTCAACGCTAATTTCGATTGATGCACCCATACAAATGTAACATTTAAATAAAAGGAATGCCAAGATGGTGTTTAGTCTTAGTTTTTAGTATCGAGAGGAAATAAACTATTGCATTCTCTGCAGTCAGACCTTTTGATGTTGCTAGATTTTCACTTGTTACCCATTACATAGTACAGTCACAGCAAGGATTCTGCTGAATATCTAAGATAAATACTAAAAATTATCATTTTTTTCTGGTTCCTTCATTGTTAGTTACACTTTTACATAATCCAAAATACTTAAGAGTGTTTGATGAACACTACAAACTTATGGATGCCATGCCACTGTAAACTACAAACACCTAATTCCAATGCGCAACATGGCATGCAAAGGCTGTTTGTCGACCGAAAGAATATTTACCTTTTTATCACTATCAATAGATTTCAACTGCTGCATGTGACCTCTGATCAATATTTTCTGTAGATTAATTGATCAAAGGACAAATCTAATAAATGACATAAAAAGTAAGTTATCATCAGAAAAGTATAATTTACGTAAATGTTATTTCATATTCATCCATGAATAAAAACTGAAAATTTTACCTTTCAAGAAGATTTTCAAGCTCTTTGGAATTTCCCGAGTCCAATACTTCCCTGAAAGAAACAAAAATTGAGAGTTAAAAAGAAATCTTTCTTTTAGAGAGACAAGGCAAATGAATATTAAACAGTTTTTTCCCACCCCTATAATCAGCGATTTCAACTCAGATTTTCNGGGGGGGGGGGGGGGGGGGGGGGAGAGGAGATGGAGGCGGCGAGATGGCCCCGTTATTCACTGAGGTGGGGAAAAATCGTCTGTGAGATCCTCCTGCAAAAGGTTATCAGTTACTACTTTCTCTGCTGCCATAAGGAGGAGATAGCAGGAGCAGAAATCTATCATCTTTGTGCAGAAATGGATGTTTACTTGTTCCAAGATGCTGAAAAATCTTTCCACATTAGGGATTGTGAGGATTCACTGTTCGAAGGAGCAGTGCAGTGCTCCGTGAAAAAAAGACACTTACTTAGTTGTGTCAAACACTTGGAATTAATATTCAATCACGTGTATTCTAAAACAGAGGGGTTCAAAACCAAAACATACATACATGCCCCGCAAAACATCGCTGATCAAGCTGAAAACTTGGAACAATCCCACAAAAATAAGGAAAGTCTTTCCGTCAAATGAGTCACTATAAAACATTTACCTATTTTCAGCAGGTTTTGAGAGTAATATTTTCACTTTCTTCTGTTTATCTTTCTTCTGCTTTTCTTTCCTCTTTCTCTCTTTTTCTTGTTTTTTCAAGTCAGCGATGGTTGCCATTTGGAACCAGAAACAAACAGTCTGAAAGAACAAACCAAGGCTCAAGACACCGGTAAAAGTATAAATGAAAAATTTACGAAGTATTCAAATATCTAGGATAAGCATTAATAATTCTAGCGGATGATTATACCGTCAGTACGAGAATTATATTCAAATGAAACACCGAGACTGATAACTGATAACTGATGAGCTTTTTCTAACCTCAAAAATTCACATGCATAAACAAATCAAACGTGTCAAATTATACCAATCAAAATATTTCTTTAGAATCACGTGACTCTCAAGTTTTCCTTCTCAGCCAATCAAAAATCAGATTTGAGTAAACACAACAAACAACGTGTTGCGCCTTGTTTTTGTTTTCTTCTGTCTGTCTTTTCAACAAGAAACAATTAAGTTGCTATAGTTTTAATTTTTATTCTTTATAATTAAATTTCTTTGCGAGCCTGTTCGCCTGGAGCTATGTTCCTTAAAATTCAGTGTTAAGCCTCGTTTTCACATCCCTCGAGCCCTGTTCATGCAAAATCCTGAAACAACTTTAAGACTGTGCTAGTGTTTCAAAGTAATTCAAAGGCAGAAGTCTCATCTCTACAGTTTCAAAGAAATTAAGCATGGATGAATTTTTCGGAGGTCATATAACGAAAATGGTCCCACTTGTGCGACGCCGTCTGAAGTCTAAAATCAGAAACTCCTCAGAACTTGTAGGTTGCCCGGCACAACGAACCCAGCTAACGAATTTGATCACCAGAGTTGTTCAATTCGGGGAAAGTGATTCTGCCCTGATTTGCGGTCCACCTGGAAGTGGTAAAACCAAGGTAAGTAACTGCAGTTGAAAGGCCAGTTATGTAAGGTGTGAAGTTTTTAATAGTGGATGCAAGTAATATTCTTCATCACACTTCTCTCCATTATAGACCCTTCCTCACCAGGTAAATGGCAAGGACGGTCATTATCATGGGTTTCCTTAGAAATGGTGTTTATGGAGGGAAGTCTTACCTACATATTTGACTGTAAATTTTGAGTTGATCAAAGTAAAATAAAAGAGACGCCATGGTTCGTTTTTCATACTTCAAATTTTGGATTTTGCTGGAAAATCAACACCGTTCTCTACTTACCTACATCTCTGTGTAAACAATCCTCAAGATGAGACCACCTCCTTTTTTCTCTCTAAAATTGTACAGCTACCGCAAAACTATGATGGGACAACAAGACAGTACACAATCCTATCTTAAACATGCAATGTATCAAAGTTCAATATGTTATGGAGCTACCTTAAACTTTAAGTATTCGGCCTGCAGCCTGATTGTTGAAATTTTGTGCTTGTCGGGTGGACGTAGATGACATAAGTTAAATGGCGAAGCAAGATTGGTCGGCTATGTCTTATTGCTGCTTTGTCAGCTGGAATGGAAGACTAACTAGGCACCTCTTGAGTATCAAACAGTATGTTGTCCATTCCACCCGACGAAGCACGACAAAGCAATGGTAAGACGTAGCTGACCAATGACGATCTGCCATTTAGCCTATGTCATCCATTTCTACCCGACAAACACAAAATTTCAACAATCAGGCTGCTGCAGACAGAATCCTGTAACTGAGGAGCATGTGAGAGGCATTGATACTAACACCTTACCTAAACACAGATTGATCCTTGGCCAAATGACTTGATCGTAGCAACCAAGATAGACATTTTTTGCACCTAGTCCTTTCATGTCAAATACGTGTCAACTTCAACCTTGTCTCCTCCTCAAGACACTCCTTTGCTTCCCCCTTTTCAAGGCGCCAAGAAGGTCCTTGGGTAGGAGGTAGGTATCTTCTACAAAAGAGTCCCCAAATGTTTGTGAGTGTATTAAATTTATTACATATCAACACAACATTTTAATTTAACTGTTTCAGCTGGTCAGTGTTGTTTTGAAAGAACTACAAGAAAAGCATGACTTCTTCCTTGTGAAATTAAATGGTCTTATCCATACAGACGACAACCTTGCTCTAAAAGAAATCGTTCAAACATTAAATGCTGATGAATCTATTGTTGAAGAAGCCTCTGGATCTTTTGCTGGTCAGTATTTCATTAACTCAGTTTTTTGTGTTTTTAACTCCTATTCAACGCTATGTACCTTGGTGCATCAGCAAGGACTTTGACCCACGGAAATTGCGTAGCAGGACCTTCGGCTTTTTATTCCAAAATGACCAAGCAATATTGTGTTGCAGTGTTCTACCCTTCTGCTAAAATTTTAAAAGCCACCTTGGCAGCAGAGCGCAGTTTTTAAGTGCATTTGTTAGGTTCTAAAATTTTTTAGGAGCAAAATTAACTTTTTGCACGTGCATCATTGTGCATGAAATTCAATGGTGCATCAACTTTTTCAAGTGCCACTCTGTTCCCCTAATTTTTAAGCACCAAAGCCCATTTTTCAGGCATATAAGGCAGAATCCTGTTGTGTTGTGCTGTGACATTCGTTTATTGTCAGGTGGAAATACCTTTTGTTTTTACTCTCTTGATTTTTCCAGGTAATTTGACTGCAATTTTAGAAACTTTGATCAATGATTCGTCTACTGTAGATAGGCCAATTGTTTTTATTCTGGAAGAATTTCAGCTGTTCTGCTCTCACCGGAAACAGACTTTATTATATACTTTGATGGATGCTTCGCAATCAACTAAGGTTGGTTTTTTCTGTCTTCAAAGAAAATTGTATGAAGAGTAAATAACTTTATCAAATGTTTTCATTGTGTTTTTAAGATAAAAATTTAAAATCTGAGCATGGTACATAAAGAAAGAAAGTTCAGTTTTCAGGCAACTCATCTCCAATTGGCAGAATCAACAAAATCAGCTCAGCAGTTGGAGGTTTGTCATTTCAGGCCTCTGCTGATTCATTTTCCTCCAATAATGAGTTTGTATAAGCACACCCTTATGCTCCAGAAGGATTTAATTTGCACCGCAGTTCCAAAAAAACTCTGACCCGACCCTACCTCTGGGCTTTCCTTGCAGGTTCCACCCAAGTTAGGCCTACAGCATTGTTCTGGCCCAGAATGAGTTTGAGATACCACCAAGTTTTTCTTTCAAAAGTTTTGGAATGGCAGCTTTCCCATCGTTCAATTTTTCTCTTTCAAACACACATTAATTTTATGAGTAGACAAGATGTTATTGGTTTGACAGCGAATATGTGGCAGATTCTGAGCACAGTTGGATCTAGAGGCAAGCTCAAAGCTAAACCTCAAAATGGCCATCATTATATTATCATCATATATTTAATATTTTATTATATATCATCATATATTTTTATTTGGGTAACAATATTTAGGTAACCTAAGAATAGTTGGTCTGGGGAATTGATTAAAAAAGGCCACAACACCTGCTGAAAAATTTCCTTTTCATTTTTCAAAATTGTTGCACTGCAACCCTCAATCACATTCTCCTTTATTTCCTAGGGACTCAGAACATCGAGGATTGATAATGATTATTTTCAAGATGAAAAGTGCAAAATTTAGAGACGAAGAATGTTGTTCGGCTCTTGTGTTATTTGTTCCGCGCCGATACAAAATCAAAATACATAGCCGTGAAGACTTGAATCCCCACAGTTTTCAGTTTGGATCTGATTTGAACCTTTCCAATATTGAAGTTAACATTGTATGCATCTGTTCGAATTTGCAGAAATGTATCTAATTTAATCTTAATTTTGATTTTTCAGGTGCCAGTGTGTGTCATTGGCGTAACATCTTGCTTTGAAGTAACACAGTTGCTCGAAAAGCGTGTCAAATCAAGATTCTCTCATAACCAGATATTCTTGTATCCGCCGAATGATTTCAACAACAGACTCGAGCTGTTCAAGCATTTTGTAACGTTAGAAGATGAAGATGTAGATGTAGATATAGGTGATTCCAAAGATTGTCCAAGTACTTTCAAGCATCTTTGGCACGAGGAAGTCCAAAAAGTCATAGACAATCCTAAGGTCATTGAGGTCTTGAAAAGACAGTTTGGTGTTGATAAAAATGAACAAGCTTTTAGGAATACTATGGTAAACTGCTCTTTAATTAAATCAATGTTGATTTTGAAAAGGAAGTTAAAAGTTAACTTTCGTCACAATTTTCCATCTTCTCTTTGACTTCTTAAAGCTGGAGTCAGGGCACATCAGGAAGCAGGCGCAAAAGCGAATGTCTGAATGTTCAATTGTAATTTTTTTTCTTTTTTTTTTAAAATCAAGTAGATATAATTTTTAATGAAAAATAATGATCATGAAGGATTTTGTCATAAATTAATTGATACTCTTGGAGTACCTTTTTCAAATTCTCTTTTGAAACTGTTTCAAACTCATATGGGTTTTCATCCCAAGGTGAATCCAGGGTTCGATTAGGGATAATTCAAGATTAGAGATAGCGCCACCAGTCACCACTGAGAATTTCACTTTCCTTCAACAATTGCTGAAATAATATTCCTCAAATTACAAGAAGCAGATCCACAAGATGTAGATTATTCTTTGCTTGATTTTTTGAGCCCAAAATATTGACAATTAGAATTACAAGCGCAGAGGAAGTACGGCTAAAACTTTCAGCTCAGCGGTGGCGGCCGAGCGGGCAACAGAATCCCTCATGTTCTGTCTCTCTCTCTCTCCCATTGGCGCAATGGGGATTTCTTTCCGCCGTAGTTAAGACTTAATGTTTGGGAATTTTGAGAAGATTTTTTTACTGAGTGTTTCTCAAGTATGTTGCGATATCTCCTGGATCTCCAATCTTGAATAAGTATTACGGTTTTTATTCTTTTGGCAAATATGCACGGCTATTCTGAGCAGCGCGACGTGGTGGCCAAATTGCAAAGTTCCAAGCCTGGATTCACCTTTAAGCAGCGCAAAGTCTGATTGTGAAGCTCAGCAAAGATCTATGAAAACGTTGTGATGTCCTTGAATTCAAATATGAAGTTCCGTTTGTGATTATCGAATTATGGACATGCGTGCAAGTCGTTGACATATTTTTGCCTTTTCATTCACATACATTTAAGATTTGAGATGTGATTTTTTTAAAAGAGTTACTCTGAGATCTTTCAGAATAATCTCATCTATGGATAATTTCCAAAAATCCAAAATATATAATTAAGAGATATTATTTCAGTGGATTTTGTCTCAAATAATTAAAGCATACTTGTTTAGAAACACTGCCCTTTTTATCTCATTTTTGTAGCACTTTTTTGTGTATCTTTACATTTAGCCCTTTTTTTTTCTTTCTCTTTTTGTAGTTGATGGTCATTTCAGAGATTGATCTGGTGCATCATCAGTTCCTCACAGCAGACCTCATCATCCGGATATTTAATGATACATTCAGAGATTTTACAGTCTTTGCACTTAGAGGACTATCAGTACTGGAATTATGTCTTGTAAGCACCTCATTTTATCATCATATTTATAAACCTGGAAGGATTTAGTGATATATTCTTGGCTGTTCATTCTGCCATTTAATCGGAGGGTTTTTAAATTTTCCCTCTCCTTAATTTGCAACCTCCCCATTCACAGCCTGTCTCTGCGTTTCCCAGACTCCCCTATATTGCTAAAAAACTCATGAGTTAGCCATCAGTAGTTCACAGCAGGAGTGACACAGCGGTTTTGGTTACAGCAGTATAATCGAATCACACAGCTCAAGTCCCCTGAAATTTTTCGATGTCTCTTTTATTTCTTGTTTTGATTTTATCATTCTTTATTTTTGTGGCATCTGTTATCATCTTTTCTTGGGTATGCGGATAGTTTTACTCATAAGTTTGATACTCACTCATGATTTCTACTTTAAAAAGAAAAGAAAAGAATCAATGTAGCGATCATCCATCATCGGCGTTCGGCACTGTTTTTGGTTGGATTTGTCTTTAATAAGAGGGGCACTCCTCACCAATTTAAGCTGAACGTCAGGTTGATCCCTTCTCCCACCCATCATCAAGTACACGTCTCGCACCTCTTGATGCCCTTCTTCTTTTATCAGTTTTTTGGTCCCTTAATCTGTATTCCAGCAATGTAAAATTGGCTGCATCTTCTGAAATTTTAAGCTTCACTCCATGAGCGCAATTAAAAGTGAAAACGGTAGAGACTGGACAGTAAAATTTACCGGTACATATTTTGTGCTTTTTTCTTCAAGTTTTGTATTTCAATCGACTTATCAAATTGTTTCAGGTGATTGCGATGAATCACCAGACAAACCAGTATGATGATGAACCGTTTAATTTCGGAATGGTCTATCGCCGATATCAGAAATTTACCAATGAATGCAGTGTCCTAGTTCAATCATCACGTGCGGTTCTTCTGAAAGCATTCCAAAAATTAATCGTGAGTATCCTAATTCCTATGTATTCTTGAATATTCTTTTATCTGAAGAGGAAATTTTCCATCTCTTCCTCGCTGTATCACCTATTGTTTCTGAGCGAATCAGTGGCAAGGAATTTTTATAGGATTGTAGTATATTTTTTCCTATGTATTTCTGGGAAAACCCCAGAAGTTCATCATGAAGTTCAGAAAATCATTTCTACGGGAAGTAAAAGCTAATCAAAATCCGCCCAATCAAAAGTCGACAGTGGAGTTGATGCATTAAAGCAATTCCTGAATATGAGTTCAGCCAATCGGCTAATGCCGTTTCCAACGCCTAGCTACAATATCAGGGCCTGCCAATAATATTATTTCAAACGGGTCCAATTTGTGTCATTTTCAAAATGGGGTTTCGCCATGCAGGGTTAAAAAGAATGTCAAAAATTCATAAAACTTTAAAATGAATCAAAAAACGTGGGCGTCACCGACCCCATTATCATCTAGTTAAAAAAGACGAGCAAACGCTTACAACTCAGCGTTTTAGTACTTCCCTCTTGCTTTTTCTTTTTAATTACACTAAATAGGAGGGATTGAAAAAATTAATTGATTTTTTTTTTTTTTTAAATTTTTAAAATGTGGTTTTTGCTCTTTTGCCGAAAGTGATCCCACTCTCTTATTCCTTTAAAAAGGGTGATTTTAGGTTTATTATATTTATTTATTTTTTTTGTAGTCAACCCATGTTTATATTTGCTTCTCATAATAAAAAGAATCAGCTCAAAAGAATCCTCTTTAATTTTTTTATTTTCTTGTTGTAGAACTTAGAATTGATAAGTCCGGTGAATATACATTCTAAAGAGGTCTTGAAGGATTTTAATCTGTACCGTTTCAACGTAACAAATGAACAAGTTCAAGAAGCTGTCAAGAATTTTCCGGACCTCATGCCTGCCATTAAAGAGTGGGCTACTTCAGTCTGCTAGTTTCCACATCTATTTTTCCTTTTTTACATGACCTGCCAAAATTTTTTGACTATTCAGAATTATTACCATTGATTGCTGGAGGTTAAAAGAATTGTAATAACTGCATTATTCTAGTTTACATTTTTAGATGAGACCATCTTACCGTACCTAATCATCTTATACCAACTTATTTACTCACATTATTTTTTCCTTCTCTTGTCTTTTTTTACTTACGACTGTTTAATAGTTAATAATTTTTGTTCCTTTTAAACTTATTATAATTTTTTGTCTTGCAGAATGTAGTGTATTTTGCTGATATTTCATTTTATAAACTTATTCAAAGATTTTTTTTCTTACTTTAGCAAATATTTAATAATTAATAATGTTTTCTTCTTTCTCAATTAAATGCGTAAGCACTGAAAAAAAAATATGTGGTATTTTACTTCTAATCATTACAAAGATTTTTTAAGTTACCTATTTCACTCTCCACGTTTTTTATTTCAATTAATAGTAGAATAAGCCTTAACATTACTCATAATAGGTAACGTTCTCACTGAATATCAAGTTTTTTTATAGTTTAGAGGGAAAAGATAAAAATCAGATCCAAGAAAATTGAATTTTAGCAATGGGCCTCTCTACAAGGTATGAATTGAAATACTAAGTTGTCTCTTTAAAATCTGATGAATCACAGATAAGAAAGATTAAAAAACAACTCCTAAACAAGGTAGGTATGAGAGTTAACAAGTAACTTTGGTTAAATGAAGAAAATACAAGTGACGTTATTTTTTTATGATTTAACTTCTATTTGATTTGTGTTGAAAATATTTGTCAGTATCTCGTTCAGGAGTTAATTTTCGAACTCCAGGTCGTGTACATCATTTTAAGCATAAGATTTTAAAGAGGGAACACATGACTTTCTTTTATGTTCAGACCTTGTGTATGTGTAGTGGCCTCTCTAGGTTTTTACATTTAAGCAGAATATATCAATGAACCGCATGTATACATCTCCATTGCAGTGTTTCAAAATTTCCACACCTCTTTTGCTTCTTCAAAGAGAAGTAAGCCAGCTTAGGCTTGAGAAGATACTTAGACAGGTATAGAATATTCCGCTAACAGAGAAGAAAAATCAAGGAAATTTTTAAGTAATTATGCCGACTAGTTTTCCAAAGAAATGTGAAACATGACAGGGAGTTGCGAATGAAGATACGCTTTTTCTCGCTTTGGCTATACATATCTTGGTCATATTTGTGCGGGCCTCTCTAGCCATAAGTTAGGGGGAAGGAGCAATCTTTCCTTCGGGAGCAGCTTAATAAGTGCAGCACAAACTTTCAGAAATCCTAAATAATATGTTTAAATGACCAACCCTTTTCCTTCTAATTAAAGACCAAGCTTTTGATGCAGGGAAGAGGGAGCGTTCCCTCCCCGATTAGTGGCCCTAATCAGTGATAACACCAAGAAATTAGATAAAATACAGATTTATGAAGCTACATACACATAGGCGGTTCTACGGGGGTGCCAGTGGGTGCCGGGCACCCCCAAGCAAAAATTAAGTACGGTTATTGGAACCGTGAAATTACTGCTTTTAAAGACTCTATATATTCGCTCACACTGAGTAAAAATCCCAGCAATCAATTGAAAATGTTTTCAACAGAATTAATATTGATAGCCGTGTTTTACAAAGATTCTACTGTTTTTTTTTATGGTAAGATTGTAGTTTTGATGGAAAGTTTTGCTACAAATTTTCTACATTGAATTTATAGGTATTTAAGTAGAGAGGAAGGGGGGAAAAAAGAGAAAGGAGGGTAGGGAAGGGATAAAACTTGAGGGCCGAAACTTGGGCCTCCCCTGAGCGACCGTCCCCTTCGGAACCGGTCTCCGACATTTTCCACCTCTGGGCACCCCCAAGCATGAAAGTCTAGAACCGCCTATGTACATACATATTTATTCAACTCAAGATATTCCAGATTCTGCATAAAGTAATCCATTGCATATCGCTACTTTAACCCTTACCTGCACACATTATGGGTTTCGAACTTTTGTTTTGAAATTTCGAGTTTTCTAAGGCCTCTTGGGTCTAGATAACTCAAAATTAGTGAAAAAAATTTTTTTTGACTTTTTTTTACCCGGAAATTTTGACAAAAAAGGGTGGTCAGTATGACTGACCACTGAACAGGATAGGAATACGCAAATTTCCTATTCACCTATGTGGATATAATTTTCGTGTTTTTTCTATTTTTGTGTAAAAAATGATCCTTGTCTCTACCTATCCGCGCAAGACAGTCAATTTCTGCCCTCCAAGCACCCAACCCTCCCCTCGCAGACCTTCCCTTACCTTCCATACTAACTTTACCAGTGAATTATAAATGTTGACTCCGTAGATTTTGTAAGTTTTTCACTTTTTCTTACATGTTTGTAAGTGATAGAGTCTCTGTTTTTGGAAATTGAGTGAAGCTAGTCTTAGAAAAATGTATAATTTATTATAAAAGAGTATAAATAAAGCAGAAATATATAAAACTGCTTGAAGTGAAGAACATATGAGCGTAACTGGAATAAGTAAGGAGGCAATCAAAGACTAGTCACAATAAAATAAATTCATTTCTTCAAAATGCAACGATAATGGTCCTTTCCCACATAAGACTAGCAATTTTAAAATAATAATTTCGGTCAATAATTAAAAGTAATGAACATAATCATAAAAAGTACTGATAAAATAATAATAAAAAATAAAGCAACAAGAATCCAGTTCCAGCTCCTATAGCCACCTGCTCGGTGGTCAGTTATACTAACCACCATGTTCAAGCATGAATTAAATAATCAAAACTTCTGAATTTTTCAATTGCCAAATGACATTCTCGCAGCATTATAGTCTAATTTAATATTTTACTACTAAATCAGAACCATTTGCGTCGCACAAGCAGGGACCAGTTCTATAGGACGCTGGACTCCCGTAAGAGTCAATGTAAAAATTCGTGAGCAGGTACTAGTGCTGCATTCTCGCGTAGGATCCTCGCAACTCACTGCTGTTATCAGTTGTTGGACTTCATTAAAATCCGTAGGATCGCGTATAACTGCAAAAAATCGAATTTTTCACCGTAAAAATACATGCGGCGGGCCCTTCCTTGACGAAAGGGGTCGAAAAACGCCAAAAATATACTTATTTTTCAAGAATTCAGCCGCCTTATGTGTTATTTTTCAATCTCCAGCTTAACCTCACTTTTGGAGCGGGCGATGGATGAGTCGAGGTTCGGGGGGAAGGATCCTCTGAGTTGACTAGGATCCTACGCGAGAATGCGCTGCAATCACCCGCTCACAACAGAACGGCGTCCTATAGAACTCGTCCCTGGCACAAGCAACTGACAACCGCAAAACTGGACGTCCGTGAAGCTGCCAATGAAGATCCCTGCCAAGAAACTACTACTTTTTGAACACCCAGTACATATCGATATATATCGAAACAAAATGTAAACATATAGTGGCAATGAGTGGTTCCCAATCCCAAATGAATACTGATAAGAATTCACCAGAAGCATGGGCAACGGCATGGGTTGCATTTGCATGTAAATTTGAACGACATCGAACGGTTACTTATATGTTTTCAAGCTGAAATCGCGTGTAGCAGTGCACTGATTGTGAGTCTTTAGTTTGCCTATAATTCAAAGGGAAATGGCAGTAAATAAAAATGTAATACTATTGTGAAGTTTACTAATTTCTATGAAGTAAGAAATGCCTCCAATCCAAATCTATCCTGAGTTCTGCTACCTTGAAAGCAGGATCTGGATTTCAAATGTCAATGTTGTTGGTGGTGAGCCGCCCTGCAACTGTCCTCAATGTCCTCGCCTTGAGTGTGTTTTTTTATTAGTACTGATTCAACTCCTACAAGTGCAGCTCAATTTCCATGGTGTCGCATCAAGACTCCAGAAGGTAAGTTTTTTGAGATATGCATGCATGAAAATACTGAGTGAGACCATGTGCATGAAAAAGGGACAGCATACAAGAAATGAAGCTGCGTTGTCGAAGTTAACTATTTGGGACCGTTTTTAAATGGAATTACCTAATCACAAGCGGTTGTTGTTGTTGGACTCCGTTTGAATTACACGATGACTTGTGCGGGTAAATATGAATGCCTAACAGTTCTATTGAACGCTAATCAACCTCTGTGGCCGGATTATTGAAACTCCTTCTGTCCGACACGACAAGACATAGCCCTATCTTAACCATGCAATATATCGCAATACGATATCTTATGGGGTTTGCTTTAAACTTTCAATAATCAGCCTGCTGGAGATTAATGGGGACCGTGAGGTTGCGTTTGCAAACAGGAAAACCAAACGGAATCAGATTTATCTACTTCAACAACACAGCTTCACTCTTTCTAAACTAACCTACTAATGACTGAGAATACCTGCCCATGTTTTTTTATCGAAGGAACATTATCTCACCGTGAAGAGTTATAAAAATGTTATATCAAGCATAACATATAGTATTAGAAGAGATATATCGTGAAGACCACAAGAGAATTTATAGTCATTTCTGGAACATTATTTTAGGTCAACTTGGAACCCTTCGGTGGAATTTTGCCATAGTGTCGGCATCATTAGACTTTGTTTGAATCACCCAATTATTTGTATATTTACAAATGAATATCTAATGTTTGCACCAAACACTCAGCAATCTTGAAATGTCAATGAGAACTTCAGTTGCATTTAGTAAATAGATAAAGCAAACAGTATCCTATGAGAAGAGCAATTTCAGAATTTTGTGAAACCCATACCTACCATTGGTTTGCTCATTCTTTCCAAAATCATTACTACGTATTATATCATAATATACCAGGAATAATTAAGTGAATACTGCTGTAACTGTGTCTAATTCAAATTACCAATGTATTTCAGGGTCTAAGAATTGCCTAACATTCAATACAGCTCGTCCAATTCCTCTTTCTACTTACATTGTCGTGGAGCACGGTAACTGCAAGACAACTCTATGAGCAGCCGAACTATGAAAAAAGCAATGCAGAGTAAAGAATATAAGTTTCGAAGTTCAGTGCATAGATCTAAAGCCTTAATTCCCTGGTTTGGAGATAGGATCGAAATCAGGTAAGAAATTATCAAAAACTTTTTCTTCCTTTTTTTCCATCTGTAGCATCACTTATATTCATGTATGCCCCAACCACAGAAACTTCTAGCATAACCGTAGGACCCGCAAAAGTTTAGCACAGTAGGTACTATTATTGCATGAGGTAAAAGATAATAATAGAACAGCAAATACTAAACTATCCCTGAAGAGAATCCTAGTATTCAGGCTACTTACTATGGTATAACTAAAATTTTTTTGATCAGAGACATTTTAACTTTCCTTTAAAGTTATGTTCAGATAATGGGATTCACAGGGAGTGAATGTCTGTCTCAAAACTGTATCGCCCATCAAATTCAGGTAATAATTTATGACACATGGTTGATTTCAAGATAAGAGGAATAGTCGTATTGCCGTGGGTTTATTTATTTATTTGATTTGATCTTTGGTACAGAAATGTAAGCTCCTAGTAGAGCTATTGTACAGGTCAATTACAATGAAACGACAATGAAACGGGTTATAAACGACTTAGGGCAAAACAATTAAAAACCAAGTTAATACATCAATAGAAATGATGTCTCTGAACTTATCCATGCTAAAAAATATGATGCAATATGATAACATTCAATGACATGAGACTTTAAAGGTCAAAAATGTCTGGTTGGTGACGCGTCGCCAACCCTGATTTTGAAGCAAAAGAGCAATTTGCGATAGTCAATCAATACTGATCATGGATTCTTTGACACTATTTGCTGTAAGGAGAAGCTAATGTTCAAGAAAATTGCCATTTTGAACTGAAATAATTATTTTTAAGCGATGTCCGCATTTAACGTCTCGTATCTGTAATGGGACTTCTTGAAATCTAAATCTGACATTTAAAAAACCTTTAAGACAACATCTTATATGAACCCCTATCAACCTGAATGTCCACTGAGTCCTATTCAGTGGAGACTTTGCACAAAAAAATGTATTTGCTTCGTCTGAAAGTGCCTAATGAGCTGAGTTCGCAGTATTTTTCATAATTTTTTTCTGACATGGGAAATTGGAGAAAGATCGATTTAAAAGTGAGAAAGTGTGCTGCCGTTTGACGTCATCAGGCGGCATTTCCCATTTAAACACATGTATTTTAGCAGGATCGGTTATTTTGTCATATCTCCTCTAATAATTGCTCAATTTACGAATCAAGGGTATCTTCGTGTTCAGTTCCCTTAAAAGTTTCCACTTAAACATGAAATTCATCAGATTTCAGACCCTTGCAAATTCACCGTTGTCACTTACACTTTCTCTTGATTCTTTCAGATGCATGGCCGTATTGTTGTACTCTTTCATATGTATGCTGACTGCTGAATTGCTAAAGTACTGAAAAATGGTAATATTTGACTCTCCTTTTTAGAAGTAAATCTTTAGCTAAGCATAATCTGAAGCCATATGCAGACATTGGAAAATTTCGCTTTTATTTTTCCCCGTTTTCGCGGTTATTTTCCCCGAATTTCGCTGTTAATTTTGCTGATTTCGCCGTTATTTTTGTAGCGCTTTTTGCGTTTGACAGTTTAAAATATAGCTTTCACATGATCACATGTTAAAATTATTTGAGGTCATGTTTATGCCTTGGTTGCCGCCCTTTCTTTCATTAGTATTTTGATGCCATAGGCGAACGTCGATAGCTTGTAGCCAATGACGACCAATGCTCAGAAACAACTCCGTAATTTCTTATTTTGAAAAAAAGCGCGGCAAACTTCGTCTTACAAGCATACATACGTAAATTTCACGAAAATGTACGGATTTCGCCGATTTCGCGGATAAATTTGGATGATTCCGCGGTGATTTCGCCGATTCCGCGCGATTTCGCGATAAATCCGGAAAATGGCAGATTTCGCGTTATTTCGCTTTACATTTTCGTGATCAGGGTGTTTTGATCGGTGCTTCTGTCTGGTTTTCAAATTCCTAAGCACATTTTAAAAATTTCGCGGCGAATCGCAGCGGTGAAATTTTTCGATGTCTAGCCATACATGTATCAACAGTGGATGTCAAGTTTTTAAGTTTTGAGAGCATCGTCTCCAAAGTTGTGCATTTTGATGTCTATACACCAAGTAGGGGTTGGTCAACTTTTCACACATCTCTATGACAAAATCCGTGGAATAGCATGTAAATTTATAAAAATCGCCACAAAGATACCTCGAGCCTCAAGCCAACAATACACCTCTTTGAGTTGATGTGTCTCAAATTCTTGAAAACTTAAAATTTTTTTCAGTGTTTCTTGGAGTGGTGTTGAAATGCAATGTTTTTGTGCAAAAATTAGAATTATTCTTACACCACTATTATTGCTCCTTTGCAGTGTTTGTTTATTCCTGTGTGAAAATCATAACTTCAAATAAAGGCTGCAGATGACTCAAAGGGTTGCATCAAATATTAAATTCATGTGTCTACAGAACGCAGAGCGGTGTTGCAAAATGCTACAGTGCGTTGCAGAAACGACTTTTATGCATGTTATGTATCTAACAAAAGAAGGTTCAGATTTCTTTTATCGAGCCCAGGGCAGGAATGTTCTAAAATTGATATTTTTCCCCAACTCGCTCGCAGGATTTTGTACAAAATTTAGGAAATTGTAGTTAGGATCATAAGTGAAGTAGTCCTACCGTTAAAATTTATCAAAATTTTTTCCTACAGCTGCAACTGATATTTTAATTATTGTGGTGTCTCTTTTACGCAAGTAAAAAGTCTATTTCATGACAGCTCACTTTTAAAGTATTTAAGGAAATTCAGTTTTTAATTTAAAAGACTTTCTAATATTATTTATTTAGTTGACACACCTGCTATCTTTGAAGTTTTTTCTAATTTACATACTTACTATCTTTGAGATTTGTGTTTTCTCATGCTTGTCTTACCTCATTGACCAGAAATTTTTGCCAAAAATAGCTCTGTTTTGTGGGTACAGATAGAAACAAGAAGGCGCAGAGTAATAATAAAACAAGAAAATCACGCCAAAACAACGCACCTTAAATCAAATCCCTCTGTAAAATGCATTACATCTTGCTCCTATAATATTTTAATGTTATCAATTTTTGCCCACAGGTTCTCCCAAAACGCAGCTTCACATTAGAAGATGTTAGCCAAGCCTTGAGAGCAGCAAATCTCAGTGCTGCTGACATTCCACGTATGATGCTCACATCAAAAGATTTCCAAAGGCTATGTGAATCTCTGAACGTTGAATTTCAGTGCTAACTTTAAATAAGATACTACTTCTGTTTTGAGGATCTAATGATATCTGCTACAAGAAAACCCTCAACACATGTCCACCTTCTTCATCCTCATTGTTTGCATCTGCTTTGTTATTACAGAGTCGATAATTTATTTTAACCTTCAAGTCCATTGAGCCTAGTATGGGTATTTTGAGTTGATTGAATCTGTTTAAAAATGTTTAACTCACTCTGCTCTTATACTTTAAAAATGTAAGCTCCGCTGTCATTGAGCACATCTTCACAGAATGATCTGATAACTTTGCAGCCAATACAGCATCCTCTTTTGCCATAAAAATTGCCAATGACAATTACTTCTTTTGAAGTTTTGACCTTTGCAACCTCGTCAGTTTTACGTAAATCTTTGTGACCAAAAATGACCACATCTTACTGAAATGACTAAAATTATTAAGATCCATTAAAACTCACTTTCGCTTACAATAAATAAAATTGGACTAGTTTTAAAGGCTTTCCTTCATCTTCAGTGAACACCGGCAGTTGGTGTTCACTGAAGAGGAAGAAATGCCCTCGAAACCAGTCCAATTTTATTTATTTTAAATGCAAGTGAGTTTTAGTAGTACTTAATAATTTTAGTCATTTTAGAATCTTGTGTAGTCCATTTTACGTATTTATTGAAAAATCCTTACAGAGCTTGCTAATCTTAGATTGTGCTATTAAGAAGCACGTGAAAGAATTCCAAACGTACCGGGCCGTTTCCTTATTTCTGGGCTCTTGTGATTATGTACTGCCATATTAACGTTTTAAATGTTTTTATCTTCAAAACAATCTTCATCAATTTATTTAATATGCCTCAGAGATTCTCTGCCCTACATACCAGCATTTGTTTCCAAATTTCGGTGTTTAAAAATTTTGGAATCTGATATCCTGATTGTATATTGTATGCATATTTTGAAAAAATTCTGTTCTTATTGTAATCAAAAGTGATTTTACATACGTCTCATGATTGCCCTATCTCGGGTCTTTGTAGTCCCGGCATTGTTGAGCCTTTCTTTTCTTTGCCTTTGACTTGTGTATCCTCAGCCTGTAGTCTCTCGCAATGACCTATGTTTGTGATATATTACAGGCAGATCCTGAGAAATTTCCTTTTTTCACCTAAATATCAACTCGTAGGCAATCATTGCTATCAGGGCATGGTTGGTATGAGTAACTCCTTATTAGCCGTGTTCGTCAAGAAAATAAGGAAAAGAAAATGGATGCAACTATCTTTATTTCAAGCCTCAGTAGTTTTATGGCAATAAGTGTCTTTACTATCGAATTGTTTACTTCCTAGAATGTAGTTCTCTGTATTGACTTATGCACATCATACTAGGGACAGTTAGCAATTATTTTCCTGTCTCATAAATAATTTATAATCAGTAAACCTTTTTCTGAGTGTCTTTTAATGCTCCATTGAAGATGAATAGATTCAAATATTCAGTGTTACCATGACTTTCCTGCTGTAGTGTTTGCTTTAAAAGTTCTGTTGTTCAATGTGACTTTTCATCCGATACTATTTGTACGAAGGTGACAAACTTGTAAGTATATCAAACTCATTAGTTCCTTTTTATTGGAATCTTGATGCAAAGTGACGTAAATAATTGGTGAGGAAGAAAAAGCGATGGTTCTGAAGCAATATAGTCCCTGAGCCTTATCCACTGGTGTGCTAATTAGTCTGTTTTCTTCAATTGTTACCAATATCCTTCTTTTTGTCATTTAGTCAGAAAGCAATTTATTTTTAGGTAATACTAGCGCACCAAGTTAATACTAGTTCATGTACAGATTATTGTTATTGTTACTTAAAAATTTAATTTTCAACTCCCTGCACACATCTGTGTGTATGGAGATGTTGTTCTAAATGTGCTGTGAATTATTAGTTTGTCCTCTTTGAAAACTTGGTGCAAAGTGTCGTAAATATTTTGTGAAAAAAAAAGACACTGGATCTGAAGGGCCTGTACTTAAACTCTTCCTAGTGATATGTTAATTAGTTATTTCCCTGGAATTCACTCAGGTTTCTTATCGCCATGTAGTCAGGAAGAAATCTCTCATTTGCTACGTACCACTGTGCAAATTTGGAATTAGTCAATGTACGTATCAATTGTACATACAACATACACCATGACAAGTATTAATTTTTTCACAAACTATCTGAATTGTAAATAATTGCACCCCTAAATCATTACCGAAAATGAGTCTTTGAAAAGAAACAAGGAAATTCACAGGCTCAATTTTAGTTTGGATCTGGGTTCAAGCATAATTTTGCCTTGTTACCCATTTTTTTTTTAAATAAAATCATATCAGTATGTACTTTCATCTCTGATGCATTCATTCATCCCACTAGGTATAATTGAGGTTTTTTTTTTATTCGCTAATTCCAAGTGTCAAGTGAATTTGAGAATGTTCATGAAACATCTTACTTAGCACAAGAAACTCAAAATGTCCTAAGGAGAGATAATGAAGCATAAATAATCTAAATTTGTGCATAAAATTACTTTCTTGTCAAAAACAAAAAAAATAAGTGAAGATTGTGGAGGAGCATTTTTCTTCTTCAGTTCTTTTATTTTTCACTTTCGATTAATTTTTTTCACCTAAGTCTCCTTTCATAGGATGCCCATTAAAACAAGAAGAGACAGTATGCAAGCACAGCACTACATTGAAGGGTTGAGCGACAGATGTGCTTAAATCTGTTGTGATAGCGAAGAGAGCTGTTAATGCATTTCTGTATGATCCATGGTTAGTACAAGATCCTATGTGTCTTGAGGCTCATCCAGGACTGCACTTACGACTCGCTTCCATGTTCCCGGCAAATTTCATAATTCCTCCAACAATTTGTTTCTGTACCCGCCAAGAGATCTGTGTTTTGAATACCTATCTTTGAATTTTACGCAAAAGTTTAACTGGATATAAATGAATAACACAACAGAGAAAAATCATAAAAATTGCTCAAAATATCGTATTAAGGTCACACTGGAAAATAAATGCTCTTGGATCCGGAGTCCAGACTTTTAAAAAATTAGACAAGAAAAAATACTTTTGATTTAATTGGATTTTTGCTAGATTCAAAATGAAATCCGCCTAAAGTAACTGGGCTCTCGATTCAAGCAAAAGTCACATTGAATCAAGAGTATTTACTCATGTCAAAATTTCTTTAGAGTTCGGACTCTGGATCCCTGAGAACTTTTTCCCAGTGCAGCTTTCATTCTGCATTAAGCCACAAACTGCAAAGAGCACAAGAAGGCCACTCCAGATTTTTTTCTTTTTTTTTTTTTTTTTTTTTTTTTTTCTATTGAGTCGATCCTTTCGAATTTTCCTTTTAATTTCAAATAATCAAAAAGGAACCTAGAAAACTTATAACAAATTTTCAAAGTATTAAGCGTTCAATCCACATTCCTTTCCAATAAGACTGATACACAAGCCGCAAGATGGGTGCAGTAGGCACATCTGAAAATAAATTAGGAGACTTAATTCGGATAGTCACCCTAATTTTAATTAAAACTTGCTTTAGAAAATGAAACATGAAGTTCAATTGATTTTCTCAAAATATTCGAAATATTCTGAACTTTTATTTCAAGATATTATTCTCTTACCGCGCTGAACCATTTATTTGGAATATTGAACAGTTTCATGAGCTTCTTTTATAGAATAATAGTAGTCAGGTGCCCATAGTATACATTATTTTTCCTAATGTTCATTTGCAATATTATTCAAAAAATATTTTAAAGAAAATTCCAAGTATCACTTGAAAATATTGGATAATCAATCGTTGAGGGTAACATAAAAAGTCCTCAAGAAATTACTGAAATTAAACTCTTCTGCCAAACGAAATATCATTGTGTGATCATTTTTTTTTCTTTTCTTTTCTTTTTTTTCTGCTTCTACCACACGAGGCGAGTAAAGGCCGCTTTCCTTTTACCACTGCATCACAATAACGTTCAAATTTCCCGCCAGACAACCGACGTTTATGCGAATAATGGCGGGAATTAATTAATTTGAAATTCGGCGGGAAATTCAAACTTAGGTTTTGGATTTATTGGTGAGTTTATAGCGCCCTTCCGGCGCCCCGTGCGGTGTGAGACTAAATTTGTGATAAAAGTTGATGATATTTTGCGTGTTTTGACCAAGTTTCGTCAACTTTCTATTTTGCGTTTTTTAATTACATTCATTTGAAAATAAGCGGGAAATTCGAATTCCGGTTCCTGATTCATTGGTGAGTCCCTGGCGCCCTTCCGGCGCCCCGTACGGTATAAGACTAAACTTGCACTGAAAGTTGATGATATTTTGCGTGTTTTGACAAAGTTTCGTCAACTTTCTATTATGCGTTTCAAAATTACATTCATTTGAAATCGGGCAGAAAATTCAAATTCAGGTTTTGGGTTTATTGGTGAGTTTATAGCGCCCTTCCGGCGCCCCGTGCGGTATGAGACTATACATGTGCTTAAAGTTGATGGTATCGGGGATACTTTGACCAAATTTCGTAAACTTTCTATTTTGCGTTTTAAAATGACATAAATTTAAAATTCGGCGGGAAGGTCAACTTCCGGTTTTGGATTCATTGGTGAGTCCCTGGCGCCCTTCCGGCGCCCCGTGCGGTGTGAGACTAAACTTGCACTGAAAGTTGATGATATTTTGCGTGTTTTGACCAAGTTTCGTAAACTTTCTATTATGCGTTTCAAAATTACATTCATTTGAAATCGGGCAGGAAATTCTAATTCAGGTTTTGGGTTTATTGGTGAGTTTATAGCGCCCTTACGGCGCCCCGTGCGGTGTGAGACTAAATTTGTGATATCAGCTGATGGTATTTTACGTATTTTGACCAAGTTTCGTAAACTTTCTATTTTGCGTTTTTAAATAACATTCATTTCAAATTCGGCGGGAAATTCAAATTCCGGTTTTTGATTCATTGGTGAGTCCCTGGCGCCCTTCCGGCGCCCCGTGCGGTGTAAGACTAAACTTGCGCTGAAAGTTGATGATATTTTACGTATTTTAACCAAGTTTCGTCAACTTTCTATTTTGCGTTTTTAAATAACATTCATTTCAAATTCGGCGGGAAATTCAAATTCCGGTTTTTGATTCATTGGTGAGTCCCTGGCGCCCTTCCGGCGCCCCGTGCGGTGTAAAACTAAACTTGCGCTGAAAGTTGATGATATTTTACGTATTTTAACCAAGTTTCGTCAACTTTCTATTTTGCGTTTTTAAATTACATTCATTTAAAATTCGGCGGGAAATTCGAATTCCAGTTCCTGATTTATTAGTGAGTTTATAGCGCCCTTCCGGCGCCCCGTGCGGTGTGAGACTATACATTCGATGAAAGCTGGTGGTATCCGGGATATTTCAACCAAGTTTCGTAAACTTTCTATTTTGCGTTTTTAAATTACATTCATTTAAAATTCGGCGGGAAATTCGAATTCACGTTTTGGATTTATTGGTGAGTCCCTGGCGCCCTTCCGGCGCCCCGTGCGGTGTGAGACTATACTTTCGATGAAAGCTAGTGGTATCCGGTATGTTTTGAGCAAGTTTCGTAAACTTTCTATTTTGCGTTTTTAAATTACATTCATTTAAAATTCGGCGGGAAATTCGAATTCCAGTTCCTGATTTATTGGTGAGTCCCTGGCGCCCTTCCGGCGCCCCGTGCGGTGTGAGACTAAATTTGTGATATAAGCTAATGGTATTTTGCGTGTTTTGACCAAGTTTCGTAAACTTTCTATTTTGCGTTTTTAAATTACATTCATTTAAAATTCGGCGGGAAATTCGAATTCACGTTTTGGATTTATTGGTGAGTCCCTGGCGCCCTTCCGGCGCCCCATGCGGTGTGAGACTGTACTTTCGATGAAAGCTGGTGGTATCCGGGATGTTTTGACCAAGTTTCGTAAACTCTCTATTTTGCGTTTTTAAATTACATTCATTTAAAATTCGGCGGGAAATTCGAATTCCAGTTCCTGATTTATTAGTGAGTTTATAGCGCCCTTCCGGCGCCCCGTGCGGTGTGAGACTAAATTTGTAATAAAAGTTGATGATATTTTGCGTGTTTTGACCAAGTTTCGTAAACTTTCTATTATGCGTTTCAAAATTACATTCATTTGAAATCGGGCAGGAAATTCAAATTCAGGTTTTGGGTTTATTGGTGAGTTTATAGCGCCCTAACGGCGCCACGTGCGGTGTGAGACTAAATTTGTGATATCAGCTGATGGTATTTTACGTATTTTGACCAAGTTTCGTAAACTTTCTATTTTGCGTTTTTAAATAACATTCATTTCAAATTCGGCGGGAAATTCAAATTCCGGTTTTTGATTCATTGGTGAGTCCCTGGCGCCCTTCCCGCGCCCCGTGCGGTGTTAGACTAAACTTGCGCTGAAAGTTGATGATATTTTACGTATTGTAACCAAGTTTCGTCAACTTTCTATTTTGAGTTTTTACATTACATTAATTTAAAATTCGGCGGGAAATTCGAATTCACGTTTTGGATTTATTGGTGAGTCCCTGGCGCCCTTCCGGCGACCCGTGCGGTGTGAGACTATACATTAGACGAAAGCTGGTGGTATCCGGGATATTTTAACCAAGTTTCGTAAACTTTCTATTTTGCGTTTTTAAATTACATTCATTTAAAATTCGGCGGGAAATTCGAATTCACGTTTTGGATTTATTGGTGAGTCCCTGGCGCCCTTCCGGCGCCCCGTGCGGTGTAAGACTAAACTTGCACTGAAAGTTGATGATATTTTGCGTGTTTTCACCAAGTTTCGTCAACTTTCTATTATGCGTTTCAAAATTACATTCATTTGAAATTCGGCGGGAAATTCGAATTCCAGTTCCTGATTTATTGGTGAGTTTATAGCGCCCTTCTGGCGCCCCGTGCGGTGTGAGACTATACATTCGATGAAAGCTGGTGGTATCCGGGATATTTCAACCAAGTTTTGTAAACTTTCTATTTTGCGTTTTTAAATTACATTCATTTAAAATTCGGCGGGAAATTCGAATTCACGTTTTGGATTTATTGGTGAGTCCCTGGCGCCCTTTCGGCGCCCCATGCGGTGTGAGACTGTACTTTCGATGAAAGCTGGTGGTATCCGGGATGTTTTGACCAAGTTTCGTAAACTCTCTATTTTGCGTTTTTAAATTACATTCATTTAAAATTCGGCGGGAAATTCGAATTCCAGTTCCTGATTTATTGGTGAGTTTATAGCGCCCTTCCGGCGCCCCGTGCGGTGTGAGACTTAATTTGTGATAAAAGTTGATGGTATTTTACGTATTTTGACCAAGTTTCGTAAACTTTCTATTTTGCGTTTTTAAATTACATTCATTTAAAATTCGGCGGGAAATTCGATTTCACGTTTTGGATTTATTGGTGAGTCCCTGGCGCCCTTCCGGCGCCCCGTGCGGTGTGAGACTATACTTTCGATGAAAGCTGGTGGTATCCGGGATGTTTTGACCAAGTTTCGTAAACTTTCTATTTAGCGTTTTTATAGTACATTCATTTGAAAATGGGCAGGAAATTCGAATTCCGGCTCCTGATTTATTGGTGAGTTTATAGCGCCCTTCCGACGCCCCGTGCGGTGTGAGACTAAATATATGATAAAAGTTGATGGTATTTTACGTATTTTGACGAAGTTTCGTAAACTTTCTATTTTGCGTTTTTAAATTACATTCCTTTGAAAATGGGCGTGAAATTCAAATTCACGTTTGGATTTATTGGTGAGTCCCTGGCGCCCTTCCGGCGCCCCGTGCGGTGTGAGACTATACTGTCGATGAAAGCTGATGGTATCCGGGATATTTTGACCAAGTTTCGTAAACCTTTTATTTCGCGTTTTAAAATTACATTTATTTCATTACACCCGCCAGGTTCTCGATTTATTGGTGAGCCCAGGGCGCCATTCCGGCGGCCCGTGCGGCATAAGCCTTAACGCGTAATAATTATGAAATGTCAATTGATTTCATTGTAAATTCCAGCTCTTTTAACTTTTTTTACATAAAAATAGGCGGATTTGAAATTTTTCGAGGAATCATAGAAAGGTTTTTTTGATCTTTTGCTAATTGCGCCTTTCCTTTTTGCATTTTTGCACATTATTTGATACGTAATGAGTTTAGGATAGAATGTCCTTTTGTACTTTCTAATCCTTTTCGAAGTGATATTGCGGAGAAAACCATCCTCATAATTCCAATCCGCTGCCCAATTAGTTTGAAGCAATAGGTGTTGAAGGGTCTTCTGTCAGCGTCGCAGGAGATTACCTAAAAACTTCATGGAACTTTAAAATGAATAATTTTTTGGAATATTTTAAAAGTTTTACAAAGCACCCAATAAGTCTTGATAAGCAGACATTGTCAATAATGTATTATGTACCTATGTAATTTAGAGAGGGAAAAGATTTAAGTCAAATTTCAAAGTTTCGGAGGTTTGTTGCGGGTTGCATACGCAGCCCCTGAAAAATGTGTGCAATCTCATCGTGAAGCATATCTTACTTTCCAGCAAAATGGTGCCTCATAAGATATTTTCGCTGAAATTTTGATGGTACCTACCTATTTAGAGATGCACCAAGACTGGTTTATCATCGAATTTCAGTAAAATATGGCCCGTAATAATTACAATCTCTAGTTTTAGGGGCCCGGAAGGGCGGGGGGGGGGGGATGTCGCTACAACTCGCCGAGTAAAAATTAATATTTCACAAGCTGAACTTATTCAAATTGAGTTAAAAGCCTACTAAGACTGGTTTGCTATTGAATTTCAGTAAAATCGCATCTCACGAGTTATGCACCAGCGGCCATTTATATATTTTTTATTGGCGGGGATAGCGGTTCGGGAGGGGGGGGGGGGTTCGTGAAAACTCGAGAAATTGTGAATATTTTGAACTGAAATTAAAGATGCATACCAGTGCCTAAATGATGGATTACTAAATATTTGATAACTCTACGGAAAAAACACTGATGCAGCGGTAAATGCGCGGACCACAAAAAGAAAAGTCTCCCCTACTTAATTGCCGACAACCCCACGGAAAAAAACCATGCCGCTTGCAACAGGGGTTTTTAAAAAATATTTTTATTTACAATTTTGGGTGAAATACAAGTAGGAACTCAGTTTTTTACTGCAGGTCGTGGTAGGGTCTTAATTTGGACCATGTATTCTTTCGTCAGAGATATTATGCTCGGCTTTTAAGTATTTGAAAATTATAAGGATGAAGGACGCATGCGAAAGCTTAAGTGTCTCTCCTCTTCCCCAATGCCGTAACGGACACGCGAGCCGCTAGTAAGCTCGTTAAATTATGTGGATTATACGAAATTGAAGCCTGCACCATAAATTCAAACTATGCAACTACTCGTTACTATGTTACTGCAAGTAATATTGACAAGTAATTCTTTAACGTATGTATGTACATAACGTGCTGGCTGGACTTCACGTAAGAAACTAAGAAACTAAGGTTATATAGCGCCTAGCGGCGCACCTTGGAAACATTGCAATGCATGTTTGAGAACCCCTGAACGACAGCCACCGGGTGCCTCAGATGTTTCTCTTCTGGTGTCAACATTCATTGGCAGAATTCATTGGTAGCTTCCCGCAGGTAAAACTGGAGATAACACCGGCGGCACCAAACCTCCAACGAATCGGAGGTAAACAATAGATGATAAAACAGTATTGCCAACATAACATCGCCCGGCAATATTTTTTTTCATATTCTGGACCGTATACCAAGTATAACTACATGGTTGGTAAGGGTATGTCGCGCCAAAACGGCCATGAATAATTATTTAAAAAGGTGGTCAGTATAACTGACCACTGAGCAGGTAAGGGTTAAACCACTCCCGCGCTCTTGTGGCGGTTTTACTAAGTTCGTTTGAATCCCCCTCCACCTATTGGCTGGCTGTTCGTTCAGCGTGTATATTCATGCAACAGATTCAGCAGTCGCGAGCAAAACACGCGCGGAGTTGCGGAGATAACCGGTAACGAAGGATTGGTGACAGTTTCAGTGTTTATTTCGGAGTGTTTTTGGAAAGAAGTCTTTTACCGATTCGTTTTTTGTCTGTGATCAAAACGCCGAGTGACATTTGGTAACCGTATTTCAAAACGTACGTTGCTCTTTTCGCACTCGTGGAGAAGAGGGTCACTGTTGGTCGTTAGTCTGTAGTAGCAACGATCCTCCTGCAACAAAGGAATATTTCAGTTGTTTCTGTCGTTGCCCTCTTGCTTTTAGTAGAAGGGACACTACATACTCGATAGTTTCTCTCGTTATCTTCAAGTGTTCTGCCTCACTCTTTGCAATCCCTGGTAAGTGCACCCATTTTCTTATCTCTTATCACTATGGCATGTGCTAAGTAAACAAAGGTACGGGCCAGATACTTACCTCCTTTTCAGCCGCATTCTAGCCCGAAGTATTTATCATTTAGACAGAGCATGCAATTTAATTTTTCTTGAATCTTGTTGAAGCCAGGGTTCAGCAGATTTGGATGTGCATAGTTTTGAAATCTGTGGTCGGGATCCATTGAATTTATATCTGTCAGCTATGACAGCCTTTTTTACTTCTCAGCAGCTTATTAACCAACATTTTATTCACTTAATTTACCAGAAACACACTTTGTTTCAAAGACATTATTGACAGACACACTTTCCTTAATAGCAACTTCAACCAAACGAACAACTTGTTGCTAGTTGCATACTTACTTATCCTTCAGCAAAGATCTACATCTTTCTTGCCAACCAACATGTAATTAATGCAACATGAAGAAACTTCCATCAAACTGGGAGGCTCTTAATGCCTTCACACCATCTGAATGTAGATTACCCTTTAGAGAGGATGGTTGAGATCCTTTTGTGTAAATCGCCGGTGAAACTGCAAGAATGCGCAACTCGGTTGCTGTGTTTTGAAATCTCTCCTATCTTATTAAAAAGAGACCAAACCAACATGAAAGCTTACTGTTTTCATAGAATATTCTTTATAAAGTGAAGCCAAAGCACAGAAATTTTCAAAAAGTAGCGTCCAGAAATTTTCCACGTAGAAAACAAAGATTGACAGGGAGTTTGAAACGTCGCAAACCAGGATACGCATTTCTGCAGTTTTACCATCAAACTACAGGTGTTGCCGAGTATGAGGCTGTATTACACTTACGACGCATTAGATTTGGTCAGTGCGTTCCAATGGCCAAAATGCGCAACATCATATCTCTGTTGTGATGTTTGGAAATCTCAACTCCTCTTTTATTTTTTGAAGAGCAATAAGCCAACTTTATAGCTTGAAACTAATGGAGGATATTGTGCTGATAAACAGAAAAATCAAGAAAGTTTTCAAGAAATTAAGTAGGAACATCGACTTGTTTTATTAAAAAATAAAGTATGACAGGAAGTCGGCAATGTCGCAAATGGAGATATATTGTTTCACATTTTCGCCATCGCTATGCTTCATCAGTGGCTGATCGGCGTAATAATCCGTACTCCAGGCCATGTCTTTAAGATGTTTCATGAGATGTTGTGTATGCACCTTTTTCTCAGGATCTGTTGGAAACATCTTCAACAAGCTTTCCTGCAGGGAGATTATTGAAATGTCATTGACTCTATGTCGCCGCTTACGACAAGACATAGCCCTATCTTAACCGTGCAATATATCGCAATTCGATGTCTTATCGGGCTGGTTTAAATTTCAATAATCGACCCGCTGGTTGATTCCTGATACTTCTATAAAATAATTGACGAAAGGCTTATCAGATACTTATTTCAAACACATTGTTTTAGAAACAAAATTTGAAAAAAATTTCATAACTGGTTTTCCCCCTAAAAGAAGTTAATATCTACTTACTTAATCAGCAGGATTTTTTTTTTTTTTTTTTTTTTTTTTTTTTTTTTTTTTTTAAATTAGGTAGGTATCCCAAAGAACCATTCCCATTTGCGTAGGAACCTCATACAAAATAAACCAAAAAGTAAAGACATCAACAGTAGCTCCTATGAAAGCACACATGATCAAAAGCTAGGGTCTAGGTAAGTTAGGGTTCTGGTGGGAAGGGGTAAGAGGGGCCCCCTTCCCCTGAGAAGACTCCCCCAGGGAGTAAGGGAATGACCACTCTAGGACAAGAGCCTTAATTATTTTTGTAGCTGCTCAATATTACTTAACTCTCGCAAAAAACAAAAAGTTGTCCCATGAAAACCCCTCCTCTCAATCACCTTAGTTCGCCCAATACGTAAATAAGAGTTAGAACCAATTTTTAGGGTTCCGAGGACTCGGAGCGCATAAACTCACGTAGAACGCTCCTTATTCTGACTGCGGAAATATCAGGGTCCCTTTATGCCCCAACTTTTCAACAAACAAAACAAGAGAAAAAAAAGAGCGATGGAAGTTATGTTTTCGCAAAGATGTTGTTTTTCCCACTATGTTCGAGCGAAAGAATTGGTAGTACTTAGTTCCGGTTGAACCAGGCTGAAGGGCCGCCTGCAGGTTTTTTGAACCATAACTTAAACCATTTTATCTTCATTTTTGGAATTTTTGGTGGACATTTGTAGGGACATTTTTTTTCTTTTTCCTCAAGTGCCTAAATTTTTGTGAAACGTTTCTACAAGCAGTTACACATATAATCAGCGCAGTTTTGAGTTTTTCGGAACCTAGGTCCTTTTTTTCGTCAAGTAGGTACTTGTTACATTTATTTACGATTAAACGATAAAACACAAAAATATAGCCCGAATATACGAATAAAGAAGGAGATTTAATAAAAAAAAAGTGAAGCGAAGTAAATAAGATTAGTGGTTACGTGATAACGGCTGGGGTCAGGTCGCCACTTAATTTTGTACTTGTTTTCATGTGTTTTTGCAGCTGAAAATGAGCTGGTAACAGCTCAAAACGTCCTGCTTTTTAGTGTTTGTAATTTTTTAGCCCTGTTTACCCATATTTTTATTAAATCTCCTTCTCTACGATTAAATAGAGTTTTAAATTTTACCTTTATGAGAAAAAAGGTGATGGTCAATTTAAAGTTAAACCCTGAGATTGATCAACCTTCGCATATATATTTTTAATAGTTACTTAGGTTTGAAAGTGCCGATCGTACAATCGTGCTTCGTGCATGTGCCCGTTCGCGGCCTTTTACCTGATTTTCGCATGAAGGTTACAGACGATGAGTCGATTCGGTGGCCCATGGTCTAGCCGCGTTTTTCTAATTGACAGTAAGTCGAGAAGTGAAATGTATCTGCTTGCAGTCGTGGTCTACGGTGAAATCATCCGCTTTTAGTTTCTATCCATCGTTGCCAAACCCAACTTCTGAATTCGTGTATCAACTTTTGTCGCTGCACCCATCTATCTGAAAATGGTACCAACTATGAGAAAGTTATCCCCAAAGCCCCCCCTAGA